>CM046874.1:109042162-109642162 GCA_025667525.1 Glebionis coronaria
AACATAAGCCCAAAACATAATAAAGCAAAGGAAATGAATGAAATACTAAACGAGCATAAGTATATGAAGGCAAAAAGGAAAAGAAGTCTCTGGAAGCTTCCATCCTATGCACGTCCTCCAAATGCTCGAGTCTTTCCTAGGGTACCTGTCGTTTTGGGACATGGAAAGGAAAGTAACGGCTGAGCAAAACGCTCAGTGCAAGGATATAGACATAGTATAAGTGACTAAAACATAATAGAGACTTAATAGCATCGGAAATGTATAAGTCCTGGAAAACCTGGAACATGTTCATAAAACTGGTTTTGTAGTTTGAAAAGCCTTATGTTTATCTTATGGAAATTGTTTAACATATTTTACCATTAGCCAATATAGGTCATGAAAATACACCGTGCATGAATACTTGGAGGGGTGACCTCATCATGCAAATTAGAGGGGCTGCCTCTAATTTAATATACTAGTTTTTTGGTAGGAGGGATCAGCTCCTTGTGAAGGATGCAAGGCACACACCACATTCACCATGAAATCCTGACTAGAACATGTAACTAGGATGCACCCATACGCCCCACATGATAAATATAATAATATGGCCAAAAGCTGAAGGGACGCCACGAGCAATCACTCTGCCGTGGTGAAGTCATAACATCAGTGCCTCTAATGTTATGGTTATGGTACCTCCATAACTAGGTGAAACTGGTCATGCATGTATATGGCTTTATGTATTCTAATTAAACATAAGCAATTCAAAAACATATAAAACATATACGAGGGAAAACAGTTGGCTGCATACGGGGAATCCTAATAAGGAAAGAATGTCCATACTGAAAGGACGGGAATTCGTACCTTATGTCCAGTGAACGAAGAAGATGAACGGAAGAAAGTCCTACTTCGGTATCACTAACGCTACATAAATACATACGTGTATAAGTATCTGATTACTGAACACGTAACTGGTTTAATATTATGTCTTAGCTTATTTTATAAGTTCATGTCATGTTTTACTGTTTTAAGCTTAATACTGTGGTTATCATATATTCTGTCTATTCTGATTAAGTATTTCTTGTATTTCATGTATTATTATACTTGTTGTGTAATAATAAGTAACTTCCAAAAGTAGTAGGTTTCCTAAAATAGAAAGTTTCCAAAAATAGAAAGTTACCAAAAATAGAAAGTTTCTAAAAAATAGAATTACTGCTTAAAATAGATAAGTTTCTAAAAATAGAAAGTTTCCATAAATAGATATAAGCTGATAAATTAAGCTAATAATATAAGCTAAGTGTTTTCTGTTTAGTATTCTAAGTCATGAGATTATAAGGTATAGTTTATTAATTATTCATGTGAATTAAATAAACTATATGTTAAAGTATTTAATTAAATATATTATGATTTTAACTAAATAAAGGTATAAACACTTAGGTTAAAACATGTATTATTAACTATTAATATATAACCTAAGTCATGAAAATTAATTAATTATAAGTCATGGTTTTAATAATTAATTAATTACTTAGTCTAATTTAAATAAATAATTACTTAGGTTAAAATCATGTATTATTAATTAATAATAATAATCCTAAGTCCATGTTTTAATTAAAATTAATTATCTAGCAAGTTAAATTAATTTAATTAACTTGTAAATAAATAATCTTGTAATTATAAGTCGTGTTTTATTAATTTAATTTACCTTGTAAATTACATATTTTAAAGCTAATTAACCAAAAAATAATAGCCCGAACCTGTATATTATTTTTAGGAAAACGTTGTCGTAAACCGAGCCCTTGAAAACGTGTTGTGTTTTTATATAAAGCCGAACCAAACAGCCCCTTAACTCTCGTTTATAACACTGCCAGCCAAACACCCCTTAAATCTGTTTAAACCCAAAACCAAACAGTCCCCTAACTGCCAGTTACCACTGGCAGTTAAGCTTTTCCCCCCGACTGCCCTGCGTTTCCCCCTGCTGCGAGTCTGGTTACCACCGAGACTTGGGTGGTCTCGGTTCCCACTTCTAGCACACACCCACCACTGGCCGTAGCCAGTGGTTCCCCCTGCCAGGCCAACGTAGCCACTGTTAAGCCAAAAGGGCCACAGCCTTGCGGTTGGTGGGAAAAAGTACCACCGAGACACATGAGTATCTCGGTTGGTGTGCCGAAACAAACTCAACACCCCTAAAAACGAAACCCTTATTATCTTTACTGTTTGGTCATGTTTTAATACCCCCAAACCGGATTCAAGATCAAAAGAAGAAAGGAAAGAACAAACGAATTAGGGTTTACTTATATATCGTTTAGGATTTAGAATAACACATGTATCATCTTGATTTGCTGAGTCCTAAGCCTCGTTCCTCTTGTTGCTTTCTCATTCTACGTCGGCAGGAAGGAGACCAAAAGGAGAATAGAAGAGATGGCGGCTGGATTTAGGTTTTGCTAGGGTTTTATGTTTTTGTGGTGTTTCTGTCGACAAAAGGAAAACAACCCCCCCCCCCCCCCCCGTCTTATTTGTTTACACGGCCAAAAGAAACAAAACACTTGGGCCTTGAGCCCAAGTCCTATTACTTTTCTCATTTGTCGAAAATAGCCCGAAACCTTACTCTTATGTGTTTGTGTTATTCGCTTAATAAAACGTACGCATTTATTTTAATACGTAATCAGTTTCTCGTAAATTATGCCTTGAAATATCTTGTAATAACTTCATGTTTTATATGTAATAATAATTTACGTAGTACTTGTCATATTAATTTAATTATACGTAATAAGAATAATCGTGTCTAATATTCATGTTTACGTGTTACGTAGTTTACGTGATTAAATTAGTTATCGATCGTGACATAATATATTTATTCGTCTTCGTAATAAATATATATATACGTAAATAATATTAGCTCGTGATTAAATTACGTTCATGATTTTATGATCGCATGTTCGTGATTATATATTGTTTAATTAATTATTACGTGTTCGTGCGTAATAATTACTTATCGTGTACTAACACGTACGAAATACATAAAATCCTAACACGTAAACATAATCGTACTATAAATGGAAAGTTTAATCTGGTACGTACGATCTTAAGGGTAATATTCATGGTAAAAGCATGTGGGTTTTATAGTGCTGCTGGAAGATGATATTGTTGATGTGAAGTAAGTGGTTGTGGTAGAAGTGAATACTGTGGAAAACTTGGAGTTTGATACAAGGACTTTTGATATGATTTTTGCCCATTTACATAAGAAGGATTGTTATATGACAATATTTGATGATTCGTCATTAATGCCATTGGTTTAGGGTAAGATCTTTGAGACATGCGAATCTTTATCACATGCTTCGCATGTTGTTGCAAGAAAGTATAAAGTTGATCTAGATTTGTCTTGTGCAAATCCCTTACCAGTTTAACATCAGTGACGTAGTGGCTCCACTCAAGAGGTAACGAATTCAAGAACTTTGTATTGATTTGAAATTGAGCAATCATCAGATTATAGATATGCAATTCATTCATCAATGTAGTAAATCGCCAATAGTAATCATGAAGATTTTCACCTAGAGTGTATGTGAACCTATCAAAGAGATCATAAAGTTGACACTCACTTTCTTGCTTAGTGAGTGAAGTTCCATGTAACAAAACAGTCAAACGACCCCATAATTCCTTCGCTATCTTGTGTTGACTTACCATTCGATAAATATCGGGTGGGAGAGCTTGAAGAATAGTCTAAAGAGCTTTTTCATCCGCATCAGCAATAAGTTGATTTGCAGCCGTTAATTCAGAAAATTCCCAGTGGTCGGGTCACATCATTTTCAATGACGGTTCCCCAATCAAGTGGACCTTGTTCAATTGACTTAATCATAAGTCTCCCACTGGGTCTACCGATAATATATGACTTCATTCGGCCTTGCATGTCAAATAGATCTTTGATGAGCAATGGTGGACGAGTATCGGTACCCGATATGATGGATAAATCGGAAAGCGATGGCATTGTCGGCATTACTGAGTGAGGATTATTTTGTGATCACTTGAAAAAGATTACCGAATGATCGAGCAATGAGACAAAGGTAAAGTGTTTGTGTTTGTTGAAACAATATGTGATTATCCTTTGGTCGTGTGTTGTTGTGGAAATCTTCAAATAAATGCAAAGTCTATATCTCGTGACGTCGTGCAAAAACTTTGAAAAAATCTCGGAATAATGCTAAACCAACAAGATCTCGCAATACTTGGACTAGACAAGATCTCGTAATATCAAACTCAAAAAGAAAGATCTCGCAATATCCAGATGCAAAGAATCTGGCAATACCCTAATGAAGATTTCATAATAACCGTATCCTAAAGATCTCGCAATATTGCTCCTTCAAAGATCTTGCAATAATCACGATGAAAGAACTCGCAATATCCATACACAAGATCTCGCAATAACCTCGAATGACATAAGATCTCGCAATATTCAAGAAGAAAGATCTCGCAATATCTAGACACAAGATCTCGCAATAACACTAAAGTTTCCGCAAAAACCAATTTTCTAAACCCTAAATATTATGAAACTATAGAGTATCAATTCCGCAATATTGGAGAAAATTCTACAATAAATAAATAAATAAAAACGATATTTTTTGCCTAAAATTCGTGTTCTTGAACAACACGAATTTTAAATCACTTGGATCAACAAAAACACGAAAAAAATTTTGAAACTAGGATTTTTGGCTTTAAAACTCACGAACCAAAAAGTTTAGACTAAGAACAACATAAAGCACACCTCTATTTCATCCCGTGGCTCTTGATACCAATTGTAGAATATTGGTAATCTTGAATCACAAGTGAGGTTGATGCTTCTAGAGAGAGAAAGTAGTGAGAGAAAGATGAAAGAAAATGTGAAAATGTATATTGAATAATGAAACAACCAACACCCCTTTCCATGAAGGAAAGGGGTTTATATACCCAAGTCCATAAATGAACTTGGGCCTCCATCCTATGAACATGCTCATGCGTCGGGCTTTCTTAAACTATAATAATAACTGTACTACGAGCCCGTAACTATATTGTTAGAGTGACCGAGACTTTCTAACTATAAAACGTATTTCCAACATTCATCATTTGTTTTTTGTCAGGTATAAATTGGTTTTTTACCATTTAATGGAATTGAAAATCACAATCGATGTGTAACGCTGGGGCTGCTTTTTATCTTTAGAAACAAAAGAATCCTATATTTTGTTTCTTCAATGTTTCAAAAGAGCTTTTGTTCATGACCTAAAGGTTATCGTGACTGATCAAGATGGAGAGATGAGAGTGGCTATAGAGACAGTGTTTCCATCCTCTCGTCATAGACTATGCATGTGGCATATCATGCAAAAATTGGTTGTCAATCATTATAACTTTGTTCATCAGTTATATTTTATTCATCAGTTATTTGTTTGTACTTTCCTGTTGTTGAATTTTAAAAAGTAATAATAATTGCTTCACGGAAAGATGGATTTTTTATACTTGATGAATTTAGAAATTAGGTTTATTATTTATATTTTATTGATTAGGTTCATCAGTCATATTTTATTGATCAATTTTATTTTATTCATCAATTTTCTTTTTATTCATCGGTTAAATTTTATTCATCAGTATATAATCATACTTCTATTGATCAATCTTATTTTTACTTGATGAATTTAATAGATTGCGTTCATCGGTTGTTCTTCATTAAATTTGTTTATTATTTATGGAGATTGGAAAAAAGCTAGCTAAAGACAAGACTTTTAAACGAAGAATAACAAATATTGTTTGGACTGATCGAATAAAGCCTAAAGAGTTTGAACTTAAGTGGGAGTCTTTGTTAGTCACTTTTAATTTGAAGAGTAATAAGTGGATTTCCGATATGTACAATCTAAGGCAGAAATGGATTCCAGTTTATTATAGGGATAAGTTTTTGCCAGGTATGATGCGGACTTCGTCTATATCAGAAAGTGAAAACCATGTGTATGCTCGAAAGATGAGTATGGATTTGACCTTATGGGAGTTTTATACTCATTTTGATAGTGTTGTGAATTTCCAAAGATTTAATCAACGAAAAAATGACCATGATACTTGGAACACTATGTAGGTTTATGAAGTTCATAACAATTATTAAAAACCCTAATATGGATCAAAACACACATAGCGGAAGCGATTTAACAAGATCATAATAATGACACAATTATAATTAATCGAATTAGGGTTACATACCTTTATCCTAGCGAAGATCCAGAAGATCATCAATGAATCACCAATTAGGGTTTATGACGAACACTACCAAGATATAGTCTAAAGTAAGACTACATTACGTTCTTGTACACACGTAATACAACGAGCTAACTGTGATTCTAGCATGTGTAAACCGAGCTTCTACGCTTGTGGAATATCTACCCAACAACCCTAGAGAGGGGTTAGGACTAGATTATTGCTAAACCAAAACCAAAGGATAAAAGGAACCCTAAAAAAGTGTTTTCCCTTTGAAGTTGATTTGCAATAGAACTGTAACACCCCCAAATTTATACAACTCAATACAGCGGAAGACTCGTTGGTGTTACGGGATAGCACATTACTCACATCATAGACAACGCTTAAAAATCGCGTCGTTTAATAATAAAGCATTTCCATTCATAAATATCAAAGTTACATAGGTCCCAAGTCATTATATTTCATACAGGTTTTACAAAGCATTTGAATGGAAATTATAATTTAAGTGCGGGCCATGAATTCTTGTTGTCTTCCCGAGAATTACCTTCAAGTACCTGAGATAAAACATGTCAAAAGAAAAGGTCAGCGATAACGCCGAGTGAATTCATAGAGTTTAATAAAATCCTTCAATATAACATCGGTATAAAATTATTACCAAAAATCATTTTGTACAAATCTTCGTAATAGGCCATAAAATAGCCAAAGTCATTTTATACAAATCCTTATCGAAAATCATAATATAGGCATTTGCCTGAAAAATCATTATACGAGCCAATGTCGTAACAACATCATACAATACGTCTTATGACGTTGTATAAAGTTAAATAAAAACCGTTATATGAATATGGTTACGAAAACCAAAACACAAACATAATATCAATAGTATGACCCCGTATTGCTAGTCAGGCAATACATCGTAATTCTGTGCGTATAGCAGTATTTCGTTAACTGGATTATTATAAGCCGCATGACATTGTTACCTTACTACAACAAACAACGGGTAGCTAGCCCGAAACTCAATTTGCCCATCTAAATTAGCGTGTCGTCACAAAGGTCACGCTATGTAAATCTTCTCATACATAAATTCGCTTACCAATCAATGTGGCACGACGGGGATCAACCGTCAAGGCGCGAACTGGGGTGATCGTCCCCAAATAGTACTATTATATGCATAAGCGTCTACCAAATCCCGGTAGTTCACAAATCATGCTAATGGGACTGTTAGTGACACAACCTAACTTTAATAATCCATTTTATTTCATCTATCGGGTTATTTAATCATTCATAGGGTCATACAATCATCCGGGTCCAAATCAATAAACAAACAATCGGGACAAATGGTGTCCTATTTTATAAAAATCTAACATGTTATCTCCCTCGCGGGTTTATAAAACATTTCATAAAACATTTAAAAGAGTGTGAGGCTATGAACTCACGTTGATGTGGGAAGGCGGGTTATCGGCAATTCGGATGTACGGTATGTGCTTCAATCACGGAAACCTAGACAAATAATACTCGTCTTAGACTCATGTCCAATGACTTTATAAAATTAACAATTATGTATACATATGATGATTATATATATGATGATCAAGTGGGTTTACATATTCTCGTTTACTCATTTTAGTGTTATGTGTCGATAACTTTTATACTAGTTTACTAGTTTTACCTATTTACATATTTTAAGTCCAATAAACTTATTATAAGTTCTTTAACTTGTATTAATCCATTTTATACTTGTATTATCAGTATTTACACTTTACATGTTGGGCCCAAATGGGTTAAGCCCAATAAATAAGTTTATAAGTGTTTTAGCCCATTTTGTTGTATTATTAGTCCAATAACGTTAACTTAGCTCGTTAATGTCCGTATGTTATATAGTTCGGGTTTTATCGGTTTTTACTTGTTATATATGCTTATATATCAGTATATGAGTTTATAAAAGTTTACATTAGACGGTTCCAACCGTCTAAGTTTTATTTAACAAAAACGTTAATTTTACGGTAATAGCCGAAAAAGTCGTAAAAATCATGTTTATAGTTTTATAACTTATAAAACTTATCAAATTACCATTTTTGTAAAATGCCTATTTATTTATCCTTATACATATTTATATAAATTTATTATATAAGTTAGTGGGTTTTAAATTCATATTTTATACTATTTTTATTTGAGTGCTTATATAATACTATTATACTTTAATTTCCCAAAATCTGATTTTTATTTTTATGTTCACAAAAACTGCCATATCTAGAGTTCTATATGGAGATAGAAGCTCAAATTTTTATGACATAAACTAAATGATATGTGCTCCATTTAACTCTCCTATAGCTACTGTTGAATCAGCCTCTAAGTATTTTCTAAAAATCGTCCAAAACAGTGAACTCAGATTTGTACTCTAAACTTGTTTTGATCATATCTCACTCATCATAATGATTCCATTGCATGACCAACTCTCACACGTGTACAAGACATATTAATTACTGAATATCCATTAATCTATGTCATTTAATCAGTTCATGACATGGTTCTTTACTTTTTTATACAGCCATCATTTTTAAGCATGATTTTAACCTTTTTACATATAGTTTTTCATCTTTTTACCCATGATTATCAACACCAAATCCCCACACAATATTTTTATCATCATATATCATTATACATATATACATTTAAGAATAAAATACATGATTACATAATCAAAATTAACAAGAGGATGGGAAGAACTATCTTTATACCACCATGATGATGTAGGTTATGATCAAAACATGGATTTTGATGGAGAAACATGTGATAAATCAAGACCATCTTCAAGACCACCATTCTTCATGAAACTATTGTGGAAAATCAGCCATAGGACTCCATAGAAACTCCTCCTTGGATGTTATAATCACCTCCAATCTTCAAGGCTTCAAAAGTGCTCCATCATGTGTGTAAATAACATGAGATTTCATGGTTAATTTTGATCAAAATGGGTGATATGGGTGTAAAAGTGGACGGCAAGATAGAGAGGAATGAGAGAAAGATGAAGTTGTTTGCATGTTGAATAATGGAATGAGTGGTTTGGTTAATGGTTTTGCTAAGTTGGTGGCTTACATTGTAAGCTAGAATGACATGTGTAGTAACTTAGCTTACACTTGACACCAAGGTTGGTGTGGTGTAGCAAGTTGGCCATCCCATGTGTGTAGTGGGGTGGAATAAATTAGTTTGTCCCATCCCACTAATTTACGGGTATTCCTCGATTCTAGTTTCCTCGATTTTCGTGCCCTCGGGTCGTTTTACGAAAAACGTTTTTATAAATTATGAATCAACGGCACAAAACGAATCTAATAAAAATTGTCTCATCAAAAACGGAGTTCGAAAACGTAAATACGTAATCCTAAGGTTTCCGGTTTAGTCGTAAAGGACGTTAAAATAAAATCGTAAGTCCTAATCTCTTCTCGTAAATTTGTGAGTTTATGAACCAACACAAATTTAAAACTCCAGAATAATATTCACGGATAAATTTATTTTCTGAAATGTCGGACTATCACCAAAAACGGTGTATGTAAACGTAAGCACGTAACGTAGAATCCTCCGGTTTAAACGTAGTCGATGCTACTTCAAGACGTAAATCCAAATTTCTTCCCAAAAATAAGTGAGTTCATAATATAACATTAAAATAATATTTTTAAATAATATTTGAGAATAAAATATCGACCATAAATTGACGGATTGTCACAGCATTTACCCCTAAACAGGATCTTTGTCCTCAAAGATCATCTTATCTTACTACTCGCTTCTTATAGAGTTAAAGCCATGTGGGTATTTCCTCCACATTCGGTCTTTTCTCACAAGTGTAATTCATTACAATACGCGAGTTTCATCAAACATAACTACGGGAATAAGATCAGGCTTAATGTTGACTTACTTTCTCTATCCATGATGTTCACGGGTTTCTGATGAATGCAACTTTTCGCCGATCTAAACTTCATTAAGGAATAGTCAGATTCTCACTTGATAGACATTTTATCAAGTTCGATATACGAAACATAATTCACGCAGCTCTTGAAGTCCTAGGGTAGATCCAGCTTATATGCCTTTCAAACCAATCTTTTACATCATCTCAATGGTCCCATACAACGGGGACTTATATCCCATGATCTTCCAGATCATCAATTCATTTTCCATGGTTAAAATTTTTAGCATAACTTCGCTACCCATCTGGCACTTCAAGATCTACATTTCATATTCACATAACCTCCTGTCTACTACCGGCAGTCAATAATCAGATCCTAATTTCAACAATCATTTCAGGTCTCGCGGGTCGAGTATTTTGTAAGGTTAGGTTTGCCATCATAGGAAACCTTAAAACCTAAAAGACATGTCTAACTCATAATGGGTGTATGTCGGGTGTCTTCATCTCAACTCCTACTTATAGATGCTCTAACATATAAATCTTAACAAGGTTCGATCTCGATCCTAATACGATGATTATCAATGATAATCTTTCCAAAGGAAGACGATTTTACAGTCTATTACCAAAGGTCAATCATTCAAGCATAAAACAACATTATAGTATTTTGTATCGTTACTTTACCTCATCCCTTCGATTGGGGTGGTACACAGTACTCTCATCAAGATTCGTTCTCAATGACTTCTGAGCAAATCTCTAGAAATTTGATGCGAAGCGAGGATCTTGATAGAGATGATCGATACAGGCACACCGTGTTTACATAACTCCTTTAAATACAAAAGAGTCAATTTCTTCATCAAGAATCTATCATTAACAGGAATGATATTAGCAGATTTGGTCAGTCTGTCGATGACGACTCAAATCGAATCAAATTCAGATGATGACCTTTGTAATAGTTAGACGTTTACTAATGTATGAGGCGATGTATGCCTTCATAATTTGCCATCAGTACAACTTCTTCAGACAGAGATACATTTAGTAAAAAATATCATGAATAGAATACTTATACTTACGAGATGACTACATCTCAAAATCTCCAAATTTAGGCAACCACAAGTGGCCTTGTATAAATTTATCGCCATCGGCTTCTCAATTCTATTGGTTCACATTAGCCGCGAACCCTTTTTTATTATCTATATTATCCTTCTTACAAACATTAGTTATTTTTAAATTGTTCGGCAATTTATTTTGCACAGTCATTATTTAAGGAACACAATCCTAATTGATTCTTTATCCTTTCTATATTATGTGTCAGTATCTACATTCACCTTTCCTGGTGAAATAATTATCATGACCGTATTCATTCAAAATTTCTTTCTTCATATTTTTCTAAGTTTCAGTTTCGTTTCAGCTATTATTTTTATCAGTTTTGCTTAATCCGACGTTTAAAGCGTCGATAATTATTACAACTAATTAAATAATAAATATTTAATTTTTATGAAACGTAATCGTAAAGATTTTATATTTCTTAGTCCGTCCAATTATATGAAAATGTTCAAAATAAATTTTAAATTTAATTAACACGATTTTTGTTGATTTATCGAAAATAATTAATAGGATTCGTAAATGTTCGAAAAACCTTCGTTTATTCTTTGGTAAAAATTTTCTTAGTTGAAAAGCGAAAATTGTCGTTTCAAATTTTAAGTCATGATTTAACGGTTTCCTCAATCCCTCTTAGGTTGTCTTGAGGTATACACGAACATTTACCCCTAAACAGGAGTTTAGTTAATTGTTTTGGGTATAAGGGAAGAATCCTTTTAAAAATCCTTTGTTAAAACATTTGTCAAAACATATTTCCATTTTCTTTTTGGTAAAACCCAAAGCCTTAATGGTTCCAATTTTTGAAGAGTCAATATATTCCATTTTCTAGTAATCACACTGTCAAATAATATAAAGGATTAAGTCTTAAATCACATGTTAAATATTCAAGGTACATGTTTTCATTGTTCGGCCAATTCAGGTCAATCTATAAATAATTATTAACTCCTTCTTGGTCTTATATACAAACAAATGGTCCTTAATGATCACGAGCATGAATTTATCAAATTACAGCCTTCACACGTGATTCACCAAATTTATGAATGCTACGTGTGTATTAGTCAATCCAAACGACATCATGTGAAACTCATAATGTTCATTACAGGTTCTGGATGTAATGATTGGAATAGATAATCTTCTTCGCAGATGCGAAGTTGATGATAACCATGCCATGGATCAAATTGCTAGAACCTTGTAAATGATCGAACAAATCTTCCATTTCGAGTTATGGATATCGTTTTCGATTGTCAATTTACTCAGTTCACAGTAATCTATAAATATAAGGAATGATAACACCATAGCTCTTCATGATGACGAGCTCGGTAGAATAAAATCTTTCTCCGACAACTCTTTCAGTTGTACGGTAATTCCTTTAATTCAGATGGTGTTGACGTACAGTGCACACGCCACAAGTGCAGCACCAAGCATATAATCATTACCAAATTCAACTTGCCTTAATGGCGAAAGTCTAGGTAATTTACCAATAAATACTTCCTAAATTTTCAGAAAACAGAAACATCTTTTAATAAATTCATATTAGGTTCTTTCTAGATTATAGTATCTATGACTAATTCACAACCATTCACGGTATAATTTCAAGTCTAAATGCAGGATATGGACATCCATCAAGAATTATTTAGATCACTTTTGATAATCAACATCTTATCTTTTAGGGGATTTCTACTCGAGTTCCCATCAATTAAGACAATATCGTCATGTCATAATCAATCAATCCATTCTACTGGCATTACCAACTTTTCAGTTTCATTGCCGTCGATAAGATGTGAACTTCTCAAAAGACTAATAATAATTCATAATCCTTCACAAATTCAAGGATATATGGAGACACAACTACTATTAAAAGAGTAAGGTTAACGCATAATTTACGCGAGAGAATTTCAAATCAGATACAAACGAAAACGTTTAACAAATATGAATATATCCCATGTTTTCATAATTTGAGTATGCATTTGAAAGCTCCTCGGATCGTTACCCAGGTCATTCAAATGAAATCAAATCAAAAGAAATGATAGGTACGTCGATACATCCAGTCGGGTATCAACACTCGGTAATCAGATACTTTTCCTAAGAATCTCACTACGGGAGAATTGGACAAGAAAGAATTGTCAATTGTCAAATAAGACAATTTCCACGGATGAGTAAATTTGACTCAGAAGAATAAATAGTACGGGCACATATGTAGGTGTCCCTAACACTATGTCCTTATTTTTCACTTCTTGCAGATCTCATAAAATTTTATCTTTCACAATCTTCAAAGAAAATGTAGTGTTTATTCATTAGTTTTATAGTGACTACTAATCAGTCTTCCATGGTCCATTCTAAATTGTATGTAGGCGCGCAACTATATACAATTTCAAGATTAACGATGCAATACTCAGTTCGTCAAAATTTTATCATCATGTTTATAATAAAAGCATTTTCATGCTTAATTCTTAAATAAGAATCAAAAATAAATTTACAAAGATGTTCTTTGTTATGAAAACAATTAAGTTTTCCAAGGTATTTCATAATCAACTTCATTTCAATAATGAGTATTTATAAGTCTCACTTTAAATAATCCATATAGTGATGAAAATTCAATTTTCTCAAAGGATATTGTTTTATCTTTATAAAAACAATGAGTGATCTGCAAAAGAGTGATGAAAGCTTGTTCACCAAGAATTAACTACGATATGATAGGAAATGAGATTAGCCAATTACTCATGAGGTTCATGAACTCGATGACACTCAAAAAGAATAATCCGCAACGTGACTCAATTAGAGATGAGTACTTGTTCAATGGTTGCATCACTAATGCGAGCATTAGGAAGAAGCAAGAAAAGATAGATAACATCGATACATGTAGAATTTAGCAATCAAAGGTAGTCTTTTCATTAATCACAAACAAGTCTAAATTGTACCGTAACACATTACGTGTCACTATGTCATACAATTCCAAATACTCATCCTACCAACTGATGTCTCAGTTAAGTTAGGGATTATTTTTAAAAGATACCACAATGAATACTAATCTACAAGAGTCATTAGGTGTCCCACCTGTCCCGGGAGATCCATCGGTCCTAATTCTGAAGAAGATTTATTCAAATTATTTATTGGACAATGGGCATCCTCGTTAGTGGACAATAGTCTAGGAACAACCCTTAATACGAACCAACAATCAATTAAAACCTTATAGTTCAATCACAGGACTTAACGGATTTCTCTTAACAATCTTATATTACATACAAGTTAAATTTTACTTCATTCAAGTTTCAATCAACTTATACTCAATGCGATATCCTACTTCATTCTCCAATACTTTCAACCTTATTCTTAGACCTTAAAAGGACAATAAAAGCTCAATATAATCAACACTTAATTTCCAATCCTATGGCTCTTACAACAATAGTTATCAAATGAGTCACTAGCATGAGATGACTCACACATTCAATTATATTTCCCGGAAAGGTATTAGTGGCATGAGGCTTTTGGGTAATGGTTCCAATGACAGCCTCAAGTGCAACATTCACCCTTTCGATTTCAATTTAAGAATTGGGTGACAACGAATCAGATGACACCTTTCCAGGTGGTAACATTTTGTCAAACTCCACTCTATGAGGAAAGATCGTCATGACATCGATATCAGTTTTAATCTCGCCAATTCTTTTTCAATATCACAATCAACTAATAGCTACATTTCTACGAATATCAACCATTTGTTGGGATCATAAATATCCATAACTTGGTTTAGATCTAGGATAGCTAGAATTCCTACGAGAATAGCTTCGATTAATTTACTAGGGGATTTAGGGTTCCTTGTGACAATCTACGTCGTATAAATACCTCGTATAAAAATCAAAATAATCATCAAACAATCATGTAATAAAATTACATCATATATATATATATATATATATATATATATATATATATATATATATATATATATATATATATATATATATATATATATATATATATATATATATATATATATATATATATATATATACTAGTGGCAAAACCCGTCCGATGGACGGATATGATTTCTGATTGTCGTTTAATTTTTTTTATTTGGTAAATATTTTCTTTAGTGTCTTATTGATGGGTATGACTTCAGAATGTTGTTTAATTTTTTCTATTTGAAAATATTTGTTGGTAACATCGATACTTGTTAGGTTGACCAAAAGCCTCCTATGTCCACAATTAGTGAGGTTCTATTGGCCATTTATGTTGACCATGCTTTGCACTTTGGTTTTTGGGTGGGTTATTATTTTCTTTGTTGTTTTTCAGGTTTCTTCTAGTATATTGAGTTCCTTATGATGGATGGCTTTAGGTTTCATGATTCTTTTTTGTTTGGTTGCTCTGGCTTATATCGTGATTCTATCTGTGCAGTGCTTTCGATAAGTCTCATATAGGATGTTTTGGCTGCTTTTGGTTCAGTTTATGTTGCTGTCTGTGTCTCTTTTGTGCTTTCAGTGTAGTGGGTTAGCATCTAGTTTCTAGTTTTGTACTGTTATTCTTTTTAGTGTCTCCTTACTTTAGCTTTTATTACATGGGTTAAAGTGATAAATACATCATTTACTATCCTTATATGGCCATTATACATAATTAACTTTTTTTATGTACGAAATACATATTTGTCACATCAAATATTTGACAAAAAAACCTTTGACTTGTAATGTTTGACTATATTTGACAAAGACTTGCAATGTCAATCAATTTAACAATGAAAATTATCTGTAAAGTTAGTCCATTAATAAAAAAATTGTAAAATTAGTCTAAATGTATAAAATTATAAAAATTTATAAAAATTATAAAAATATTAAAAAAAATTTGAAAGAATATTTTATTCGGAACAATAATTTTTTTCTAAATTCGAAAAAAAGCTATAAGAAAAATAACTTCTAATTTTTTAACTTTTTTAAAAAATTCAAAGAAAAAAATTATTTTTTATTAAAAATTGAAAATTATTTTATTTCAGAAAAAATACGTTTCCTTTTTTAACCTTTTTTAAAAATTCAAAGAAAACTTAAAAAAGAATTTATATTTTTTTTAATAAAAATTGAAAAAGGAAATATTTCAGAATTTTTAAAAAAATAAACGCTGTTTTTGTGGAACTTTTTTTTAATTTCTTTTAAAGTTTTTTTTAATTTTTAACTTTTTCTTCAAATTTATAAAAAGGTTAAAAAAACTATAAAAAAATCTGAAATAAAAAATTTAATTTTTTTCTTCGAATTTTTTTAAAAATTAAAAAAAAAATTAAAAAAATTTCTGAATTTTTTTTATAATTTATTAAAAAAATTATTTTTCTAAAAAAAAAAATTTTCAAATTTTTATAAATTTTTTTATACTTTTTTTTATAATTTTTATGCATTTGGACTAACTTTGCAAATTTTTATTAATGGATTAACTTTGCAAATTATTTTCATCGTTAAATGGATTGGCATTGCAAGTCTTTGTCCAAAACCTTTGACTTTACTTTTAACCGGATTACAAGTTCCTAGTGTATAATGATTGTATATAAATAGTATATAATGTATTTGTGGCTTTTACCTTTATTACATTTTGGCTGTTTTACCCTCGAACATATTGTTGAGGCTCCCTTTGGTAGTTGGCTTATTCATATATAAATTATTTTTTATCATTTCAAACAAAAATAAAAAATAGTAAAATAATTCCACTAAAAAAATCAGCTGGTTATGTGTAAAATAAAAATAATAGAAGTCATATAACATTGAAGTATAAACTGCTTTGTTCATCGCATCTTACAATGAACTAAGTCGTAAAAATCATCTTATGCTTATGACATAATTTCATGCAAGTAGTGGACAGGCCTATCACATATTTTAATAAATCGATTTCCGTATCACTTCTTTGATATTTTTCTAGCTACTTCGACTATGGGAGTTGTATCACAAATTGTGTTGCAAAGCAACTAACATTATTAAGCTATTTCTTTCAAAACGTTTGATGGTACCTTGCCAAGGTACTAATATTGATGATGTCTTGTTATTTCAGCTTTTGAATGATCAAATACTAACCTGCGACCACCAGATGATGAGTATTAGTATACTGCATCTCCACATAGGTCAGCAGAGCTTAACATATTGTAAATTGGTAAGTTTTAACTACACTATTTCCAGATAGTTGAAAGCTAATTATGGCAACCTGAAATGATCCAGTGATTTGCAAATGGACAAACTTTTCCAAAGGTAACCATACAATTACCTCGACTCTATTGCAGGTCGTCAGTGTCACATTTGACTTGCTTTTGCTTCTTGGTCTTCGATCATACTTGATCTCCCTTTTCAGTTTACTCGTGATAACTACCAGGGGTATGATGTTTCTCTTTACTGCATTTTTGAGCTGGTACATTATTATTTAGGAGACACGCCACTAAAACTTATGCACACGATATCTTTTGAACAGGGTCTTGATGATCTCATTAGTCTTTTCTGCCGCCCACCATCACGCAAAGTCAAATCAGTTTGATGACGTGATTGTACCACACAGCCCTTTGTTACTACAGAAATTAGAAGTGCTCATCATGCACCGTAATGGTTTCTTGTAGCTTTACTTGTAGAGTTGTAGTTACCTAGCTAAGGATTAATTATTTTGTTATAAATGAGAAACACGTAGGAAATTTTGGTTGTGTGATACAACATCATTGTAACCTCTAATCTTTTCTAGGAAATTTTATTTAGAAAACTTAATGTTTGATAACAAAGTGTCCCGACTATATAAAACAGAATTTCCACAAAGTACAGCTTTATTATAAAATGTTAATTATTGTGTTAAGTTAGATTATGAATTTATAAACTCGATTCGTTTGGTAGGTTTAATGCATTAATACACTATTTGGACGACTTTCAGCAAAACAAAAACAGTTGCTGAAGCCTAAATATTCAAAATTTAGTTACCCGTGTCGGTTTTATCTCCGTAATTAAGTGCGAGTATATATTTTTCCTCATATTCTAGAAAGATATACATATGCATCATGACCGAATAAAGGGGAAGCTTAGTGTGAAATAGGGAAAGAAATAGCTTTAAAAATAGATGATGACATCCAAACCAAGTGTATAATAAAGAAAGTGAGCATTAACATGTATCACTTGTCTATCAAAATTAGACCTTACATTTTTTCAATGTTTTGAAACCCGGGTTTCAAATCGACCCGGCCGAGTCACTGGGTCCGGTCAACTCGTGTCGACCCAGGACAACCAGGGTTAACCCAGTTTTCTAAAAAAAATTTATCTTTTATTTTTAATATTAACGAAAATTATGTATAAAAACCAAAATAATTCCCGTATATTAAAGATATATGTTGTTTACAAAACCAATATAATATGAAAAAATAAAATTCCGTCAAAAATACGTAAAATTTACATTTTTATAAAAAAAAACCCGAAAAAATCAAAACCCGGCCGGGTCTCGAGAACCGGGTTGACCCGGGTCACCCCAAACCCGGCGGGCCGAGTCGGGTTTCAAAAATGTGAAAACCGGGTCAATATGACCCGTTTTTTCGACCAGAACCGGGTCAACCGGTTGACCCGAGTTTCAAAACATTGACAATTTTGTCAAAAAGATCTCGGGTGACAAATTTCAATATTATACAGTATATATCTTTGCAGACTATAAGTACCATATTGTCATTAATGGTACTGATCTTTAATATATTTAAACTTACTAAGTGTTACTTGGTTTGCACCGGATATTGTCAATGGTACTGATTGGTTCGTTTTTCACGCCTTCAAACATCATGATCGAATATATTCATGCGAAAATCCCATGCAGAAGCCGGCCTTAGGATTGATTTTATCCTTAATAGCATGGTGGGGAGAATTCAAATACTGAGAATAACGATGAAAATATTAACTTTCTCCAAGTAAAGCTTCTGTAACTTTGCAGACCTACTCAAGTTGAGTACAGGTTTGTGCATCTTTAATTTGTAATTACCACACTATTTTCTGTTTTATTCTTTGCATACTATATCATATAATGATGATGACAATACAACTTTTTTTAAGAAATTTAAGGTTTAACCTGAACTTGCATTTTAAGCGTCTATAAGTACTTGATTGCATCCTCCAGTACTGAAGCTTTGTCGGACTGCAAATAGTTAATATAAGAGAGTTGAGAATATGTTACTTTAAAGTCATTAAAGAAACATATCAGAGATAGCATACCTAGAGGATTAAATACAATGATATATTCATGGTTCAAAAACTATGCACCATATTTCACATGATACACAATAATTAAAATTAGTAATGAACAAATCAGATAGTCTACTTAACTATGTTTCTATCTCGAGTAGGTAGGTTCAAGGAAAAAAGTGATTCGATGACCCCAAATTACATTTTGGAGCATAAAGAAACTTGATTTGGACATGGCCTATTTTTCTCTATCATTCATTAAAAAAAGATCACAAAATGACATGACATAATTGCAAACCTGTTGATTCTGATGAACTGACGCATGTCTTGTTATCTGATAAGCAACCTACCAAGAAAGGCAGTTCAAGGCAAGCACAACTGGTTAAGCTTGTGGTAACTGCGGCCTGTGAGATAAGTAAGTAAATACATTTTTATTGTAAAGAAACTAACGCTCTGAATGATAGATATACTAAGTTACTCTTGTGTTATGTAGAACATAAGTTCGGGGAAAGCAAATAAGTGTTGAACAAAATTGCATACCATTGGCAATGTGGGATAAAGTCTGATAGTTTCAGTTATAGATGCATGATGCATCTTTGAGCTTGTTCATCCTTTTCCTCTTTAGAAGACATTTTTTCAAGTGATAACGGCTCTGCCTCTGGCAGAAGGCTAGAATTTAAAAGAAAATTTAGTAATAGCCATTAGAAGTGTGAAAACCTATGAAACTCAATCAATTAAACAACACAGGCCTCAACAGATCCACATTTCACAAACTGGAACTACAGATATAGTCGTAGATGCAACTAAAATAGTGGTTCAAACATCACCGTACGGTTCATGGCTATTGTTACATTAACAAATAAAAAAATAGTATACATCAGATAAAACACAAGTATTTCGTTTAAATCTATAATGAAAACCAGCTAACTTTGGATCATCCAAATGTGCTTAGGCTTTTAGACGATACACCTGTTGAATCATCCAATTATCCAAACATGGATGGACCTCTGTCACTATTTTGTAAAACTCAATCCCAATAACCGCACAAAGATCATGTACGCTGCTCACTTACTCCAAGACCTTACTCTTTGAGTAACTCAATTTTCTATAATAATACAGAAGAGTTACTCAATTGTAGGTTTGGGTTTCAGAAAAGACTTGACATCGTATAACATTATCAACCATTTAATTCTAGCCGATATTTTATGAATGAAAGTGATAATAGAAGAAATCTCTCAACTATAAAATAAGTCACGGGTCCAAGAGCAGATTTAATATCATTGATTTACACACCATCATGAGGCCATTGATTAAAAATAATTTAGAAGATTTTTAAGATCAAGTGTGCACTGAATAGCTATCAATCTATCATATTCTACAACTTGTACTTACCTAGGAGACGGATTGTAGATTGGGAGGCTCCTGCTCTAAATCCAGCTTACGTGGCCACTACATGTAACACATATTTACTACTGCATAGTCTCTATCAATGCCTTATTATCAATCCTCTGTTTCTCATTCTCGTATTTAACCCATTTAAGAAAGAGCTTATCTGAGTCGACCCATCTAAATGCTTACAAATTTCCACCTTTATATTTGTTGTATAGTACATCCATCATTCTTGACTCTTTTCAATTACTTCTTTGATTAAGTTCTTAGTTAGTTTACATATGCATAAACTGCATAATTAAAGAAGGCACGATTAAGATACTAATTCTACGAAAACTCTCAAATACGCATTGCAGCAACAACTAAATTCATTGATATCCCACCAGGTGATGAAACATCATCAGTGCAGAAGCACCATAGCAGATTTGTTTATCAAAAATTATTTTACAACCAAAGTAATCTAATAAACTGGTTAATATCTAACAAAATCGATAATCAGAACTTAAACACATATACAACATCCTAAGCAATAGTTAATTAAACTAATTAATTAAAAACAACTCGTTCTATCATACCAAACAATAATTAATAAAAAACAACTAATTAGGGTTTATCTGCAAATCAATTCAGATAGAGAAACTTACATTGAATACGTATTTTAATTATCATACGTTTGATTAAGTGGCAAGAGATGGTGGGGAGTGGCTGATTTCGTTCTTTGGTGGTCTGATATTGATCGGGGCAATCAATAATTTAATCCACCAATTGATCTGTTTTTTGGCTGGTGTAGTCAGATTTGAAATTATGCGAAACGATAGTACTTAGGCCAATATTTCTAGCCAGTTAAAGTGTTATGCCCTTTGGTTTTTGGACTTTTGGAGTTTTGTGTTGAGATCGGTGAAGGTGTTCTTGGTGCCTATTTCGTGTAGGTTGTTAGGGGTCAGAATTCAGATAAGGTTGTTAGGCCTATTTCGACAATCTGAGAAAAGATTATTTCACTTCTATTTCCCTAAGAGAAACATCACCTTTTAGGGATGAAGAAAAGAAAATGTTAAGGGAACCCAAAAAAATATCTCTATATATGATAACAATAACTTAGTGATAATTGATCAAGATTGTGAAGTTACCTCCTGCAAAGGGCCTATTAGGGGATGTTGTTGGAAAGACAACATGAAGAAGCTTGAGAATAGAAGCTGCAAGAGGCCGAGGTTCATTGAAAAAGCATGCCTCCATTAGCATGAAAGCCAAAGACGTGTTTGGATGTGCATCAAAACTGAAGTCAAGATAAATCAGTTATAAATGCTTGCATAAACGTGGTGAAAATTCAGAATCTTTAAAGAAGAAAATGTCACCAGCTCTTGAAGTCAGATTGATTTAATCATCGTCTCGTGTCCCTGAGCAGTTTGAGTAGCGGTTAATTGAATTCAAAACAGTCATGTCATAAAACCTCCTTATCCTAAACAACCCGTTAACAACAGTTTCATATATTAACTCAGCCAATTTTATTTATTTATCTATTTACTAAGCATATATTTAAGCATGATATTGAGTTATCGTCCCACATTGATGTAGATTGAGCTGGAATTACATATACAGATCTTCCCTACCTAACAACGTGGTATATTGCAGACACTGTGACCACATGTCCTCTTTTACGAAGAGCTTGCACAAGTGCAAAAATAATTTATCATTTGGTCAAGACCGCCCCATATACCTTGATTCTGACTCATCGTATGCTGCTAAGCTTGCAAAATAGCAGATGTACATAATAAGAGAAGCGCGACACATAAATTTGGACAAGCCTACTTAAAAAATATATTAAAGGAGGTATACCTTTGAAAGAAGCACCAATGTGGTTCTCACTTGTAAGTGAGACTGTTGACGGATGTACCGTTTACTTTTAAGTGAGATAACGGTTTCGTTCATATTCTGGAGCACTACCAAAATTACTCACTATCCTTCATTGCATAGTGTAATGATTGGGTTAAGTGAAATTGTAAATCCTTAATCTGGCAAAACACTTGGATCAAAAGCAGATCCAAACATCATGTCACACGACCTGTTTTGTTAATATTAAATATCCGATCTGGCTATCTACATTATGTAATTATTTTACGAAAAACATCAGTGAAAAACTTTACCTCTTGTTCACGTAATGCTCAGAAAGCTTTTGATTCAGATTTTTTTATTAGTATACCCTTTGAGATATCCAATCATATATTTTAATCAGAATAATCATATTACAAACGCACTCAGATACTGATAAACCTAATAGTATAAACACAACTATAAATAAATTTAGAAAATACCTTAAATGGATTCGCGGGCAATGTTAGTCTGCTTCCTTGCACAAGATAAGAACAATGACCATAGTCTCTGCACTTCTTGACTGATCCACAACCTAAATAAAATGCGAAAACATGATTTTGAGTTGATCATTGCCATGCTGTACTTGGGTGTACATACACATGAAAACCAAATCAAATTCACTAAATACAATCATCAGTCAAACAATAATCAGAAAGTTTGCCGCAATAAACAGAACTAAATAAAAAATAATCATCACTAAATAATCATCAGTCAAACATTATTTTTTATTGTGGTTCGTATGATCAAATAAAATCATAATCAAAAAAGTATATGAAACAAATTTCTAATTCTTCCTACCTTAAAGTGATTGGCGAACATAATTAGATTCAATAAAAAAAATTACCTTAGAAGATCTTAATGTGTGATGAAGGTGAAACTATTAGTGATGTTGAATAAAATGAGTCGAATATTGATTAGGGTTTTGCATAATACTGATTGTTTAGCTTTATGATTTAGAGTTTTGTTTTGGTTATTGATCGAGAATATTTAGTCAAAAAAGTTTTGATCGAGATTATATGTAGCCAATGTTTATGTTAGTATATTAATCTGGTTTCGGATTATTTGAATACAACATTTAGCTTGGTTCGTAGGCGGAGACGATTATTATTGGACTATTAGACCCGAGTTCGAATCGTGTAACTATCAATTTTCGTAGTTTTTTTGGCTGGCAAAAAGTGATGACAAAAAATAATTATTAAAAACTAAAATTACAAAAAATTAAAAAAAAGAAAATGATGACGTGGATTAATGACATGCTTATGTGGCATTTCCCTCCTGTTATATATAATGTAATAAAGATATATATATATATATATATATATATATATATATATATATATATAATCCAAGTTATATATATATTGGTAACTCGGGAATTCTTCGGCACCGTTATAGTCAAAAGATTTTTAGACATTTTTAGAAAAATGTTTATAGTTAAAGGATTTTGAAATGTTTTATTCAAAACCATAGTTTTAAAAATCTTTCGTTCTCTATAACGAGAGCTCTGGAACCAAACTGTAACACCCCCAAATTTATACAACTCAATACAGCGGAAGACTCGTTGGTGTTACGGGATAGCACATTACTCACATCATAGACAACGCTTAAAAATCGCGTCGTTTAATAATAAAGCATTTCCATTCATAAATATCAAAGTTACATAGGTCCCAAGTCATTATATTTCATACAGGTTTTACAAAGCATTTGAATGGAAATTATAATTTAAGTGCGGGCCATGAATTCTTGTTGTCTTCCCGAGAATTACCTTCAAGTACCTGAGATAAAACATGTTAAAAGAAAAGGTCAGCGACAACGCCGAGTGAATTCATAGAGTTTAATAAAATCCTTCAATATAAAATCGGTATAAAATTATTACCAAAAATCATTTTGTACAAATCTTCGTAATAGGTCATAAAATAGCCAAAGTCATTTTATACAAATCCTTATCGAAAATCATAATATAGGCATTTGCCTGAAAAATCATTATACGAGCCAATGTCGTAACAACATCATACAATACGTCTTATGACGTTGTATAAAGTTAAATAAAAACCGTTATATGAATATGGTTACGAAAACCAAAACACAAACATAATATCAATAGTATGACCCCGTATTGCTAGTCAGGCAATACATCGTAATTCTGTGCGTATAGCAGTATTACGTTAACTGGATTATTATAAGCCGCATGACATTGTTACCTTACTACAACAAACAACGGGTAGCTAGCCCGAAACGCAATTTGCCCATATAAATTAGCGTGTCGTCACAAAGGTCACGCTATGTAAATCTTCTCATACATAAATTCGCTTACCAATCAATGTGGCACGACGGGGATCAACCGTCAAGGCGCGAACTGGGGTGATCGTCCCCAAATAGTACTATTATATGCATAAGCGTCTACCAAATCCCGGTAGTTCACAATTCATGCTAATGGGACTTTTAGTGACATAACCTAACTTTAATAATCCATTTTATTTCATCTATCGGGTCATTTAATCATTCATAGGGTCATACAATCATCCGGGTCCAAATCAATAAACAAACAATCGGGACAAATGGTGTCCTATTTTATAAAAATCTAACATGTTATCTCCCTCGCGGGTTTATAAAACATTTCATAAAACATTTAAAAGAGTGCGAGGCTATGAACTCACGTTGATGTGGGAAGGCGGGTTATCGGCAATTCGGATGTACGGTATGTGCTTCAATCACGGAAACCTAGACAAATAATACTCGTCTTAGACTCATGTCCAATGACTTTATAAAATTAACAATTATGTATACATATGATGATTATATATATATGATGATCAAGTGGGTTTATACATTCTCGTTTACTCATTTTAGTGTTATGTGTCGATAACTTTTATACTAGTTTACTAGTTTTACCTATTTACATATTTTAAGTCCAATAAACTTATTATAAGTTCTTTAACTTGTATTAATCCATTTTATACTTGTATTATCAGTATTTACACTTTACATGTTGGGCCCAAATGGGTTAAGCCCAATAAATAAGTTTATAAG
Organism: Glebionis coronaria; assembly: GCA_025667525.1. Classification (NCBI taxonomy): domain Eukaryota; kingdom Viridiplantae; phylum Streptophyta; class Magnoliopsida; order Asterales; family Asteraceae; genus Glebionis; species Glebionis coronaria. Next base: position 109,067,783 of record CM046874.1, read on the forward strand.
TGTTTTAGCCCATTTTGTTGTATTATTAGTCCAATAACGTTAACTTAACTCGTTAATGTCCGTATATTATATAGTTCGGGTTTTATCGGTTTTTACTTGTTATATATGTTTATATATCAGTATATGAGTTTATAAAAGTTTACATTAGACGGGTCCAACCGTCTAAGTTTTATTTAACAAAAACGTTAATTTTACGGTAATAGCCGAAAAAGTCGTAAAAATCATGTTTATAGTTTTATAACTTATAAAACTTATCAAATTACCATTTTTGTAAAATTCCTATTTATTTATCCTTATACATATTTATATAAATGTATTATATAAGTTAGTGGGTTTTAAATTCACATTTTATACTATTTTTATTTGAGTGCTTATATAATACTATTATACTTTAATTTCCAAAATCTGATTTTTATTTTCATGTTCACCAAAACTGCCATATCTAGAGTTCTATATGGAGATAGAAGCTCAAATTTTTATGACATAAACTACATGATATGTGCTCAATTTAACTCTTCTATAGCTACTGTTGAATCAGCCTCTAAGTATTTTCTAAAAATCGTCCAATACAGTGAACTCAGATTTGTACTCTAAACTTGTTTTGATCATATCTCACTCATCCTAATGATTCCATTGCATGGCCAACTCTCACATGTGTACAAGACATATTACTTACTGTATATCCATTAATCTATGCCATTTTATCAGTTCATGACATGGTTCTTTACTGTTTTATACAGCCATCATTTTTTAGCATGATTTTAACCTTTTTACATATAGTTTTTCATCTTTTTCCCCAAGATTATCAACACCAAATCCCCACACAATATTTTTATCATCATATATCATCATACATATATATATTTAAGAATAAAATACATGATTATATAATCAAAATTAACAAGAGGATGGGAAGAACTATCTTTATACCACCATGATTATGTAAGTTGTGATCAAAACATGGATTTTGATGGAGAAACTTGTGATAAATCAAGACCATCTTCAAGACCACCATTCTTCATGAACCTCTTGTGGAAAATCAGCCATAGGACTCCATAGAAACTCCTCCTTGGATGTTATAATCACCTCCAATCTTCAAGGCTTCAAAAGGGCTCCATCATGTGTGTAAATAACATGACTTTTCATGGTTAATTTTGATCAAAATGGGTGATATGGGTGTAAAAGTGGACGGCAAGATAGAGAGGAATGAGAGAAAGATGAAGTTGTTTGCATGTTGAATAATGGAATGAGTGGTTTGGTTAATGGTTTTGCTAAGTTGGTGGCTTACATTGTAAGCTAGAATGACATGTGTAGTAACTTAGCTTACACTTGACACCAAGGTTGGTGTGGTGTAGCAAGTTGGCCGTCCTATGTGTGTAGTGGGGTGGGATAAATTAGTTTGTCCCATCCCACTAATTTACGGGTATTCATCGATTCTAGTTTCCTTGATTTGCGTGCCCTCGGGTTGTTTTACGAAAAACGTTTTTATAAATTATGAATCAAAGACACAAAACGAATCTAATAAAAATTGTCTCATCAAAAACGGAGTTCGAAGACGTAAATACGTAATCCTAAGGTTTCCGGTTTAGTCGTAAAGGACGTTAAAATAAAATCGTAAGTCCTAATCTCTTCTCGTAAATTTGTGAGTTTATGAACCAACACAAATTTAAAAGTCCAGAATAATATTCACGGATAAATTTATTTTCTGAAATGTCGGACTGTCATCAAAAACGGTGTATGTAAACGTAAGCACGTAACGTAGAATCCTCCGGTTTAAACGTAGTCGATGCTACTTCAAGACGTAAATCCAAATTTCTTCCCAAAAATAAGTGAGTTCATAATATAACATTAAAATAATATTTTTAAATAATATTTGAGAATAAAATATCGACCATAAATTGACGGATTGTCACAAGAACCCTACCAAATCAAATCAAACGAAACCCTAAAGGGTGCGTTTGATCCAATCGCGGGAGGGAAAGAAAAGAGAGGAATGGTATAGAAAATAATGAAGGCCATGGGGTGTTTATATAGGCTTGGCAAATCTTATTCTCCAAGTAATAAACCAATTAGGAAAGAAAATCCCCCCTTGGGCCTTGTATAACCGGCGGTGGAAGCCCACCCATGGGGTTTTCCGGAACTTTCCCGTTTCCTTCTTTTCTCTTCTATTTAATTCCATAATGGTCGTTTATACTTAACTCTTATTTATTAACGATCGTTAGTTAAGATTCGGTTTAATTTAATTTATATATCAAATATATTTATCAAATAAATTAACCCTTTACGTAATGTGTGCAATCTCGTAATCCCGAGTTCGGTCCTATCACACGACTATTTAAATATAAGTCCATAAAACTTCCAGCTCCCACTTGGACATATTTCAAAATATCGTGATCACATTGGTTAGCGTCTAGTTACACGCCAATGCCCTAGTCCGATCTCGAGTAAGGTCTCTTGGATAAAACCTTTTAATGATTTACTATCATTATTATTATCCTTTCATTTCAAATACAACGTTAATAGGATATGGATCTCAGTCATTCCTTACATTAACCATTTTGTTTCTCGTTTAAGGATATAGTAAGATCATCAAAACAAATTTGGGTGCGGCCGCACAAATATCTTACTACTCCCCCGAGGGGCCCAGCTGTATTATACTTCAAAATAATTGAAGGAAACAAATCCCATATTGACTACAAGAAAAACTAATGAATTCTGCAACACTTCTTAAAATAACCCTTATAGCTACCAGTTACGTTTAGCGTTAGATTATTTCACAGAAATGCACTAGATCCACGACAGTTTCCTGGTATCTCAGGTCTAAGGATAACTATTTATGATTTACTTGATGACAAAGATCCATAAAGTAAAATCATATAGTTGGGATAAGTCCAATATTTGATTCATCAAATATCATCCAAAATTGACCAATATACTTTCAAGTATACTATGTCACTATTTTGTATTGCCTTAGTTTAATAATATTCCCATATTATTAATCGACATCGGACATTTAGAAATATCATAATATTCATGGATTAAAACATATAAAATAGGATACAAAATCAAATAAAAGAAAATAAACGAAACTCAATCTTTATTTCATCAATTCAATAATGTCTTATACATCCTTTATCCAAATACCAAAATAGATCAATGCATAAAATTAGTACATGCATCATGCCTCTAGCAATGACATTCATACTTGTTTGGCAAAGCATAAAATAACCAATTTTGACCTATTTGAATTTTAAGAATACTTTCTTCAATAATTCAATTCATTGAAACTCTTGCACATGTGCATTCAAACAATTTGATATTGCCACATAGTATCAAAATTGTGAAACACCCTTTATCACCAATTTCCTAAACTTCCAAAACACATTTGAAGTTCAAAGTATTCTAATTCTTGAATGTATAATGCAACTTTAATCAACATGTCATCTCCAAAGATCCCATGACTAATATTGAGTGTTACCTCAATTATATCTTTTCAAGTTTGACAACTTGACATAAAAGATATAAATACGTTACCTTTAATATCTATTATGTAATGTTTGATTCCAACCAAACCTCCAAGTTTGTTGGCTATGATAATTTGCACAACTATTGACAAATTACTCATCCATAGAATATGGAAGCTGGTCCAAGATTTAGGATGTTATTCTATTTCCAAACATATTCCTTCAGAATATTCATTACACAAGTTATTTAATAACTTTTAAATAGATCAATATATTCAAATCATCATGCATTTAAAGCATGATATAAATACAACTCGACATACATGAGAATTTCTCAAACCAGATTTAGATTTCTTCATGTTCTAAATATCCATATAAATTTACTACATGGCATATTATGTTGTATTTCCACCGCATAAACAAACAAATATTATTTGTTCCAAGGTTATGTACATCTTATTTTTTAAATCTTCAAAGTAAGGTTTCATCTCAAATCTAAACCAAATCAACGTTTAATTTGAATGAAATCTTACTTTCTTACATGTCTATTTGACACATATAATTTAAGAAAATAACCATAATACTCCCACTAGCTTTTAGGAATACTCAGAAATCATCTTATTCAAATTTAAATCTAGTCTTGGATTTCAAATTAAACATAAGAATAATCTCCTGGGTGCATGCTTTTATCCATTCATAGATAATTGCACTTTGTACTTTTCCAAAGATTTATTTTGAAATAATAAACTCATTTCGATTACTTAAGTCCTTGCTCAAGTAGTCATTCAAGAAATAGTTCATACATATCCAAATTTTTAAATTAAAATATGACCCTCAAAATCTTTATACATTCAATGTGTTTAGGAAAGAATACGCAATCACAATTAATTACTTAAGTGTGATTAATAATCTATTCATAATACATACATTAAATATGTGTACAACTTTGTCCATATAATTTCGACACAAAGATTAAACCACCACAATTGGTGTTTTTCTTCCTTTGACGAAACTCATCTCCAATTTCTAGTCAAACTATTTAAGACAAACAAAAACCGAAATTTGGTTATCTTGTTGGACAACATCTATAACAATCATAGTATGAGTAGTTTACCCATTATAATATTTGGTAACAAATCACAACAATTATTTGTAACTCATAATTCTCAGCATATAAATCGCATATCCGAGATATCCTTACGGACCTATGACGTAAATTCCTTTATCTTAAGAGTTAGCTTTTACAAGCCTTCCTCATGATAATTACTAGTGTATTTCAGAAGATTATGTATCTTGTAATTTTATCTTTCAAGATTAAAACTCCCACTTGCTTTTAGTAACTTAAAATTACTCTTTAAATACATAGCAAATAGATCAACACTCCAACGTTATCTAAGTGGGATTTTACAAAACACAATGGCAGTTCCATACTCTTTATTTTCTAAACTATCCACTTCATAAGTAGTTTAGCAAAATCCGAACTTCATTTAAGATATAACGTGATTCATCACATTCCATATATAATGGTATCTTATTAATCTTCTTAGCTCAAGTCATACTCAACTTTCAAACCTTGATATCTTTTTGAAGAAAAGGAAGATATAGTTATCTTGAATCAAATATCACCATCTTACTGAGAGTTTGATTTTCCTAATGAACATACCATAACAATGTTGTATTTCATTTAGAGAAATATTGTAAGTCAATCTTAACAATATTAAGATAAAAATATATCTTTCGGTTTACCTATATACCAACTAAATCATCTTAATGGTAAAATAGATTTCCTAACCATTTTGCATGCTTTATAACTCAAGTACTTATAATACAAAGTCACTTCATTTCCATGTTTTAAAAACATAGAATTTATAATTCTATCATACTTTTTAAGTCATATGACCATGACTTCATGTATATGTCTTTAGTGAAATAGAGACAATACATTAACGTCTTACTTTATATTATACGTCTTCCAAGACTTTATGTTTGTGACTTTATTCAATAAATCATAAACATGTATAACTAAAGTAATAATGAACACCACTAGGTTTCAATAATCTTTTTAAGTTAATTCACTATTATGTCTATTTATGTCATTCCAAGAATACACAAATATTTTAGTTTAGTAGTATAAGATTACTCTATGTATTTATGTCATTCTAGGAATTACCCATCTTAAGAAACCACAAAACCAAAACAACAAGTGTTTCTTAATGTGAATGATATATATACTTTTTAAGTACTCTTTTAATCATATTGACACATGATCTAACTTTCATCTAATATTAATTAGATTGTTAGTCTCTTATCTTAAAGGTAAGAGAATCATATCTTTATGAGTTGTTTCTTGCACACAATGTCCATTTCTCCCACTTGTGCATGGAACAATCCTCATATATTAGATAAACATCACGTCTAACGTTCGTCTATACAAATATGATTGTGCCACATATATTAGCTTTTTACAAGTAGATGTAGAATCACTTAATCAACAAGAATCACTACATAACTATCTTTGAAGATATTAGTGTCAACAATTCGAAAGTAATTATCTTAGGACATACTAAAGATAACATGGGTTATTACCAGGACAACAAGGCTTGTAACTCCCACTGAATTAGAGAATGTTTTAATAGACTCAAATTCAGAAATACAACATTGTAAATGTTTCATAATCGGTGAAACATATTAATGTGTTGTTTACTTTCTTACTCCTTTGAAAAACACATTCGTAACAATTACTTGTAGTGTTTAAGAGCGTACTCTACTTCGTAAATGATGACTTATCCATCAATTTCTTAAAACTTGAAAGATTTGGCATGCAATTTCTTCCTCAATAGGTATACCAATCCCACAATGGTATGTAGTGCCTATAAATGGTCAAAGCACAACTACTAGACAAATATGCTAGTTTGCCTTATAACCAATTAGCGGTAACTATTAAGAACTCAAAAACATGCACTTTTCTTAACTATTAAAGTTTGCTATGAGTTATGGATTTGAATTTGACATTTCTAAAATCCTTATTACTCCTTCTTCTCTCATGGAAAAGAGTTTAGGTTTATCTTTTAAATTGACTCTATCCTTAACCATACGGTTTTAGATCAATAAATGAGTAAACCACGTTTACGATGTAACGTTGCATTAATACATTTGTAAAAGAATTTACAAAATTCAATTTTATTATTTTCGATAATACCATTCAAGAAAATAAAATTACCCCGGTAATAATAACCATAGTATTTTCCTTGAAAACTAGAATCCAAAATGACATAATTTCATCGCATCAGTTGATCTGCTAGCAATGAAAGTATTCAAGATGGTAACTTGTCGAACAATGATTGACAAACAAATTTGTAATTTCTAGATATTTAAGGGATTTATATTGCCAAAAGTCATTTTGCATTGTAAACATGTTTCATCCCTTCTTTATGCCTTAAGTTTCTAGATCTTACTGAGTAACTCAATTAAGTCAACTAATCTAAAGAACGTAAAAACTTCATGTGCAATCTTATTCAGTCATGAAGTTTTCTCTCCATTACAACATCATCCAAAATCTCATATGACGACAATTGTGACTTCAAGTGTTCGTCAATTAGATGGCATAAGACTTAAATTTAGGGTATAAATTTCGATGTCAAAATCATGCATGGAGAAGCATGCATACATCTCCATAGCATTAGTTTAATAAAAACTTTTAGTAAACTTTTTGGTGAGACTAAATTTTTGCCATATATATTGCAAGTTGAGGTATTGGTTAAACCAATTAAAGACTTTACCCACAACTATTCACACCGTACTTTTTTTAGAACTCAGCTAAAGCACAAAGCAATAACCTTATTCATTGTGTTTCGGATGTGAATTTGCAGTAAATCAACCTTAAGGAATTAGTGCAAATAATAATCGTAGGTAATTCCAATTTGACGCACAGGCGAGCCGGGAATTCGGTCAGCGACTAATGGCATAACACCTCCTTCCTTAATCGGGTACATGACCAGCGGTGCGTTATACCCATTTTATAGTTTGTCAAATTGAGTAGGCCGTTAAATTATTATTGCAATTCCGATCAACACAAAACATATGTAATACAGATCTCAAAACAATTCATTAATCTTGATATGATTTAGTCCATATTTATTTTCCTTAAAAAAATTATCCTTGTTTACAACATACAAATAAAACGCATGAAAACAATAAGGTACAAAAAAAACTAAATCATAAACACATAATAACAATTTATATGTGCAATAAATAAATCAAATAGCCACATGCATACGATTTATTCAATAAATAATATCAAATCTAGGTTTTTATATTCATATAAAAGTCTTCCCTAATTTTAGATTTATTGTATCAAATAAAGCATGTAGCAAAACACGTAACAATTACCACATAAAACATATGATCCATGAAAAAACATGCATGTTCATCACGGATCTCCCACATAACTTAACGATTAAATCTCTACGGATCAAAACATTAATTTACATAACATAAAAATTAATCATGTAATTTATCAAAGTTCCACCCAAATCACTTAACAATTAATTAAATCACTATAGATCGTAACCTTAAATACATGACATAACAATTAATCGTGTAAAAATCTAAAGATCATAACAACATGCAATTTTAGGGTTTCAAAATTTTATTTTATTTTTATAAAAAACGGCAAACCCTAATTTTTAAAAAATAAAACCCTTATTTTTATAAAAACCTAGAAAACAACATGTAGTTTTAACTCAAAACAATTATTAGTTTAAAAACCTTTAGATCTCGATAATTATAACATGTTAAAATGGCTCTCATACCACTGAAGGTTTATGAAGTTCATAACAATTATTAAAAACCCTAATATGGATCAAAGCACACATAGCGGAAGCGATTTAACAAGATAATAATAATAACACAGTTATAATTAATCGAATTAGGGTTACATACCTTTATCCTAGCGAAGATCCACAAGATGATCAACGAATCACCAGTTAGGGTTTATGACGAACACTACCAAGATATAGTCTAAAGTAAGACTACATTGCGTTCTTGTGCACACGTAATACAACGAGCTAACCGTGATTCTAGCACGTGTAAACCGAGCTTCTACGCTTGTGGAATATCTACCCAACAACCCCAGAGATGGGCTAGGACTAGATTATTGCTAAACCAAAACCAAAGGATAAAAAGAACCCTAAAAAAAGTGTTTTTCCTTTGAAGTTGATTTGCAATAGAAACCTAACAAATAAAATCAAACGAAACCCTAAAGGGTGCGTTTGATCCAATCGCAGGAGGGAAAGAAAAGAGAGGAATGGGATAGAAAATAATGAAGGCCATGGGGTGTTTATATAGGTTTGGCAAATCTTATTCTCCAAGTAATAAACCAATTAGGAAACAAAATTCCCCCTTGGGCCTTGTATAACCGGCGGTGGAAGCCCACCCATGGGGTCTGCCGGAACTTTCCCGTTTCCTTCTTTTCTCTTCTATTTAATTCTATAACGGTCGTTTATACTTAACTCTTAATTATTAACGATCGTTAGTTAAGCTTCGGTTTAATTTAATAAATATATAAAATATATTTATTAAATAAATTAACCCTTTACGTAATGTGTGCAATCCCGTTATCCCGAGTTCGATCCTACACACGACTATTTAAACATAAGTCCATAAAACTTTCACTATTCCTGATATGCACACCGAACTTCAACTAGAAAAGGAGGCATCAGAATTATACACTCGGTCAATTTTCTTTGATGTTCAAGCTGAGGTATATGCATCTACCATTTCTTGTATGTATGCAAGTGTTACAAACATTGAATACGGCAGAAAGTACGTCATAAATGATACGGGTGAAGATGAACATACTAGTAGGCGACATCGTCATGTTGAAGGTGTTGAAGCGAAGTTTTTTACGAGGTTTTTCAATTTACTCAAAACATTTTTTTCATTAGTTCTTTAAGTGATGAATTGTTTATATTCATCAGTTCATCAGTTTTTACTGATGAATAAATCTATAAGTTAAACTGATGAACTTAATATAATTAAAAAAGAAATTTGTTGTTCATCATGTCTTCTTTGTACTTTTTTAAATACAAACAGTTGTTTATAAGTTCATCAGTTTCATATTTTCATCCGTTTTTAATAAGTTCATCAGTTTTTTAAGTTAATTAGTTTTAATTTCTTATTTTATATCTTTGTTTTTGTTCATCAGGTGTTGTGTAAGCTATTTGAAGAGGTCTATGAGTGTACTTACAAACGTTTCGAGACCTATGGTCTGTTGTGTCATCATATTTTTTATGTGCTTCGGTTGTCAAAGATTACAGTTTTCTAAAGAAATACATGCTTAATCGTTGGGCAAGGGATTCGTTACCACCTGCGTCAGTTGTTCATGCCACTAGCGACAATTCTAGCATGATTCTGCGTGAATTTTTCAGATCAGTGGAGTACTGTGTAGATATTTATACAAATGATCAAAGAAGCTGCTGAATTTTATAGATCATCAGGTTGAGTTAATGGAAAAGGTCGATGTTGATGTTCCTGTACCACAAAAGATGAGTAAACGAGACAGGATTGCTTCAATTCTTGTTGTATCACAACCACATATTGTTATTGTAAATGTTCCAAAACATGTAACTACTAAAGGTTCGCACAAAAGGATTCGGAGTAGTGTTGAGATTGCACTTAATGATGGGAAGCGTCCAAGGAATTCTAAAGTTTGCAAATCTAGTATGAAAGGTCACAGTCGAAGCAAGTATAACAGTATTAGAGGTGAAGTTGTTGGTAAGAAGGCGAGTTTAGTTGCTGCTATTAAGGAAAAAAGGCAAAGGGAGAAGTTATCTGGTAAGAAGGTGGCTGGCAATGGTGATAAGTGAGGATGCCTGTGTTGATTTTGTTTACTGTTCTTTACAAATGATTGCTGGTACATAGTAAAGGAACTAAAGCGGTGAATTTTTTGTGATAACTGAGAGAGAACGTTTTCTTTAATACTTTTTTCTGGTTACGAACATTTTTTTGTACTTTTTTACGCACATAAATGAATAAATACCATCTTTTAATGATGACAAAGGAACTTCAAGTGATATATCACTATATGAAAATTCTTACTTGTTTGTTTATTCAATGTCTTTGTTTAGTTCATTAGTTGTTTTAGTTATCGCTCTCATTTTTTATGAACATTTCTTTGTTTGTTTATCAACTGATGAAGCATTGTCAAATTAATTGTTTTGTTTATCAGTTTATCAACAAATTTAAAATTAAAATTTTCAAAAATTAAGTATGTTCATCACTTGATTATTCATCAGTTTATCAACTAGATCGATTTTCTATTCTATCACATTAAAAAACAACCCATATAAAAATCAACATACCCATTCATCACATTCTAGCCATTCATGATAATATAAGTAGCAATTCATGAAAATCAACATACGTAGTCATCACTACTTTTTACACATCAAAATATACAGTCAACTTACCTAGTGGTCACTACTTTTTATCCATCAAGATCATTACACCTCAAATGATCTGTTTTTTAACTAGGCCTACCCATCGCCTAGCTATCGTCTACCCATACACACCTATATAACTGTTTTTGAAACCTAAGACATTGTTTTAAACAGACATGATAAGAAGAAGAAATTACGCTTCGTCTTGAGCATCATTAGGAATTTCAAAGAAACTGTTGATACGCCCTACAATTATGTTAAATGAAGCTTTTTTGTTTGCATTTAATAACTGTGAAAACACTTATCCTTTTACCACTCATTTCCAATAATAACAAGACCAAAACGTGTATTTTATGTCGTAAGGTCGGAATTATGCGTGGTTTGTGTTTTTATTGTGTTTCAGGATAAAAATAGGAAAAAGGAAGAAAACACTGGCTATCACGGGCTTTTATCAAAGAAAACGAGAAAAGACGAAGTCAAAAGATCAAGAGTGCAAAAGAACGGAAGTCCAAGGCCTATTCTAAAGATTTATCAAAGAAAAAGTCTAAAGACGGAAGTTTAATGAAGTCGAAGAACTCAAGTCTAATAGAAGAAGAAAATTATAAGAGAAGTTCAATTTATATCGACAAATCCCGAGACGACATCGAGAAAGACAAAGAATTTAAGTCGAGTCGAGACGAGAAGAAAGAAGGAAGCAACACATGCACTCCCCACCTCCTATATATACCCTCCTAATGACACATTAGGAGGGTGTTAGTTAATTAGTTCATTTTCAATTTTGGTAGTTTAGTTTTTAGAGAGAGAAAGTGTTTAACTTTCTCTCACTAAAACTTCATCTTTTATATCTTTCTTGTTTGAATCAAATCTTTACTTTTGAGAGTTTAATCTCGTTTTTTATCTTAATCTTCTTCCACCTTTCTGGTTTTTGATTTTGATCTTGATTAGTGATAATCTTTGATTTTGTTTCATCTTGATGCTTATGTGATTAAAAAGTTTATCTTTTTATTCATCTCTAAGTTTTAATACGGATTAAGTTTTGAGCTTTTCATGCTTATTGGCTTAGTTTGTGTTTAGCTTATTTACTTTTTAGTTTTCTTAAAAAGTTTCATCTTTTTATGGTTTGATATAAAAAATTTTGCTTATTTAAAGTTTAAAAAGTTCTTATTTGTGCTTATTAGTTCTTTCCGTTATAAAATTGGTTAAGTTTTACTTTGAGCTTATAAAAAATAGCTTATTAACTTGGCTTATTGCGAAATACATACCATTGGAAAAGGGTTTCCCCTTTTCCGACCATACATTCCGATCAGCTCACTATTATTCCGATCACAAGGATCGGAAAAGGGTTTTGTTATTCCGATTACTATTCCAATCTGGATTCCGATGGGGTTAATTTTTTTTGATATTCCGATTGCTTTGAGTTACCAACATTCTGATCATTCCTTTTTCAGATATTCCGATAGGACTTAGTTTCCAGCATTCCGATAGAGATCAATTTGATACATTCCGACGGGGATTCCGATCTGGATTCCGACGGGTGTGTTTTGTGATTCCGACCAGCATTCCGATTGTAGAGTTTATTAGACATTCTGACGGAGTATTCTGACGGGATTCCGATCAGGCATTCCGACGGGGTTATTTGCTTATTTTTATTAAGTTTTAAGTTTTTGTTTTTACAAAGTTTTTAGTTTTACAAAGTTTTCAAGTTTTCTATTAATTTTTAGTTTAATTTTTAAAGCTTTTATTTTACTCAACGACGTTTTTATATTTACTTTTAGTTTAAAATAGATAACCAAACCATTTTAACTTCCACCAAAACGACTGAGTCGCACTTTCTACTAGTAATCAATTCTAAAAGATCGGAACAACTAACTTTCATGCGAGGCAATCCGTAGTATTAAATGGCGCCGCTGTCGGCTCTTTTCGTTAAGATTAACGGTTTTTAGTGAGAGACGCGTTGGATTTTGGGATCCGTTCACTTTTGAACGTTATTTTTCTTGCTTCAATTTTCAAAAATCCATAAAAATTAAAAAATTTCAAAAATTCCAAAATATAGAAAAACATAAAAAAAACCAAAAATATTTCTTGTCTATCTTTCTTTTCTTTTTGTAGGTGTGTATGCGTACCCGTGCTCGTAAGAAGAAAGCAGCTCAAGCCGAAGTCATTACTCCACCTATTGTCACCATGGACAATCGACCAATGATCGAGCTTTTGCAATCGCAAGTAGAGGGCAACACCGATGCTATTGTCATACCCCAGATTAGAGCCAACAACTTTTAACTCAAATCCGGCTTCATTCAAATGGTCTCTGCTCAACCATTCTTGGGGCGAACACTTGATGATCCTCATGACCATATAAAAAGGTTTCTTCAACTCACTAATACGGTCAAGTATAATGTGGTTTCACAAGAGGTGATTCGCTTGCAACTTTTTCCTTTCTCCTTAGAGGGACAAGTCCGGTATTGGCTTGATAAGGAACCGCCACAAAGTATTCTTACGTGGTCGGATTTAGAGAGCAAATTCATCAACTAGTTTTTCCCAACCTCACGTACTACCGCTTTGCGGAATGAAATCATTAACTTTGAACAAAAGTACGGTGAGACATTTAGTGAATCTTGGGACCGTTTTAAGGAACTTTTAAGAAAGTGTGCACAACATGGTTTCACGAAAGTACATTAAATTAATACTTTTTACAATGGTTTAAGCATGAATGATCAAGATTCACTAAATAGTGCCTCGGGGGGTAACATTTTGGTTATGTCTTCTAATGCCGCATGGGATATTATTGAGAACAAGTCTAGAGTGCAAACTAAGAGTGTTCGGACTAATGTGGCTAGTGCTAGTACTAGTGACGCCGACAAGAGAGTTGAAAATCTCACTTCGCTTGTTGAAACACTTGCTCTACAGACCGCTAACAATACCAAAAGCATCAATGCACAAGTTAATGCTATGAGTCAGTCATGTGAAATATGCGGGGGAACTCATTCATACACCGATTATCATTCGACTCATGACAATCCGGAAAATGTGTATGCCGCTAACGGTAACTTTTCTGCGGGAGGCTATCAAGCACGTCCTCAAGGTGACCACAATTTGCTCAGTTATTGTTCCAACAATTTCCTTTCACCACGTGGTTTTCCACCTCAAAACCAAAACAAACTCAATCGCAACAATCAAAACCAACCTCAAGCTCCAAATCAATATCAAACCCAAAGAAACCCATATCCACCTCAAGGAAACAATCAAGTTCACCAACAACCCGCTTATCAACCACCTGCCTACCATGCTCTTCCTCCCACCCAACCCACCGCATTTAATCAAGAGGTTGACACTTACATGAGGACTAATGACGCAATAGTGCAGAATCTTCAGCGGCAAATCATCAACTTGAAAGGAGATATGGCGAAACAAGGGAATGATCTTCGAGTCGATATGCGAAACTCTTTAAGCAGTCAAACGAATGACTTAAGGGATATGATGGCTAGTTTATTCGAAAGTAATCAAGCCTCTGGTTCGAGTTCTCTTCCGAGTAACACCGTTGCTAATCCAAGAGGGGAGATGAAAGCAATCACCACTCGAAGTGGAAAAGGTTTAAAGGAACCCGAGCTTCCTACACCTACACCGGTGATTGTGACAAAGGAAAACGAGTCTACTTCTCCAATTCCTCCACCTTCTATTTCACCAATTCCTCTACCTTCTACTTCCACCCCTCCACCACCCAAGGATGTGAGTGAGAATTCCATTCCTAAGCCTTCATCTCAACCCAATATACCTTATCCCTCAAGGTTGAGGAAAGAGAAGTTGAAGAACAAGGATGATATTCAGGTTTCTAACTTTCTTAAAATGTTTAAACAACTGAATTTCAACATCTCCTTTGTTGAGGCTCTCGCTCACATGCCGAAATATGCTAAAATGTTTAAAGATCTTCTCAGTGATAATGAGAAACTTCTTGATATCGCTCAAACCCAACTTAATGAGAATTGCTCCGCAGTGCTCTTAAGGAAATTACCAACCAAACTTGGTGATCCGGGTCGCTTTCTCATTCCTTGCAACTTCCCCGGGGTAGAGAACCGTATAGCCCTAGTCGATCTAGGTGCTAGTATAAACTTAATGCCATTAAGTGTTTGGAAACAATTATCTCTACCCGAGCTAGTCCCTACACGAATGACCTTGG
Organism: Glebionis coronaria; assembly: GCA_025667525.1. Lineage (NCBI taxonomy): Eukaryota > Viridiplantae > Streptophyta > Magnoliopsida > Asterales > Asteraceae > Glebionis > Glebionis coronaria. Next base: position 109,082,857 of record CM046874.1, read on the forward strand.
AATTAGCTAACCGTACGGTTGCTTATCCAGTGGGGATAGCCGAAGATGTCTTCGTCGGTGTCGACAAATTCACCTTTCCGGTGGATTTCGTTGTCGTTGACTACGAGATGGACCCCCGTGTTCCATTAATCATTGGACGTCCATTCTTGAGGACCGGTCGCACTCTCATTGATGTAGCCGCTGGCGAATTAATCATGAGAGTTGGTGACGAGAAAATCGTCTTCAACATGGGTAAACTTTCTAAGCAGCCTTCTGAAAACGAGAGCGTTAATTTCATTGACATACTTGATGAGGCTTGTGAAGAACATTTCAAAGACGCTTGTAAAAGTGGTTCTTCTTCTCTACCCATTGTTGAGACCATTGCCTCTATCGCTCCATCACTAACTCCATTTGGAGAAAGTGATTTCCTTTTGACAGAATTTGAAGCGACTTTGGGAGATGTGGACTTACAATATGACGATTCTCCCTCCAATTGGGGTGAAGACATTCGTACCATTGAGAAACTTCTCAATGAGGACCATATTTCTCCTCCATCTCCTAAGGAAATCTCCATCGATGATCCGAATTTGACTACGCCTTCCATCGAAAATCCTCCAGATTTAGAGCTTAAGGATCTACCGTCTCATCTCGAATACGTGTTCCTTGAAGACAATAAGAAGTCACCCGTCATCATCGCTAAGGATTTGAAAGAAGACGAAAAATCTCGACTTATCGCCGTGCTGAAGAATCATAAGAAAGCGATTGCTTGGAAAATCTCCGATATTCGTGGAATTGATCCTCACTTTTGCACACATAAAATTCTCATGGAGGACGACTTTAAACCTACTATTCAAAACCAAAGAAGGGTGAATCCCAAGATCCATGATGTTATCAAAAAAGAGGTTATCAAACTTCTTGATGCGGGAATGATCTACCCTATCTCGGATTCACCATGAGTTAGTCCGGTCCATTGTGTGCCTAAGAAAGGCGGAATCACCGTTGTTCCCAATGAAAACAACGAGTTGATTCAATACTCGTCTCGTTACAGGGTGGAGAGTTTTGATAGGTGTGTAAACACCCATCCTTTTACCACTTAATTCGGGCTAAAACGAGACCAAAACACGTATTTAATATCATTTGTTTGGAATTATGCGTGGTTTTTGTGTTTATTGTGTTTTCAGAGCCAACCGGATGAATATTGAAGAAAACATGGGATTGCACGGGTTTTACTGAAGAAAAAGACTCAAGATAAAGTCTATTGTCCAAGAGATGCAAAAGATTTGAAGTCACTGGGCCTATTCGAAGATTTATCGAAGAAAAGGACCAAAGATGGAAGATTTATAAAAGTCGAAGGAACTCAAGTCTATTAAACGAAGAAATTAAAAGACGAGTTAAATTTAATCGACAACAAATCCCGAATCAGAATCGAAAACGGAAACTTTCCTGAAAAGACGAAAAGACAAGAAGAGCGGGAGAAAGCCCACTCACCAACTAAAGGACAAGCCTATATAAAGGGTTCCCTCACACACATCCAGGAGTTAGCTTAGTTTTCTTCTTCCCCACTTTTCCTCTCCCTGTTTCGTTTCATCACCATCACCATTAGGGTGATTGGTGATTTTAATCTTTAATTTTCTCATCTTGTAATTTTAATCTTTGATTTATCTTGTCAAAACATTAATCATTTAATACAAAGTCCTTGTTTAATCTTTCTATTTTATCTTGTTCATCATCATCTTTATCTTCAAGTTTTTTTAAGTCTTTATTTTTCTTGATTTGATCTTCAAAAGTTGTTGGGATTTGTGTTTTTGTTGATGGGATTAGTAGTTTATGATTAGTAGATGCTTTGTGATTGATTTATTTTAGTTTTTGGTGAAAAACTTGGTGATTTTTGGATCAAAACCGTGTTTCCTTGTTCTTCGTTTAGTTTCTGTATCTGGGTTTCCCAGAAGTTCCGAATCAGTGAATAGTAACTTCCGAATGAGTTGTGTTTTCAAAAGTTCCGAGTCAGTTAAAAGTTCCGAATGAGTTTACCTTTAAAAAGTTCCGAACCAGTTTAAAACTTCCGAACCAAACAAAAGTTCCGGATGAAGCATTAAGTTCCGAATCAGTTTGAAAAGTTCCGAACGAAGCAGAAAGTTCCAAACCGATTTTTATCTTCCGAACCAAAGACTTCCGAACCAGTAAGTTCCGAATCAAGGGACTTCATTCGGAAGTCCAAAACTTCCGAATCAGTAAGTTCCGGATGAGTGTAAAAGTTCCGAATCAGAAACTTCCGAGTGAGTCTACAACTTCCGAATGAAGGATAAGTTCCGGATGAATCCAAAAGTTCCGAACCAAGCACAAAGTTCCGAATGAAGCTTAACTTCCGAATGAACAGTAACTTCCGAATCAGTTATCTTTTGGGTATTTTAAAGTTTTACTTTACCATTTCTTTACTGATTCCTTGATTCAATTTTAATTTTATTTTAATCTTAATTCTAATTTAAATTCAAGTTTAAATTCAAGTTTTTAGTAATCATCATTAAATTAATTATCTTTGATTTAAATTTTTATTTCCACTTTTTATTAGATTAGAAAACCAAACCCTTTTATTTAGTAACCAAGAACAATCATTCCACTTAAGACCGAGATCAATTCGAGAGGATATTGAGAGAAATTAGAACCCATTGCAAATCCTAATATCAAATGGCGCCGCTGCCGGCTCTTCTCGTTAAGATCAAAAGTTTTTTGTGAGAACTTGGATTTTGGGATCCGTTCCCCGTGAACGTTACTTTGTCATAAAAATTTTCAAAAACAACTAAAAAATATAAAATTTTCAAAAATACAAAAAAAATATAAAAAACATAAAAACCAAAAATATTTGTGCTTTGCTTTTCTTTGTTCGTTCTTTTGCAGGTGTATGCGCACTCGATCCACGTCATATCAAGAGCCCGAGCCTCTCGATCAATTAGACATGGCCGGTGTACCACCTCCAAACAATAATAACAACAACAACATGAACAATAACAACAACAATGAGCCCCTTCCGGATAATCGCCCGATGATTGAATTGCTGCAAGCTCATGTCGATGGCAACACGGATCCAATTGTTATACCACCAATTGCCGCCAACAATTTCGAGCTAAAATCAGGCTTTATCCAGATGGTCTCCGCTCAACCATTCTTGGGACGAACCATTGATGATCCACACGACCATATCAAGAGATTCTTGCAACTCACCAACACGGTCAAGTTCAATGGTGTTCCACAGGAAGTTATAAGGTTACAACTTTTTCCCTTTTCTTTAGAGGGACAAGCCCGGCATTGGCTTGCTAAGGAACCGCCACAGAGTATTCTCTCGTGGACGGATTTGGAAACAAAGTTTATCAACTACTTTTTTCCACCCTCTCGTACTACCGCTTTGCGGAATGAGATCATAAATTTTGAACAAAAGTACGATGAGTCATTCAGTGAATCTTGGGATCGCTTTAAAGATCTTTTAAGAAAATGCCCACAACATGGTTTTACCAAAGTACATCAAATCAATACTTTTTACAATGGTTTAAGCATGAGTGACCAAGATTCACTGAACAGTGCCTCGGGAGGTAATTTATTGGCTAAGACTTCCAATGCTGCTTGGGATATCATTGAGAACAAATCTCGCGTGCAAACCAAGAGTGTTAGGACCAATGTTGCTAGTGCTAGCACTAGTGACAGCGACAAGCGATTGGACAAAATCACTACGCTTCTTGAATCGCTTGTCACCCACACCGTCAGCAACAACAACAGCAACAACGCCAAAAACGCTCAAGTGAACGCTGTCAGCCAACCTTGTGAGATATGCGGTGGTCCTCACTCTTACACAACTTGTACCGCCACCCAAGATTACCCAGCTGAAAATGTGAATGCGGCATATGGCACCTATCCTCAACCTGCTTATCAAGCCAGACCTCAAGGTGACCGTAACTTGCTTAGCTATCGATCCAACAACTATCTTTCACCACCTGGCTTTCCTCCTACCAACCCAAACCAACAACAAAACCTTAACCGCCCTCCTCAACAACAACAACAACCTCGACAACCATACATACCACCTCACAAGCAGCAACAACCACCTCAACGTAACAATCAAGTCTACCAACAACCTGCTTACCAACCACCTGCATACAATGCTCCTCCCAACCAAGCCACCACTGCATTACACCAAGAGGTTGCAACCTATATGAGGACCAATGATGTGATAGTGGGAAATCTCCAAGAGGAAGTGCGCAATTTGAAAGCAGACTTGGTCAAGCAAGGAAACGATTTGCGAGCTGACATGAGAAACACGTTGGATACCCAAACTAATGATCTGAGGAACATGATGGCTAGTTTCTTCAATGGTAATCAACCCTCTTCTTCGGGTACTCTTCCGAGTAACACCGTTGCAACCCCAAGAGGGGAGATGAAAGCAATCACTACTCGAAGTGGTAAAGGTACCAAGGAACCCGAGCTTCCTATACCTCCACCGGTGGTTGTGACTAAGGAGAACGAGTCACCTGCTCCTATTCCTCATCCTTCTCCTTCCCTAATTTCTCCACCTCTTTTTTCTACCCCTCCTCCACCCGTGGTTGTGAGTGATCCTATTCCTCTAAAGCCTTCCTCTTCTTCCAATATACCTTATCCTTCAAGGTTGAGGAAAGAGAAGCAAAAGAGCAAGGATGATATTCAGGTTTCGAATTTCCTTAAAATGTTCAAACAACTGAATTTCAATATCTCCTTCGCTGAGGCTCTCGCTCACATGCCCAAGTATGCCAAAATGTTTAAAGACCTTCTGAGCGACAAGGAAAAGCTCCTCGATATTGCCAACACCCAACTTAATGAGAACTGCTCTGCAGTGCTCTTAAGGAAATTGCCAACCAAGCTTGGTGATCCGGGTCGTTTTCTTATCCCTTGCAATTTCCCGGGAGTAGAGAATTGCATGGCCCTAGCTGATCTAGGTGCCAGTATTAATCTCATGCCTCTAAGTGTTTGGAAGCAATTATCTCTCCCAGAGCTAGTCCCCACTAAAATGACTTTGGAATTGGCCAACCGTACGGTTGCTTATCCAGTGGGGATAGCCGAAGACGTCATTGTAGGAGTCGACAAATTCACCTTCCCTGCTGATTTTGTTGTCGTCGACTACGAGATGGACCCCCGTGTGCCACTCATTGTTGGACGTCCATTCTTGAGGACCGGTCGCACTCTTATTGATGTTGAAGCCGGTGAGCTTATCATGAGAGTGGGTGACGATAAAGTAGTCTTCAACATGGGAAAGTTGTCTAAACAGCCTTATTCATATGAGAGCGTTAATTGTATTGACGTTCTTGATGAGGCTTGTGAAGAACACTTTAATGATGCTTGCAAAAGTATTTCTACCTCTCTTCCCATTGTTGAGACCGTGTCCTCCATTGATTCATCGTTGTCTCTATTTGGAGATGGTGATTTATTTTGGAACAATCTTGAAGATACCATGGGAGATGCGAATTTAGCTACTAATGATTCTCCTATCGATGGGGATGAAGACATGAATTTCTTTGACAATCTTCTCACCGAAGACAATCCTTCGCCTCCATCTCCCACGGTTATTGCTATCGATGCCATGACTTTGAAAACGCCTCCCGTCGAAAATCCTCCGGATTTGGAACTTAAGGAGTTGCCGCCTCATCTCGAGTACGTGTTCCTTGACGACAACAAGAAGTCGCCCGTCATTATTGCAACGGATTTGAAAGATGAAGAGAAGACTCGCCTCGTTGCCGTGCTGAAAGCTCATAAGAAGGCTATTGCTTGGAAAATCTCGGATATTCGTGGAATTGATCCTCACTTCTGCACGCACAAAATTTTCATGGAGGACGACTATAAGCCCACTATTCAAAGCCAACGAAGGGTGAATCCAAAAATCCATGAAGTCATCAAAACAGAGGTTATCAAACTTCTTGATGCGGGTATGATTTACCCTATTTCGGATTCACCGTGGGTTAGTACAATCCATTGTGTGCCCAAGAAGGGCGGAATAACCGTTGTTCCCAATGAACACAACGAGTTGATTCCCACTCGTCTCGTTACTGGGTGGAGAGTTTGTATAGACTACCGCAAACTCAATGATGCCACGAGAAAGGATCATTTCCCTCTACCTTTTATGGACCAAATGCTTGAACGCTTAGCAGGTAATGAATATTACTGCTTTCTTGATGGTTTCTCGGGTTATTTTCAAATACCCATCCATCCCCAAGATCAAGAGAAGACTACATTCACTTGTCCCTATGGCACTTTCGCTTACAAAAGAATGCCTTTTGGATTATGTAATGCGCCCGGGACTTTCCAAAGGTGCATGTTAGCTATCTTCCATGACATGGTTGAACAAACCATGGAAGTCTTCATGGATGATTTCTCGGTCTTCGGGGATTCCTTCTCTTCTTGCCTTGCCAATTTGGAACGTATGCTCAAGCGGTGCGAAGACACTCGCCTAGTTCTGAATTGGGAAAAATGCCATTTTATGGTAAAAGAAGGCGTCGTGCTTGGACATAAGATCTCGAAAGCCGGTCTTGAAGTAGACCGTGCTAAAGTCGATGTTATCGCAAAGTTGCCTCCACCTTCAACCGTGAAGGGTGTGAGAAGTTTTCTGGGTCATGCGGGCTTCTACCGTCGATTCATCAAAGATTTTTCTCAAATCGCTCGCCCGATGACCCACCTCTTGGAAAAAGATACTCCTTTAATCTTCTCCAAAGAGTGCCTTGAAGCCTTCAACTCGCTTAAGGATAAGCTAACTAAGGCACCCGTCTTGGTTACCCCTAATTGGGAGCTTCCTTTTGAGATGATGTGCGATGCTAGCGATTTTGCTATTGGAGCGGTTCTTGGACAAAGAGTGAACAAACACTTCCAACCGATCCATTACGCTAGCAAGACAATGACAGGGGCACAATTGCATTATACGACAACCGAAAAAGAGCTTTTAGCTGTTGTCTATGCTTTTGAAAAATTCCGCCCCTATCTTGTCCTTTCTACCACCATTGTGTATACCGATCACTCCGCGCTGAAGTACTTGTTGACAAAGCAAGATTCCAAACCAAGACTTCTTCGCTGGGTTTTGCTGCTCCATGAATTTAAAATCGAAATTCGCGATAAAAAAGGAGCAGAAAACCTAGCCGCGGACCATCTTAGCAGACTTGAGGATCCTTACCAAGGGGATCATCCGACCAAAGAAATCAATGATTCTTTTCCCTTGGAGACCTTAATGTCTATAAACTTGAAGCCGAATGAAACCCCGTGGTTTGCGGACTTTGCAAACTACTTGGCGGGTGGAATTCTCAAGGAAGGGTTGACGTCCCAACAAAAGAAGAAGTTCTTCACCGATATCAAGACTTACTTTTGGGACGACCCTTACCTATTCAAACAATGTGCCGACCTGATTATTCGCCGATGTGTTGATGGACCGGCAGCGTCTGATATCCTTAATGCTTGCCACAAAGGACCCACCGGTGGTCACTTTGGTCCCAACTACACCGCCAAAAAAGTGTTTGATTCCGGATTTTATTGGCCCTCCATATACCGTGACGCTCACGATATGGTCAAACGATGTGATGTTTGCCAAAAGCAAGGCAAAATCACACATAAAGACGAGATGCCTCAGAATTTCATTCAAGAGTGTGAAATCTTTGATGTTTGGGGTATCGACTTTATGGGGCCATTCCCTTCGTCTAAAGGAAACAAATACATCCTTGTAGCCGTTGACTACGTTTCAAAGTGGGTTGAAGCCAAAGCTTTGCCTACTAATGACGCAAGGGTGGTTTGTAACTTTTTGAAAGCTCTTTTCGCTAGATTCGGTGTGCCTCGCGCCATTATTAGTGATCGTGGGACTCATTTCTGCAATGACCAATTTGCTCGAGTCATGGCTAAGTACGGTGTAAACCATCGTCTTTCCACAGCCTACCACCCACAAACTAATGGCCAGGCTGAAATATCAAACCGAGGGCTGAAGCGAATTCTTGAAAGGACTGTGGGAGAGCATCGTACCTCATGGGCTGATAAACTTGATGATGCTTTGTGGGCTTTCCGTACTGCTTACAAGACCCCGATCGGCTGTACGCCTTATCGTCTTGTGTACGGGAAAGCGTGCCACCTCCCCATTGAGTTGGAGCACAAGGCTTATTGGGCCTTGAAGTGGGCTAATTTTGGTATAAACAAAGCCGGTGACCTATGCAAGATCCAACTCAATGAGCTCAATGAACTCCGTAATGAGGCTTATGAAAATTCTTTGATCTATAAGGAAAGAACTAAGCTCATTCACGACTCCAAGATCAAAAACCGAGAGTTCCATGTTGGAGACAAAGTCTTACTTTTTAACTCTCGGTTGAAAATCTTTTCGGGCAAGCTCAAATCTCGTTGGTCCGGCCCATTCACCATTGCCCAAATTTTTCCATATGGTACTCTCGAGCTCGCTCAACCTGATGGACCAAATTTTAAGGTGAATGGCCAACGAGTGAAGTTGTACTTTGGTGAGGAAACCTCTCAGGAGGTGATTCCATCCCTCACCACGTTCCCCATGAACTAATTTTGGGTCGAGTCAGGCTCGTGACTCGGTTATCAAAAACAAGCGCTCCTCGGGAGGCAGCCCGAGTATCTATCCTTATATGTTTCAATCCCCTAAGTGTAGGGGGGACTTCTATATGTGTTTGTCTTTGTGTGGTGTGATTACAGGGATAAGTACACTCTTGGAATCTTTGAAGAATCGTGCTCCCGTGTTATCCGAAATCCGGTTCTATCCCTCAACTATCGTGATTCAATTTTCTTCATACTCACATTTGAAATTGATCACTTTAGTCGTCTCTTCCTTAACTTGAGTTAACCAACGTGCACAATGTCATAAGTGTAGGGGAAACTTTTCCCACATGCTTAAACATTGGGGACAATGTTTATCCTAAGTGTAGGGGGACCTCTATCGAAGTTAAGTGGTCTTTTCCATGAAAATGCCTTCAATTAACCGGAAAATCATATTTTTCAACATTTTTCAAATTTTTTATTAACTTTGGCCATTTAGTTGTAATTTTTAAATTTTTATCGTTGCTTTCATATGTATATATCCCGCAATAAAGTCAAAAATATTAATAAAGTGGGTAGCTAGTATAGAAATCTTTGACATATTAGGCCCGTTGCGTTTATTTTGACTCAACCCGAATATACTTATCCAAGTTTATTCTAGCTAGTATCCTTAACCATGTAGACCTTAATTGGTTTATTAGGCTAAGTATCCACGAGTCTCATTACTTGAGATTTTAAATTGTGGAGGACGAGAAATGATAGAGTCAATTATAAGTCGGTATTCTTGCACAAGCTCACTTGGTGTAATTATTTGCCTATTCTCCCATCACTTGCTAATAATTTATCTGCAATAAGTAAGGTCTTACGATTTGAAAAGTTACTTAGCCTCTAGCCCAAGATCGTTTAAAAGTTGCTCGGTAATGATAAGAGTTCATAGCCAAGGCATAACTTATGAAGCGGGGCGCGAAGATTGGCGAGTCCGAAAAGGCCCTAACAAGGCATGAGGATTCAATTTTATTGCTGAAGATCCAAGTGATGTGAAAAGCATTATTCCTAAAGTCAATATGAAGGATCAAGACTCACGACGAAAAGCAATCAACTCCCATAAAGATCATGGAGAAGTCTATCCGAAAACACCCTAACAAGGTATGAGGATAAATAGATCCAAGTCCGAAAAGGAGGCGGATCGTTGTATCTCAAAATCCCAATTAGAGATTGAAGAAATAATCATGAAGTCTTAGTCAACAAAGTTGGAGTACCCCTCAAAAGTCTCCAAGTGAAGAAAATCTATTATGATGAGAAGACCATTATCTCAAGAACGTCTCTCGAAGATATGAAGTATGAAGTACATGCCAAATATCGGCCCGAGAAAGGTCTCAAATCGTGAACCAAGTTATGCCAAGATATGAACTTTTTGATATCCCGAGAAGCAGTTTTAAGAGATTTTGTCCTTTAGCTAACTATTGATCAAATCGTCCTACTTTGCTTTCAGCCTAAATAAACTATCGAAATAAGTCCAACAATGCATCTTCATGATCATTCTAAGACAAAAGTAAAATATAAGAGATACACTTAGAAATAAGGGAGTTTAAGCATTTAATTAAGCCATGTGTGTAAGTGTTTGAATTGCTAACTTATAATAACAATGATCTCGTTTTTAAGCTTAGTTTGGGGAACGTGAAACTTGAGGGTGATAAATCTTCACAACACCAAAGCCCTAATGTAAGTCATCGATTTCTTTGCAAGTTATTTCCATGTAGCTATTTTCAAGTGAAAATGGTTTTCTATCCCTTTGTTACCTTTGAAGTTTTATTTCTTTAATTTTTGTTTAGTAGAATTTAAATAAGGCCAAGGTTGATTAATTATGAGAAAAGTGTATGCTTGCTTTATCACTAAGCATTGCATGAGGGCATGGCAATGGTTAAGTGTAGGGGATTTGATAGGTGTGTAAACACCCATCCTTTTACCACTTAATTCGGGCTAAAACGAGACCAAAACACGTATTTAATATCATTTGTTTGGAATTATGCGTGGTTTTTGTGTTTATTGTGTTTTCAGAGCCAACCGGATGAATATTGAAGAAAACATGGGATTGCACGGGTTTTACTGAAGAAAAAGACTCAATATAAAGTCTATTGTCCAAGAGATGCAAAAGATTTGAAGTCACTGGGCCTATTCGAAGATTTATCGAAGAAAAGGACCAAAGATGGAAGATTTATAAAAGTCGAAGGAACTCAAGTCTATTAAACGAAGAAATTAAAAGACGAGTTGAATTTAATCGACAACAAATCCCGAATCAGAATCGAAAACGGAAACTTTCCTGAAAAGACGAAAAGACAAGAAGAGCGGGAGAAAGCCCACTCACCAACTAAAGGACAAGCCTATATAAAGGGTTCCCTCACACACATCCAGGAGTTAGCTTAGTTTTCTTCTTCCCCACTTTTCCTCTCCCTGTTTCGTTTCATCACCATCACCATTAGGGTGATTGGTGATTTTAATCTTTAATTTTCTCATCTTGTAATTTTAATCTTTGATTTATCTTGTCAAAACATTAATCATTTAATACAAAGTCCTTGTTTAATATTTTTATTTTATCTTGTTCATCATCATCTTTATCTTCAAGTTTTTTTAAGTCTTTATTTTTCTTGATTTGATCTTCAAAAGTTGTTGGGATTTGTGTTTTTGTTGATGGGATTAGTAGTTTATGATTAGTAGATGCTTTGTGATTGATTTATTTTAGTTTTTGGTGAAAAACTTGGTGATTTTTGGATCAAAACCGTGTTTCCTTGTTCTTCGTTTAGTTTCTGTATCTGGGTTTCCCAGAAGTTCCGAATCAGTGAATAGTAACTTCCGAATGAGTTGTGTTTTCAAAAGTTCCGAGTCAGTTAAAAGTTCCGAATGAGTTTACCTTTAAAAAGTTCCGAACCAGTTTAAAACTTCCGAACCAAACAAAAGTTCCGGATGAAGCATTAAGTTCCGAATCAGTTTGAAAAGTTCCGAACGAAGCAGAAAGTTCCGAACCGATTTTTATCTTCCGAATCAAAGACTTCCGAACCAGTAAGTTCCGAATCAAGGGACTTCATTCGGAAGTCCAAAACTTCCGAATCAGTAAGTTCCGGATGAGTGTAAAAGTTCCGAATCAGAAACTTCCGAGTGAGTCTACAACTTCCGAATGAAGGATAAGTTCCGGATGAATCCAAAAGTTCCGAACCAAGCACAAAGTTCCGAATGAAGCTTAACTTCCGAATGAACAGTAACTTCCGAATCAGTTATCTTTTGGGTATTTTAAAGTTTTACTTTACCATTTCTTTACTGATTCCTTGATTCAATTTTAATTTTATTTTAATCTTAATTCTAATTTAAATTCAAGTTTAAATTCAAGTTTTTATTAATCATCATTAAATTAATTATCTTTGATTTAAATTTTTATTTCCACTTTTTATTAGATTAGAAAACCAAACCCTTTTATTTAGTAACCAAGAACAATCATTCCACTTAAGACCGAGATCAATTCGAGAGGATATTGAGAGAAATTAGAACCCATTGCAAATCCTAATATCAAGTTTGTATAGACTATCGCAAACTCAATGATGCTACGAGAAAGGATCATTTTCCCCTTCCTTTTATGGACCAAATGCTTGAACATCTAGCGGGTAATGACTATTACTGCTTTTTAGACGGTTTCTCCGGGTATTTTCAAATTCCCATCGATCCCAAAGACCAAGAGAAAACCACATTCACTTGTCCTTATAGAAAATTTGCTTACAAAAGAATGCCTTTCGGCTTATGCAATGCTCCCGAGACTTTCCAAAGGTGTATGATGGCTATCTTCCATGACATGGTTGAAGAAACTACGGAAGTCTTCATGGATGATTTCTTGGTCTATGGTGACTCCTTTTCTTCTTGCCTTTCCAATTTGGAACGCATGCTTAAGCGGCGTGAAGACACTCGCCTTGTTCTAAATTGGGGAAAATGCCATTTCATGGTAAAAGAAGGCATTGTTCTTGGACACAAAATCTCCAAAACCGGTCTTGAATTCGACCGTGCTAAAGTCGATGTCATTGCTAAATTGCCTCCACCTTCAACCGTGAAGGGTGTGAGAAGTTTCCTTGGTCATGCGGGCTTCTATCGTCGATTCATTCAAGATTTTTCTAAAATCGCTCGCCCGATGACCCACCTCTTGGAAAAAGATACTCCTTTTATCTTTTCTATAGAGTGTCTCGAATCTTTCAATCTTCTTAAGGATAAGCTAACTAAGGCACCGGTCTTGGTTACCCCTAATTGGGAGCTACCTTTTGAATTGATGTGTGATGCTAGCGATTTTGCTATTGGAGCGGTTTTGGGACAAAGAGTGAACAAACACTTCCAACCAATCCATTATGCTAGCAAGAAATGACGGGGGCTCAATTGCATTATACCACTACCGAAAAAGAGCTTTTAGCTGTAGTGTATGCTTTTGAGAAATTCCGCCCCTGTCTTGTTATTTCCACCACCATCGTATACACCGATCATTCCGCGTTGAAGTACTTAATGACTAAGCAAGATTCTAAGCTAAGACTTCTTCGTTGGGTTTTGCTCCTTCAAGAATTTAAAATTGAAATTCGTGACAAGAAGGGAGCAGAAAACCTAGCTGCGGATCATCTAAGTAGACTTGAGGATCCTTATCAAGGGGATCATCCGAATCAAGAGATCAATGAATCCTTTCCCCTTGAGGACTTAATGTCTATAAATTCCAATCTTGATGACACCCCGTGGTTTGCGGACATTGCAAACTACTTAACGGGTGGAATTCTCAAGGAAGGGTTAGCGTCTCAACAAAAGAAAAAGTTCTTTAAAGACATTGAACACTATTTTTAGGACGACCCTTACCTCTTCAAACAATGTGCGGATCTTGTCATTCGTCGGTGTGTTGATGGGCCGACAGCTTTATTAATCCTTAAAGCTTGCCATAAAGGACCCACCGGTGGTCACTTTGGTCCCAATTACACCGCGAAGAAAGTTTTCGACTCTGGATTTTATTGGCTCATGACGCTCATGAAACGGTTAAACATTGTGATGCTTGCCAAAGACAATGCAAGATCACAAATAAAGATGAGATGCCTCAAAATTTCATACAAGAATGTGAAATATTTGATGTATGGGGCATTGACTTTATGGGGCCATTTCCATCATCTAAAGGGATCAAGTACATCCTCGTAGCCGTTGACTACGTATCTAAATGGGTTGAAGCTAAAGCTCTCCCTACGAACGATGCGAGGGTAGTTGTGAACTTTCTAAAGCAACTTTTTGCTCGATTCGGTGTTCCTCGGCTATCATCAGTGACCGCGGGACTCATTTTTGCAATGATCAATTTGCTCGAGTCATGGCTAAGTACGGTGTCAATCACCGTCTTTCCACCGCTTATCATACTCAAACAAATGGTCAAGCCGAGGTATCTAACCGTGGACTGAAGAGAATTCTTGAGCGTACTGTGGGAGAGCATCGTGCCTCGTGGGCCGATAAGTAAGACGATGCTTTGTGGGCATTCCGTACCGCATATAAGACTCCGATTGGTTGCACTCCATACCGTCTTGTGTACGGGAAGTCATGCCATCTCCCTATTGAGCTGGAACATAAGGCGTATTGGGCCTTGAAGTGGGCCAATTTTGACATCAACAAAGCCGGCGATCTTCGGAAGATTCAACTCAACGAGCTCAATGAACTGAGGAATGAAGCTTATGAGAACTCATTAATCTACAAGAAGAAGACCAAGATCATCCATGATGTTAGGATTAAGAACCGAGAGTTTCACGTTGGTGATCAAGTTTTACTCTTTAACTCTCGGTTGAAGATCTTCTCGGGCAAGCTGAAGAGCCGTTGGTCTGGTCCATTCACCGTCGCCAAAGTCTTTCCTTACGGCACCATTGATCTTTCTCAACCAAATGGGCCTAATTTTAAAGTGAATGGCCAGCGTGTGAAGCTGTACTTTGGTGAGGACATCTCTCATGAGATGAATCCATCCCTCACCACGTTCCCCTTGAATTAGTTCTGGGTCGAGTCAGGCTCGTGACTCGGTTAACAAAAACAAGCGCTTCTCGGGAGGCAACCCGTTGATCTATCCTTTACCGTTTTCATAATAAGTGTAGGGGAGCCCCGTATGTGTTTGTTGTCTTGTTTCTTATGTTGTGTAGGGATTAAAGCTTCAAAGAGCACTTTTGATGACATTTGACGAACCGTGATCCCGTGTACCCGTCTTCCTGGTTCTATCCTAAACTGTCGTGATTCAATATTTCATATCTTATATGTTCACATTGAAATCACTATAGTTGTCTCTTCCTTAGCAAGATTTAAACAACGTGCACAATGTCCTAAGTGTAGGGGAGTTTACTCCCACATGCATAAACATTAAGGACAATGTTTATATCAAGTGTGGGGGGGACTTCTATCGAAGTAAGTGGGCTTTTCCATTATTTTTTCCTCATTTTAACTGGAAAATTTGATTTTTCGACATTTTTCAAAATTTTAATCTATTTTGGCCTAGTAGTATAATAGTAGTTTCCTTTGATATCGTTATTTACTTTCTTTGCTAGAATAAATTTTTAATAAAGTGGTTTTAATTTTTAAACGTTGTGAATCTTTTGACTCAACCCGAGTTTACTCTAGCTAGTATCCTTAATATGTTTAAGTCAAGTTTTGCTAGGCTTTTATATAGGGAACTTTAAAACGCGAAAGTCTTAGCTCTTACGGGTTAAGAACAAGAACTTTTCGCAAGTTCCTATAATTAATCCTAGAAAGTCGTTTATCAAGGGAACTTTAAAATGCAAACTCTAAACTTGAAAGAGTCTAAGAGTTTGCAAGATCCTATAGATGACTTGAAAACCGAAAACTTTGATTTAATTGGCTAAGCATCCACGAGTCTCATTCCTTGAGATTTTAAACTGTGGAGAACGAGAGATGATAGAGTCAATTATAAGTTTGTTATTCTTTCATGAATTTATGTGAGTTGATTATAAGCTTTTTCTCCCATCGCTTGTTAATAAATATATTTGCAATAAATAAGGTTGTACGATTTGAAAAGTTACTTAGCTTCTAGCACAAGATCGTTTAAAAGTTGCTCGGTATTAATTAGAGTTCATAGCCAAGGCATAACTTATTGAAGCGGGATGCGAATATTGGCGAGTCCGAAAAGGTCCTAACAAGGCATGAGGGCTACATTTTGTTGCTAAAGATCCAAAAGTGATGTGAAGAATCATTTATCAAAAATCAATATGAAGGATCAAGACACACGACGAAAAGCAAATACTCCCCTAAAGATCATGGAGTCTATCCGAAAAGGCCCTAACAAGGTATGAGGATAAATAGATCCAAGTCCTAAAAGGAGGCGGTTCGTTTATATCAAAGTCCAAAATAAAGATTGGAGAAAAATGAAGAAGTCGTGGTCCAAATATGAAAAATCTCTCAAAAACTTCAAGTGAAGAAATTCCTATTATGAAGAGAATACCATAATTTCAAGAACGTCTCTCAAGATTCGAAGTATGAAGTCGCTTCCAAATATCGGTCCGAGAAAGGTCTCAAATCGTGAAGCGAGTTATGCCAAGATATGAACATTAAGAGGTCCCGAGAAGTAGTTTTAAAAGATTTTGTCTTTTAGCTAACTATTGATTAAATCGTTCCACTTTATTTTCGGCCTAAATAAACTATCGAAATAAGTCAAACAATGCATCCTCGTGATCATTAAAGACAATCTTAAAATATAAGAGATACACCTAGGAATAAGGGAGTCTAAGTAAATAATTGGGCCACATGAGTTCGTGATTAATTTGCTAACTTATAATAACAATGATCTCGTTTTAAAGCTTGGTATGGGAACGTGAAACTTGAGGATAATGAACATTCATGACGGCCAAAACCCCAATGTAAGTCTTTGATTTCTATCTTTTTACTTTCCCTAAAGTTTAGTATTTAATAAATGCCACGGTGGGTTATTTATGATGAGAAATGTAATCTGTGCTTTGAAATTAATGCATTGCATGATGGTATTGCAATGGTCAAATGTAGGGGATTTAATAAGTGTGAAAACACTTATCCTTTTACCACTCATTTCCAATAATAACAAGACCAAAACGTGTATTTTATGTCGCAATAGTCGGAATTATGCGTGGTTTGTGTTTTTATTGTGTTTCAGGATAAAAATAGGAAAAAGGAAGAAAACACGGGCTATCACGGGCTTTTATCAAAGAAAACGAGAAAAGACGAAATCAAAATATCAAGAGTGCAAAAAGAACGGAAGTCCAAGGCCTATTCTGAAGATTTATCGAAGAAAAACTCTAAAGACGGAAGT
Source organism: Glebionis coronaria (assembly GCA_025667525.1). Classification (NCBI taxonomy): domain Eukaryota; kingdom Viridiplantae; phylum Streptophyta; class Magnoliopsida; order Asterales; family Asteraceae; genus Glebionis; species Glebionis coronaria. The sequence continues at coordinate 109,099,691 of CM046874.1, forward strand.
TTAATGAAGTCGAAGAACTCAAGTCTAATAGAAGAAGAAAAATAAAAGACAAGTTCAATTTATGTCGACAAATCCCGAGACGACGTCGAGAAAGACAAAGAATTTAAGTCGAGTCGAGATGAGAAGAAAGAAGGAAGCAACACATGCACTCCCCACCTCTTATATATACCCTCCTAATGACACATTAGGAGGGTGTTAGTTAATTAGTTCATTTTCAATTTTGGTAGTTTAGTTTTTAGAGAGAGAAAGTGTTTAACTTTCTCTCACTAAAACTTCATCTTTTATTTCTTTCTTGTTTGAATCAAATCTTTACTTTTGAGAGTTTAATCTTGTTTTTGATCTTAATCTTCTTCCACCTTTCTTGTTTTTGATTTTGATCTTGATTAGTGATAATCTTTGATTGTTCATCTTGATGCTTATGTGATTAAAAAGTTTATCTTTCTATTCATCTCTAAGTTTTAATACGGATTAAGTTTTGAGCTTTTCATGCTTATTGGCTTAGTTTATGTTTAGCTTATTTACTTTTTAGTTTTCTTAAAAAGTTTCATCTTTTTATGGTTTGATTTAAAAAGTTTTGCTTATTTAAAGTTTAAAGAGTTCTTATTTGTGCTTATTAGTTCTTTTCGTTATAAATTTGGTTAAGTTTTAGTTTGAGCTTATAAAATAGCTTATTAACTTGGCTTATTGCGAAATACATACCATCGGAAAAGGGTTTCCCCTTTTCCGACCATACATTCCGATCAACTCACTATTATTCCGATCACAAGGATCGGAAAAGGGTTTTGTTATTCCGATTACTATTCCAATCTGGATTCCGATGGGGTTAAATTTTTTTGATATTCCGATTGCTTTAAGTAACCAACATTCCGATCATTCCTTTTTCAGATATTCCGATAGGACTTAGTTTCCAGCATTCCGATAGAGATTAATTTGTACATTCCGACGGGGATTCCGATCTGGATTCCGGCGGGTGTGTTTTGTGATTCCGACCAGCATTCCGATTGTAGAGTTTATTGGACATTCCGACGAAGTATTCCGACGGGATTCCGATCAGGCATTCCGACGGGGTTATTTGCTTATTTTTATTAAGTTTTAAGTTTTTGTTTTTACAAAGTTTTTAGTTTTACAAAGTTTTCAAGTTTTCTAGTAACTTTTTGTTTGATTTTTAAAGCTTTTATTTTACTCAACGACGTTTTTATATTTACTTTTATTTTAAAATAGATAACCAAACCATTTTAATTTCCACCAAGAACGACTGAGTCGCACTTTCTACTAGTAATCAATTCGAAAAGATCGGAACAACGAACTTTCATGCGAGGCAATCCCTAGTATTAGCATTCTTTGTTCGGATATCCAGATTCTGATATGTTTGAGTTTCTTTTTCCACCTTCTGTTTGACTTCATTTAGATCGGAGATGAGAACTTTTGTCAAGTATTTCTTTCAGGTTATCCAACTGCTTATCTTGTTGCTTCCTTTTTTGTACAAAATCAGCATTATTGTTGTTCATCTTTCTGTTATAAGTTTCCATATGTCTCATAACGAAGATACCACAATCAATGATATTATTACGAGTTCTCCACTGCATCTGAACAATATTGATTTTGTAGGCCTTCAGAGCATCAACATTTGGATGATTTACATTTTCCAAATATGTTAAAAAAGATGTCTCTACAAAACAAAAATTGACTTGGTAAGTAACATTGATTTGCTAACTCACTTTTACTTTCCAAACTCTTCAATGTTTAGTATTTTCTATAAAATTGAATTTAAGTAATTATAGATAAAATTATTTTTACCTATCTAATTTTTTTAAAAAGATATGACTGATGAACATATAGTATAACTGATGAACATTTTTGAAAAAACATAAATGTTCATCAGTTTTGGTAAAACATTTTTGTAAAACAAAAATAAATAACAATGTTCATCACTAATTTGCTTTTCATAAATAAAGATACCACTAATTTGCTTTTCATAAATAAAGATACCACTAATTTGCTTTTCATAAATAAAGATACATACATATTTTTTATCATACGGAAGATGTACTTTCCACATAAGTGAAAACCTTCCCACTCTTTGATGCTCGCCATGTGAACCATGTTGTCGAGGATATGAATATGAGGTTCTTTCATATTGAAGTAAACAACATCATAATGTTCCTCATTCACCATCAGTGGAAAGAACACCTATTTGAATGTAATATGTTGTAATTTAAAATTGGGAAAATCACAAAAATACCCAATTTTCTAACCTATCTTCACAAAATACTCATTTTTACCCTTAAAAAGCAAAAATACCCCAAAAAAATCGAAAATTTTGTCATCTTTGCGAAATAGAAAAAAAAACAAAAATTTTTGAAATTTTCCATATTTATATCAAAAAATTTCGAAATTTTCCATAAAAATATCGAAATTTTTTGACATTTTTCATAAAAATATTGAAAATTTTCGAAATTTTGGAAATCAGTGTATTCCTTCCTCCAATGGTTATTAGCGATGCATTTTCTTGTTACTTAGCTGTTGCTATTTCAAGCATAATTTCCTTCCAATATAATTAGTGACACACAGACCGTCACTAATCTGTCGATGTCTTTAAAAGTTTTGAGTTTAAAAAAAAATCAAAAATTTTGAAATTTTAGATAAAAATATCGAAAATTTTCGATATTTTTATCAAAAATTTCGAAACTTTTCGATATTTTTTTCTATTTCGCAAGAGTGTCAAAAATTTCGATTTTTTTGAGTATTTTTGTTTTTTTAGGATAAGCATGGATATTTTGTGAAGATAAGTTAAAATATTGGGTATTTTTGTGATTTTCCCTTTAAAATTTGCATTAACTAAACAATATATAGTATAACTGATGAACATTTATGTTTTGCAAAAATGTTTATTAGTTATACTATATGTTCATCAGTCATATCTTTTCAAGAAGATTAGAAATGTAAAAATAATTTTATCTATAGTTACTTAAATTCATTTTTATACACAAAAACTAATGTTACTTACCAAGTCAATGTCTGTCACGCTGTGATAAGGCGATATAAAACAAACATGCCCGATGCTCGAAGTTAACTTTAAATTCACCTCATCTATACTACATTATAAAGGGTGTATCCCTTTGGTTGAAAGTTGAAAATGTTGAATGGTTGAAAAATATGGGTCCCACTAATCTATATCTATACTTCTATACTACATTATAAAGGGTGTATCCCTTTGGTTGAAAGTTGAAAATGTTGAATGGTTAAAAAATGTGGGGCCCACTAATCTATATCTATACTACATTATAAAAGGTGTATCCCTTTGGTTGAAAGCAATGTTTTAAAACCCGAGTCTTAAATCGACCCGGTCGAGTCGCCGGGTCCGGGTCAACCCAGGTCAACCCGGGTTAACCCGGTTTTCTAAAAAAAAAATATTTTTTTTATATTTTTAATAATTAACAAAATTATACTTATAAAAACCATAAAAACCATAAAAACTTACGTATATTGAAAATATAAATTGTTTACCAATCAATATAATATGTAAAAATAAAATTTCGTCGCAAATACGTAAAATTTAAAAAAAAAATTAAAAAAAAACCCCAAAAAATTCGAAACCCGGCCGGGTCTTGAGAACCGGGTTGACCCGGGTCACCCCAAACCCGCCGGGTCAAGCCGGGTTTCGAAAATATGAAACCCGGGTCAATATGACCCGTTTTTTTCGGCCGGAACCGGTTCAACCGGTTGACCCGGCCGGGTCGACCCGGGTCTGAAAACATTGGTTGAAAGTTGAAATTGTTAAATGGTTGAAAAATGTGGGTCTCACTAATCTATAAGTATACTACATTATAAAGGGTGTATCCCTTTGGTTGAAAGTTGAAAATGTTGAATGCTTGAAAAATGTGGGTCCCACTAAAAACTACTACATACAAATCTTATTCATTAAAAAAGATATAAACTTTGGTTAATTAAACAAATGGCACCCTTTCATCCAATTGAAACATACTTATAAGATATTTTGAATTATAACATGTTACAACGCTTTGCAATAAAAGTTTAATCTTTTGACGTTATATTTTGAACGTCACCGAAACACTTACCACAATATCCCATCGTGTTAATTATCTGTTGCTAGACAATTTCCGCCGCTATGCGCGGGTACTCGTCTAGTCCTTATTTAAATCCATTTTCAGCATATCTCATGTTTGTTGTTCATCGAATAAAAATAAATAAATATAGAAACTGGTTACAATATATTTTAGAACTTAGTATCAAAGGATGTAACTTACAATCATTCTGGTATGATAAAATAGTTTTCTTAATGATTCACGACTCTGATCCTTTCACTATCATTCAAAATGTATCTCTACATCTCAAGTACACCCGTTATTATTTCATTTTCAAATTTCAAACTTTCAAAATGAATTCGCATTCCATCGACGAAGTAGGAGTGAAACAAAATCAGTGCAATTTCAGAAATAATAAAAGGAGAATAAAAATTATCATTGATGAACATATTATGAAAAGGAGTAATAATATATTAGAAAAAATAGTAACTTTCTCAAGATTGATATGATGAACATATTATGAAATAATTACTCAAGATTTCTTGTTGCATAGAATATTGCATCGGCCACCTTTTTTAATATCTTGCAATTTGTTTTTCATCACTATAATTCTCTGCTTGTATGGAGATTTGAGGGCATCGGTTGGCTTTGTTGTCCTCTTGTTTTTTTCCACATCTTCTTCTGTTTCTATTTCGGAATTCTCTTCAACTTGTTTTAACTTCTCATCTCCATCAGGCTTCTTCATTTTCATTCTCCGACATATTGTATTGAAAGAATATAGTGGAGTAGCATGAAGTTTCAATTCTAGTGTTGAACACAAAAATGAAACTAGCTTTACCATCCGTGGAGTTGATACATTTTTAGATTCTTTAGACATAGATTCAACATTTGGCACATTTGAATTTAAGTCACCATCCATAACATCTGATGAATGTTGGATTCCTTCCATTTTATGTTCATCACTGAGGTTCAGGAAAGGCAATTCCTTGAACAATGCATTCAAAACCGTGTTACTATCAATCTTCTCATAAAGAACAATTTTCTTGCCAAGGTTATTCTCTAGCTGTGTTACATTCAATAATGGGAACTCTGGCTGCAACACATGTTTTACATTATAGCTCATCAAAAGATTTGCTTAGTATAAAAATTTTATAATTCTTGTTTACATATTTACACAAAAAAATTGTAAGTTTTTTTTACCTGTTTCATTCTTCTCAAATTTTCTTGATGTTCTAACTCTTCGACTTCTCTCGGAAACTGTGTACCCATGAACAATTGACTCGGTGTTTCTTCTTGAGTTTCTGAAACATTTTGTGTCATCAACTTCAGGTTCATCAACTTCAAGTTCATCGGTTTGGAAGTTGGGATGCACCACCATCTACATCGACATAGAAATCTGCGAGCTATCACTTCTGGTCCTGTTGACCAAGTTGTCCATCTAGATTTTTAGAAATTCTTCATTATCTGGGTATTTTTCCAAGGCTGCTTCTAGCATGTCGCTCTATTTTTTACTCTTGGAATATGACCAACATGTTCCCAAAGAGTGGGCGAATTATTATATCTATACTCTTTATAAAACAAATTGGTATATCTCTCTTTAATAAATACAAAAATTTTAAGTAGTACAACAAATAAAGCATAATGTACAACTTATTAATGCAAATAACAAACTAAGAATTGAGTAATACAACCTATTAATGCCTATGTATAACCACAACCAGCATAAGAACTTTTATAACATATTACATTTAAAACTATCATTAAAATGTAATTAATATTATAATTAAAACACTTTTTCACCACAATTTACACATAAAGTAACATACTGTACAAAACAACAAATATAACTACATCTTATTTTTTTCAAAATCAATTAATAACAATAAACATATAATTAATCCATCTCAATACTCAAATATACAATTTTATATTCACCTTACAAAATAATTTAAAACATATATATTTATAATTTTCAATATCAAACCAGATTAACTGGTCAACCGAGAACCAAAACCACCATTGCTTCGGTTAGACAATTAGATAAAGCTACATAAACCTTAATTTTCGCTTTTTGAAATGTTGTTAAAAGACGTAAAGTTAAAATATTGTTCACCGAAATTATGTTATAAGTACCCGCAGCCGCATCGCGCGGGTACCCTGCTAGTTCAATGTAATATTAGTTTAACATTTAATACTCATTTCTATAAATAGTTTTTTACAATAGTTTTAAAATTCTTACTTTAGTCGACTTGAACTGTGAATATTAACCCTAAAATTCGACGACCATTGCTGATAATTTTTGTGTTATGTTATCAACACTTTCATCACTAGTTTTCACATTTTGAGCAGATAGGTCTTCACTACTTTCAAGATTTTCACTCATTAGAACGTCGGCAGTTTCACCTAATGAAATAAAAGAATCTGTTGAATTTAAAACAAACATTTTTTACGGCAATCCAACGAACCAACTCAAATAATTTTATAAGTCAGATAAATTTTTTACCTGTCATCTTAGCGTCAATCCAATTGTCTTGCGGTAATATGTTATCTAAATACACATCATCCAAGTCTTCAAGACCATCAAACATAGCTTGACTACCGACACCTTGCATCTCTTTCTAAACTTCTAGTTTCTCCTTCACTTGTGTATTCTTTACAACTCATAATCATATTCTACTGAATGGGATAAATGGTGCACCCATTTCTATTGGACTTGGCATGCTTTCCAACAGTTCATCTCTTTCAATCAATCAATGAACAACTCATTTTAGATAAAAATATTTTATAATTCCATTATTTTGAAAAGATATGACTAATGAACATATTGTTCAACTGATGAACATTTTAGAACTTGAATGTTCATCAGTTTTAATATGTTCATCAGGTTTAGTTACACTATGTAACGAAGATTTACATAACTAATCGATATATACCTTGTACATTCTCTCGTACATTAGCCTCTTCGACATTTTGTTGTGGGTTTACCTTTTTCACCTCTTTCTAAATTTTCTCCTATTCAGCCATATACGAACAAATAAGAATTAGTATTTGAGGAATTCACATTTTGATGAACATTATCTAACTGAAAAAATGATATACTTGTCATTTTGGATAAAAATAATTTGCAAATTATATTATTTTGAAAAGATATAACTGACGAACATATTGTACAACTGATGAACATTTTAGATAACTTGAATGTTCATCAGTTTTAATATGTTCATCAGGTTTACTTATATTATGTTATGAAGATTAATAAGTGTGAAAACACTTATCCTTTTACCACTTAATGATAATAATAACCAAGCCAAAACGTGTATTTTATGTCGTAAATGTTGGAATTATGTGTGGTTTGTGTTTTTGTTGCGATTTTGGATCAAAATGTGAAAAGGGAAGAAAACACGGGCTTTCACGGGCTTTTATCAAAGAAAAAGACAAAAGACGAAGTCGAAAGATCAAGAGTGCATAAAGAACGGAAGTCCAAGGGCTATTCTGAAGATTTATCGAAGAAAAAGTCTAAAGACGGAAGTTTAATGAAGTCGAAAAAATCAAGTCTAATAAATGAAGAAATTATAAGACAAGTTCAATTTATCCATCAACAAATCCCGAGACAAAGTCGAGAATGACAAGTTTATTTTCAAAGACTAAAGACGAAAAGACAAAAAGAAAGAAAGAGAGGAAGCATCCAACCACCTACCTTCCACTCCTCCTATAAATACTAACCATGCTTCTCATTTTGGAGGTGTTAGCTATTTGACACATAGCTCTCCACTTTTATTTTACTTGCACTTTCATATTGTTATTTACTTTATTGTCTTTAATTTCACGTTATTTCCAAGTAAGTTTTTAATTTGTGTTGTTGAATCTTTATTTTTAATCAAGTTTTTCATAATCATTCTCATTCTTCTCTTCTTGTTTTTAAAAATCTATTGTCTTGTTTGATTAATCTTAAAGTTTTCATCTTTATGCTTAATTTGATTAAAGTTCTTATCTTTTTGTTATTATCATTTTCGTGTGATTCATGGTCTTAGCTTATTGTGCTTTTTGCTTAATTGGTGTCTAGCTTATTTTCATTTAAGTGTTTTGAAAGGTTTTATCTTTTTAAAGTTTAATCGTTTTCTTTTAGTTCAATTTATAAATTTTGCATATTTGGTATCTTGAAAGTTTTTAAATTCATAGCTTATTTTGTTCTTCTTATTGTTGTTTTGGTTTAATTTTTGGTTAAAGTGCTTATTTGATTTTTATGCTTATTTTTACTCCATCCGAATATTGTGATCTTTCCATCACAATATCATTAGGGTTCTACATTGTGACAGCTCATTGTGACAGCTCTATTCGTGAAAAACGAACAACACTACAAAGAGTACACACAAAAACCAACTTTGAAATGGCGCCGCTGCCGGATCTTTTCGTGAAGATTAACGGTTTTTTGTGGGAAAAATTAGATTTTGGGATCTGTTACCTTGGGAACGTTATTTTCAAAGCATAATAATTTAAAAAAATCATAAAAAAATATAAAAATTTTAAATCCAAAAAAAAAAAAAATCTTTAAAATCATAAAATGCATATCTTTTCTAAGTTTTGCAACCAAAAATATTCCTCTTTGTCATCTATTGTGTTTAATTCTTTTCTCTACTCCTCTAATTTTTAATTCTTCATGGATTCGTATTGCGGAAGGTGTAGGGGACGATTATATGATGTCGAATCATGTGATTGGTGTTATTGCGAGCAATGCGGAAAAGATCTTCCAACCGTTTCTGATTCACAATTTTCCCATTTTGGATTTTGTCCATCGTGCAATTCGACTAATTCATCCTTTTCTTCTAATCCACCTACTCCCCCCCCCTTGCATATATTGTGGAAGCGATTCTCATTGGCATATTGTGTGTCCTATTCGATCCCTGTCGCATGACGAGCAAGAACCGGGTTACAATTATGACAATGGTCGTACCTATCTGCCACATGCACCGGGTTTTTCTCAATATCCGTGTTGCAATAATTGTCGGGGCCCTCACGATACTTCTTATTGTCAGCGGATGAATTATTATGAGCCAAATCAGTGTTCTAATTCTTCTCAACCGATGAATTATTATGAGCCACATCCGTGCTATAATTCCGGTTTTCAAAATTTTGAGCCCCTACAACTCTCCCTCGATCATCAACCCTCTTTTGCAATTCCTGCTGAGCAACTAGCCACTCTTTTTGACCAATTTCAAAGACTTCAAGCAGCTGTCAATAAATGCATCAAAAAATGTCAGGAGGATCAACGACAAGAGCAAGTAGCTAATCTTAGTGCTTATACTCCTCCTTTTGTGCGTCCATACTACTATTATGATGATGACGAGGATGATATCTATGATCTCAACCCATCTTATGAGATTACTACTCCTGCTCTTGATATCCCTAATGCGTCTAAGGATAGTGATACATCGAGTGAGATTAGTGATTTTGGTCTTGATAAATTCTTTGATGAGGTTTGTGATGTATCGACTTGTGTTGAGCTTACGGACGAGGTCCCTCTTAATGATAATGATTTTTCTCCATGCTATGAGAATTTCACTTTTGAAATTTCTCCTTCTCCTCCGGGCGATGAAGGCGATGTTGATTGATTCTCTCTGACATACGAGAAGTTCACCACTGAACTTGGTCTTGTAGATGAGGTGGAAGATTTTATTCTTCGCGACAAATTACTGAAAGTTCATCTTCTTATTGCTAAAATTGAAGCGTTGAATTCTTCTCCTATTTCCGAGTCTTTACCTCCGTCTATTACTCCCATTGAGAATAATGACACATTTATGGAAGAAATTGGCAATCTCTCAATAACTCCGGGTATTGATGATGATGACACGGAGGGGGATATTCTTTTTGATAATTTTTTGCATGAAGATATTATCCCAAGTCCCCCTCCCGAGCACCTTTTATCCCAACCTTTAGAAACCATTACCGAGGATGAGTGCTTTGACCCGGGAGGTGACATTGACCATTCTATGATTGACACCTTTACGGCTTTGCCGAATAGTGACCATCCATTGTCTTTGCGGGATGACAACTTGTCTCCTTTACCCACCCCACCGCCCGTGGATCAAGACTTTACTTACTTTTCTTATGTTGAGAGGACTTTTCTACCCTTCAAGACTTATCCTCCTGCCTCTAATTTATCATGTTCCTCCGGGACCGAGGACAAGATTTTTGATCCCGGTATTACATTCGAGGCTTTCCCATGGACCATTTAATTCGGGGACGAGTCAGGCTCGTGACTCGGTGAACAAAAACAAGCGCTTCTCGGGAGGCAACCCGGCTATCTATCTTTCTTTATCCGTTTTTATAATAAGTGTAGGGGGAAAACCTTGTATGTGTTTGTTGTTTTCTTTCTTATCATGTGCATCGATTCGAGCTATCAAAGATCCATTCTAGATGACTTTTGACGACCCGTGATTCCGTGTACCCGTCTTCCCGGTTCTATCCTAAACTCTTTTGATTCACTATTTTATATTATTCAATATTAAAATAGGAATCACTTTAGTTGTCTCTTCCTTAGAAAGATTTAAACAAAGTGCACAATATCCTAAGTGTAGGGGAGTTTACTTCCACATGCTTAAACATTGAGGACAATGTTTATATTAAGTGTAGGGGGACTTCTATCGAAGTTAAGTGGTCTTTTTCATTAATTTGCCCTCATATTAACCGGAAAATCTAATTTTTCGACATATTTCAAAAAATTTAATCTATTTTGGCCTAGTAGTTTTTCCTTTGTTATCGTTGTTTAATTTCTTTGCTAAAATAAAGTTTAATAAAGTGGTTTTAATTTTTCAAACGTCATGAATCTTTTGACTCAACCCGAGTTTACTTATCCAAGTTTACTCTAGCTAGTATCCTTAACGTGTTTAAGTCAAGTTTTGCTAGGCTTTTGTATAGGGAACTTTAAAACGCGAAAGTCTTAACTCTTACGGCTTAAGAACAAGAACTTTTCTCAAGTTCCTATAATTGATCCTAGAAAGTCGTTTATCAAGGGAACTTTAAAATGCGAATTCTAAACTTGAAAAAGTCTAAGAATTTGCAAGATCCTATAGATGACTTGAAAACCCAAAACTTTGATTTAATTGGTTAAGCATTCACGAGTCTCATTCCTTGAGATTTTAAATTGTGTAGAACGATAGATGATAGAGTCAATTATAAGATTGGTATTCTTTCATGAATTTATGTGAGTTGATTATGAGATTTTTCTCCCATCGCTTGTTAATAAATTTAATTACAATAAGTAAGGTTGTACGATTTGAAATGTTACTTAGCTTCTAGCCCAAGATCGTTTAAAAGTTGTTCGGTATTAATTACAGTTCATAGCCAAGGCATAACTTATTGAAGCAGGATGCGAAGATTGGCGAGTCCGAAAAGGCCCTAACAAGGCATGAGGGCTACATTTTGTTGCTAAATATCCAAAGTGATGTGAAGAATCATTTATCAAAAATCAATATGAAGGATCGAGACACACGACGAAAAGCAAATACTTCCCTAAAGATCATGGATAAGTCTATCCGAAAAGACCCTAACAAGGTATGAGGATAAATAGACCCATGTCCTAAAAGGAGGCGGATCGTTGTATATCAAAATCCAAAATAAAGATTGGAGAAAAATGAAGAAGTCGTGGTCCAAGTATGAAGAATCTCTCAAAACTTCAAGTGAAAAATTCCTATTATGAAGAGAAGACCATTATTTCATGAACGTCTCTCAAGATTCGAAGTATGAAGTCACTGCCAAATATCGGTCCGAGAAAGGTCTCAAATCGTGAAGCGATTTATGCCAAGATATGAACTTTATGAGGTCCCGAGAAGCAGTTTTAAAAGATTGTGTCCTTTAGCTAACTATTGATTAAATCGTCCTACTTTATTTTCAGCCTAAATAACTATTGAAATAAGTCAACAATGCATCCTCGTGATCATTTAAGACAATAATGAAATATAAGAGATACACCTAGGAATAAGGGAGTCTAAGTGAATAATTGGGCAACATGAGTGATTGATAGTTTGCTAACTTATAATAACAATGATCTCGTTTTTAAGCTTGGTATGGGGAACGTGAAACTTGAGGGTGATAAACATTCATGACATTCCAAAACCCTAAGGTAAGTCTTTGATCTTTTTACTTGTTTTTCTTCCTTTAATATTCTGTAATTTTCTATCTCTTTTAGTTTCACTAATGTCTTATGTTGAATAAAGGCCAAGGTAGGTTAATTATGATGAAAAACATAAATCTTGCTTTGTAACTAATGCATTGCATGAGGGCATTGCAATGGTCAAGTGTAGGGGATTTAATAAGTGTGAAAACACTTATCCTTTTACCACTTAATGATAATAATAACCAAGCCAAAACGTGTATTTTATGTCGTAAATGTCGGAATTATGCGTGGTTTGTGTTTTTGTTGTGATTTAGGATCAAAATGTGAAAAGGGAAGAAAACACGGGCTTTCGCGGGCTTTTATCAAAGAAAAAGACAAAAGACGAAGTCGAAAGATCAAGAGGGCAAAAAGAACGGAAGACCAAGACCTATTCTAAAGATTTATCAAAGAAAAAGTCTAAAGACGGAAGTTTAATGAAGTGGAAGAACTCAAGTCTAATAAATGAATAAATTATAAGACAAGTTCAATTTATCCATCGACAAATCCCGAGACAAAGTCGAGAATGACGAGTTTATTTTCAAAGACTAAAGACGAAAAGACAAAAAGAAAGAAAGAGAGGAAGCATCCAACCACCTACCTTCCATTCCTCCTATAAATACTAACCCTCCTTCTCATTTTGGAGGTGTTAGCTATTTGACACATAGCTCTCCACTTTTATTTTACTTGCACTTTCATATTGTCATTTACTTTATTGTCTTTAATTTCACGTTATTTCCAAGTAAGTTTTTAATTTGTGTTGTTGAATCTTTATTTTTAATCAAGTTTTCATAATCATTCTCATTCTTCTCTTCTTGTTTTTAAAAATCTATTGTCTTGTTTGATTAATCTTAAAGTTTTCATCTTTATGCTTAATTTGATTAAAGTTTTTATCTTTTTGTTATTATCATTTTCGTGTGATTCATGGTCTTAGCTTATTGTGCTTTTTGCTTAATTGGTGTCTAGCTTATTTTCATTTAAGTGTTTTGAAAGGTTTTATCTTTTTAAAGTTTAATCGTTTTCTTTTAGTTCAATTTATAAATTTTGCTTATTTGGTATCTTGAAAGTTTTTAAATTCATAGCTTATTTTGTTCTTCTTATTGTTGTTTTGGTTAAAGTGCTTATTTGATTTTTATGCTTATTTTTACTCCATCCGAATATTGTGATCTTTCCATCACAATATCATTAGGGTTTCTACATTGTGACAGCTTATTGTGACAGCTCGTTCCGATCACTTATTCCGATCGTGGATTGCGATTGCCCCTGGCATCGTACATTGCGATCGGGTATAAGGCATATTCTGACGGAACTCTGCCCAAATTTTGACAGCCATATTGAGACAGCTTAACATTGCGATGGTTACTATATTAATTATTCCGACAGTTCTTTTTTTACTTGACATTCCGATAGTTTTTTATTTTATATTCTGATGGTTTCAATTTGACATTCCGATAGTTTTTTAATTTTATATTCCGATGGTTCAATCATAACATTCCGACATATTTTTATTTACATACATAAAATTCCGATGGAAATGTCCTACGTGCCTGCATGTTTCTTATTTCTTCCCGCCATTTTAAGCTGCCTGGTTGCTTGCTTAAGCAGGGTGCCTGCCTGCTTACTTATTTATTAATATTGTTCCATAATCGTTTAGTTTAATCTAAAAGTTGTTCCGATTTTAATTCTGAATGTCACGTATTTTTAGTTGAATTATTCAACAATTTTTAGTTTTAGTATTTTTTTTCCTAAAGTTTAAGTTTTACCTTTTATTTAGTGTCTGCTTTAGCTTTTACCTCGTTTAGTTTTAAAGTACCCTCTTAGTTTTATTTTCTCCTTTTTCATTAGGTTAATTTTAATTTTCAGTCGAAAGTTAATTTCTTCGTTTAGTTTTATTTTTATTAATTGTTTTGTTTTAATTTACGTTTTATTATTTGTTTTGCTCCTTTATTATTAGTTATTTGTTTTTGGTTTATTTTTATTACGTTTCGCTTTTACCTTTTAAGTAGAAATAGATAACCAAACTTCCTTTTTCGTTACCAAAACCAATTGAGTCACACTTTTAACCGGAAATCAATTCGTTAAGATACCGAGAAAATGAACTTTTTTAACTAGTAAAATCAAAATATTAAAGATTTACATAACTAATCGATATATACCTTGTACATCCTCTTGTACATTAGCCTCTTCTTTGACATTTTGTTATGGGTTACCCGTTTCTTCTTTTTTCAATTTTTCTCCTATTCAGTCACAGATGAATAATAAAGAATTAGAAATTGATGAATTTTACAATTTGATGAACATTATCTAACTAAAAAATGATTTACTTGTCATTTTGGATAAAATAATTTTACAATTCTATATTTTTGAAAAGATATGACTGATGAACATATTGTACAAATGATGAACATTTTAGATAACTTGAATGTTCATCAATTTTAATATGTTCATCGGGATTAGTTACACTATGTTTCGAAGATTTACATAACTGATCGATATATACCTTATACATTCTCTTGTACATTAGCCTCTTCTTCGTCATTTTGTAGTAGGTTACCCGTTTCTCCTTTTTCCAATTTATCTCTTATTCAGCCACAGATGAACAAAAAAAGAATTAGAAATTGGTGAATTTTACAATTTGAACATTATCTAACTAAAAAAATGATTTACTTGTCATTTTGGATATAAGAATTTTACAATTCAATTTTTTTGAAACGATATGACTGATGAACATATTGTACAAGTGATGAACATTTTAGATAACTTGAATGTTCATCAGTTTTAATATGTTCATCAGGTTTAGTTACACTATGTTACGAAGATCTACATAACTAATCGATATATACCTTGTACATTAGCCTCTTCTTCGACATTTTTTTGTGGGTTACCCGTTTCTCCTTTTTCAAATTTTTCTCCTACTAAAGAACAGATAACAAAAACGAATTAGAAATTGATGAATTCTACAATTTAATGACAATTATCTAACTGAAAAAATGTTATACCTTCATTATTCACTTTCTCTGTCACAACCTTTGTTCCTTGAGTACTTTTCGTGATAATACCCTTTGTGAATTTCGCTTTTTTAGGAGGTTGTTCATCAAGCACTTTAAGTTAATCATCAACCACTCTAAGGTGTTCATTATTCTCTTGAATTTGTTCATTATCTTCCTCTTTAACAGCCTCATCTTCTGTATTCAACCCAGATATCTTCCATCCAATTCCATCAACAATTGACTATTCCAGTAATCTAAAGGTAGAGTTGCAAGGCTTTTCAAAAGGGAGTTGGCGTATATTTTAAAAACAAATTTGAATATATTTTGTAAATACCCATCATATATTAAGTTTAAGTATATGAAAAAAAAGAGATACCTGCAATAACAGAGGAGGACCATAGAAACGTTTGGTTGGATTCTCACCCCATTCTTTTCTTTGATTCTTCAGATGGTTCACCAAGTACTTAAACCAATCCATTTCACTCACTCTTTCAAGAGAATTTAACAATAGTATGAATATTGAATTCACCGTCACTTGATACAACATGCCTATAGATAGTAACAAACAAGGCTAAAAATTTCAACTTAAACATCCTATCGTTGATGTCTACTGATATTTGCTTACGACTCACCTTTGTCAATTCACTAGTATAGATTATATCTAGTTTCTTGAATTGCTTCTTCCAATCTCTGTAGACTGTATCGTTCCATTCTTTGACAAGAACATGATCTCGGACTTCAGATAGACCCATTGGTATTCCAAAGAATTAATGAACGATCTCAACTGTTACTTCAATAGATTTGCCAAGCACATTCGACGTCGCAGAATCGGAATCAAACTTATTAAGCAACCAATTGCCTAATCTGGCTGGAATACTTGGAATTTTGTATTGAAACAGTGAACCAAATCCTAATGACCTCACAGCTTCTTTTTGTCTTTCTATTAAATCTTTGATAATTCTAAAAAATCCCTTAGGACTTGATTTTATCAAAAGACGTGAGAACAACGTTCATGTTTGATGAAAATAATATGCAGGATCAATGATAAAAGAGAATATGTTTAATTTAAAACAATCATTTTTTACAGAAATCCAAAGAAAAAACTCAAATAATTTTATAAGTCGGATAATTTTTTACATGTCATATTAGCGTCAATCCAACTGTCTTGCGGCAATATGTTATCTAAATGCATACCATCCAAGTCTTCAAGACCAACATAGCTTGACTACGGACACCCTGCATCTCGTTATGAACTTCTAGTTTCTCTTTCACTTGCGTATTCTTGGCAACTCTTAATCTTTTTCTACTGTATGGGATAAATGGTGCACCTATTTCTGTTGGATTTGGCACGCTTTCCAACAGTTCATCTCCTTTAATCAATGAATGAACAAGTCATTTTGGATAAAAATATTTTACAATTCTATTATTTGAAAATATATGATTGGTTAACATATTGTACAACTAATGAACATTTTAGAACTTGAATGTTCATCGGTTTCAATATGTTCATCAGGTTTAGTTACACTATGTTATGAAGATTTACATAACTAATCGATATATACTTTGTACAGTCTCTCATACATTAGCCTCTGCGACATTTTATTGTGGGTTACCCTTTTCTCCTTGTAACACCCCCAAATTTTATACAATTCAATACAGCGGAAGACTCGTTGGTGTTACGGGATAGCACATTACTCACGTCATAGACAACGCTTAAAAATCGCGTCGTTTTATAATAAAGCATTTCCATTCATAAATATCAATTTTACATAGGTCCCAAGTCATTGTATTTCATACATGTTTTACAAAGCATTTGAATGGAAATTATGATTTAAGTGCGGGCCATGAATTCTTGTTGTCTCCCGAGAATTACCTTCAAGTATCTGAGACAAAACATGTTAAAAGAAAAGGTCAGCGAAAACGCCGAGTGAATTCATAGAGTTTAATGAAATCCATCAATATAACATCGGTATAAAATTATTACCGAAAATCATTTTGTACAAATCTTTGTAATAGGCCATAAAATAGCCAAAGTCATTTTATACAAATCCTTATCAAAAACCATGTGGGTCCCACTAAAAACTACTACATACAAATCTTATTCATTAAAAAAGATATAAACTTTGGTTAATTAAACAAATGGCACCCTTTCATCCAATTGAAACATACTTATAAGATATTTTGAATTATAACATGTTACAACGCTTTGCAATAAAAGTTTAATCTTTTGACGTTATATTTTGAACGTCACCGAAACACTTACCACAATATCCCATCGTGTTAATTATCTGTTGCTAGACAATTTCCGCCGCTATGCGCGGGTACTCGTCTAGTCCTTATTTAAATCCATTTTCAGCATATCTCATGTTTGTTGTTCATCGAATAAAAATAAATAAATATAGAAACTGGTTACAATATATTTTAGAACTTAGTATCAAAGGATGTAACTTACAATCATTCTGGTATGATAAAATAGTTTTCTTAATGATTCACGACTCTGATCCTTTCACTATCATTCAAAATGTATCTCTACATCTCAAGTACACCCGTTATTATTTCATTTTCAAATTTCAAACTTTCAAAATGAATTCGCTATCCATCGACGAAGTAGGAGTGAAACAAAATCAGTGCAATTTCAGAAATAATAAAAGGAGAATAAAAATTATCATTGATGAACATATTATGAAAAGGAGTAATAATATATTAGAAAAAATAGTAACTTTCTCAAGATTGATATGATGAACATATTATGAAATAATTACTCAAGATTTCTTGTTGCATAGAATATTGCATCGGCCACCTTTTTTAATATCTTGCAATTTGTTTTTCATCACTATAATTCTCTGCTTGTATGGAGATTTGAGGGCATCGGTTGGCTTTGTTGTCCTCTTGTTTTTTTCCACATCTTCTTCTGTTTCTATTTCGGAATTCTCTTCAACTTGTTTTAACTTCTCATCTCCATCAGGCTTCTTCATTTTCATTCTCCGACATATTGTATTGAAAGAATATAGTGGAGTAGCATGAAGTTTCAATTCTAGTGTTGAACACAAAAATGAAACTAGCTTTACCATCCGTGGAGTTGATACATTTTTAGATTCTTTAGACATAGATTCAACATTTGGCACATTTGAATTTAAGTCACCATCCATAACATCTGATGAATGTTGGATTCCTTCCATTTTATGTTCATCACTGAGGTTCAGGAAAGGCAATTCCTTGAACAATGCATTCAAAACCGTGTTACTATCAATCTTCTCATAAAGAACAATTTTCTTGCCAAGGTTATTCTCTAGCTGTGTTACATTCAATAATGGGAACTCTGGCTGCAACACATGTTTTACATTATAGCTCATCAAAAGATTTGCTTAGTATAAAAATTTTATAATTCTTGTTTACATATTTACACAAAAAAATTGTAAGTTTTTTTTACCTGTTTCATTCTTCTCAAATTTTCTTGATGTTCTAACTCTTCGACTTCTCTCGGAAACTGTGTACCCATGAACAATTGACTCGGTGTTTCTTCTTGAGTTTCTGAAACATTTTGTGTCATCAACTTCAGGTTCATCAACTTCAAGTTCATCGGTTTGGAAGTTGGGATGCACCACCATCTACATCGACATAGAAATCTGCGAGCTATCACTTCTGGTCCTGTTGACCAAGTTGTCCATCTAGATTTTTAGAAATTCTTCATTATCTGGGTATTTTTCCAAGGCTGCTTCTAGCATGTCGCTCTATTTTTTACTCTTGGAATATGACCAACATGTTCCCAAAGAGTGGGCGAATTATTATATCTATACTCTTTATAAAACAAACTGGTATATCTCTCTTTAATAAATACAAAAATTTTAAGTAGTACAACAAATAAAGCATAATGTACAACTTATTAATGCAAATAACAAACTAAGAATTGAGTAATACAACCTATTAATGCCTATGTATAACCACAACCAGCATAAGAACTTTTATAACATATTACATTTAAAACTATCATTAAAATGTAATTAATATTATAATTAAAACACTTTTTCACCACAATTTACACATAAAGTAACATACTGTACAAAACAACAAATATAACTACATCTTATTTTTTTCAAAATCAATTAATAACAATAAACATATAATTAATCCATCTCAATACTCAAATATACAATTTTATATTCACCTTACAAAATAATTTAAAACATATATATTTATAATTTTCAATATCAAACCAGATTAACTGGTCAACCGAGAACCAAAACCACCATTGCTTCGGTTAGACAATTAGATAAAGCTACATAAACCTTAATTTTCGCTTTTTGAAATGTTGTTAAAAGACGTAAAGTTAAAATATTGTTCACCGAAATTATGTTATAAGTACCCGCAGCCGCATCGCGCGGGTACCCTGCTAGTTCAATGTAATATTAATTTAACATTTAATACTCATTTCTATAAATAGTTTTTTACAATAGTTTTAAAATTCTTACTTTAGTCGACTTGAACTGTGAATATTAACCCTAAAATTCGACGACCATTGCTGATAATTTTTGTGTTATGTTATCAACACTTTCATCACTAGTTTTCACATTTTGAGCAGATAGGTCTTCACTACTTTCAAGATTTTCACTCATTAGAACGTCGGCAGTTTCACCTAATGAAATAAAAGAATCTGTTGAATTTAAAACAAACATTTTTACGGCAATCCAACGAACCAACTCAAATAATTTTATAAGTCAGATAAATTTTTTACCTGCCATCTTAGCGTCAATCCAATTGTCTTGCGGTAATATGTTATCTAAATACACATCATCCAAGTCTTCAAGACCATCAAACATAGCTTGACTACCGACACCCTGCATCTCTTTCTAAACTTCTAGTTTCTCCTTCACTTGTGTATTCTTTACAACTCATAATCATATTCTACTGAATGGGATAAATGGTGCACCCATTTCTATTGGACTTGGCATGCTTTCCAACAGTTCATCTCTTTCAATCAATCAATGAACAACTCATTTTAGATAAAAATATTTTATAATTCCATTATTTTGAAAAGATATGACTAATGAACATATTGTTCAACTGATGAACATTTTAGAACTTGAATGTTCATCAGTTTTAATATGTTCATCAGGTTTAGTTACACTATGTTACGAAGATTTACATAACTAATCGATATATACCTTGTACATTCTCTCGTACATTAGCCTCTTCGACATTTTGTTGTGGGTTTACCTTTTTCACCTCTTTCTAAATTTTCTCCTATTCAGCCATATACGAACAAATAAGAATTAGTATTTGAGGAATTCACATTTTGATGAACATTATCTAACTGAAAAAATGATATACTTGTCATTTTGGATAAAAATAATTTGCAAATTATATTATTTTGAAAAGATATAACTGACGAACATATTGTACAACTGATGAACATTTTAGATAACTTGAATGTTCATCAGTTTTAATATGTTCATCAGGTTTACTTATATTATGTTATGAAGATTAATAAGTGTGAAAACACTTATCCTTTTACCACTTAATGATAATAATAACCAAGCCAAAACGTGTATTTTATGTCGTAAATGTTGGAATTATGTGTGGTTTGTGTTTTTGTTGCGATTTTGGATCAAAATGTGAAAAGGGAAGAAAACACGGGCTTTCACGGGCTTTTATCAAAGAAAAAGACAAAAGACGAAGTCGAAAGATCAAGAGTGCATAAAGAACGGAAGTCCAAGGGCTATTCTGAAGATTTATCGAAGAAAAAGTCTAAAGACGGAAGTTTAATAAAGTCGAAAAAATCAAGTCTAATAAATGAAGAAATTATAAGACAAGTTCAATTTATCCATCAACAAATCCCGAGACAAAGTCGAGAATGACAAGTTTATTTTCAAAGACTAAAGACGAAAAGACAAAAAGAAAGAAAGAGAGGAAGCATCCAACCACCTACCTTCCACTCCTCCTATAAATACTAACCATGCTTCTCATTTTGGAGGTGTTAGCTATTTGACACATAGCTCTCCACTTTTATTTTACTTGCACTTTCATATTGTTATTTACTTTATTGTCTTTAATTTCACGTTATTTCCAAGTAAGTTTTTAATTTGTGTTGTTGAATCTTTATTTTTAATCAAGTTTTTCATAATCATTCTCATTCTTCTCTTCTTGTTTTTAAAAATCTATTGTCTTGTTTGATTAATCTTAAAGTTTTCATCTTTATGCTTAATTTGATTAAAGTTCTTATCTTTTTGTTATTATCATTTTCGTGTGATTCATGGTCTTAGCTTATTGTGCTTTTTGCTTAATTGGTGTCTAGCTTATTTTCATTTAAGTGTTTTGAAAGGTTTTATCTTTTTAAAGTTTAATCGTTTTCTTTTAGTTCAATTTATAAATTTTGCATATTTGGTATCTTGAAAGTTTTTAAATTCATAGCTTATTTTGTTCTTCTTATTGTTGTTTTGGTTTAATTTTTGGTTAAAGTGCTTATTTGATTTTTATGCTTATTTTTACTCCATCCGAATATTGTGATCTTTCCATCACAATATCATTAGGGTTCTACATTGTGACAGCTCATTGTGACAGCTCTATTCGTGAAAAACGAACAACACTACAAAGAGTACACACAAAAACCAACTTTGAAATGGCGCCGCTGCCGGATCTTTTCGTGAAGATTAACGGTTTTTTGTGGGAAAAATTAGATTTTGGGATCTGTTACCTTGGGAACGTTATTTTCAAAGCATAAAAATTTAAAAAAATCATAAAAAAATATAAAAATTTTAAATCCAAAAAAAAAAAAAATCTTTAAAATCATAAAATGCATATCTTTTCTAAGTTTTGCAACCAAAAATATTCCTCTTTGTCATCTATTGTGTTTAATTCTTTTCTCTACTCCTCTAATTTTTAATTCTTCATGGATTCGTATTGCGGAAGGTGTAGGGGACGATTATATGATGTCGAATCATGTGATTGGTGTTATTGCGAGCAATGCGGAAAAGATCTTCCAACCGTTTCTGATTCACAATTTTCCCATTTTGGATTTTGTCCATCGTGCAATTCGACTAATTCATCCTTTTCTTCTAATCCACCTACTCCCCCCCCCCCTTGCATATATTGTGGAAGCGATTCTCATTGGCATATTGTGTGTCCTATTCGATCCCTGTCGCATGACGAGCAAGAACCGGGTTACAATTATGACAATGGTCGTACCTATCTGCCACATGCACCGGGTTTTTCTCAATATCCGTGTTGCAATAATTGTCGGGGCCCTCACGATACTTCTTATTGTCAGCGGATGAATTATTATGAGCCAAATCAGTGTTCTAATTCTTCTCAACCGATGAATTATTATGAGCCACATCCGTGCTATAATTCCGGTTTTCAAAATTTTGAGCCCCTACAACTCTCCCTCGATCATCAACCCTCTTTTGCAATTCCTGCTGAGCAACTAGCCACTCTTTTTGACCAATTTCAAAGACTTCAAGCAGCTGTCAATAAATGCATCAAAAAATGTCAGGAGGATCAACGACAAGAGCAAGTAGCTAATCTTAGTGCTTATACTCCTCCTTTTGTGCGTCCATACTACTATTATGATGATGACGAGGATGATATCTATGATCTCAACCCATCTTATGAGATTACTACTCCTACTCTTGATATCCCTAATGCGTCTAAGGATAGTGATACATCGAGTGAGATTAGTGATTTTGGTCTTGATAAATTCTTTGATGAGGTTTGTGATGTATCGACTTGTGTTGAGCTTACGGACGAGGTCCCTCTTAATGATAATGATTTTTCTCCATGCTATGAGAATTTCACTTTTGAAATTTCTCCTTCTCCTCCGGGCGATGAAGGCGATGTTGATTGATTCTCTCTGACATACGAGAAGTTCACCACTGAACTTGGTCTTGTAGATGAGGTGGAAGATTTTATTCTTCGCGACAAATTACTGAAAGTTCATCTTCTTATTTCTAAAATTGAAGCGTTGAATTCTGCTCCTATTTCCGAGTCTTTACCTCCGTCTATTACTCCCATTGAGAATAATGACACATTTATGGAAGAAATTGGCAATCTCTCAATAACTCCGGGTATTGATGATGATGACACGGAGGGGGATATTCTTTTTGATAATTTTTTGCATGAAGATATTATCCCAAGTCCCCCTCCCGAGCACCTTTTATCCCAACCTTTAGAAACCATTACCGAGGATGAGTGCTTTGACCCGGGAGGTGACATTGACCATTCTATGATTGACACCTTTACGGCTTTGCCGAATAGTGACCATCCATTGTCTTTGCGGGATGACAACTTGTCTCCTTTACCCACCCCACCGCCCGTGGATCAAGACTTTACTTACTTTTCTTATGTTGAGAGGACTTTTCTACCCTTCAAGACTTATCCTCCTGCCTCTCATTTATCATGTTCCTCCGGGACCGAGGACAAGATTTTTGATCCCGGTATTACATTCGAGGCTTTCCCATGGACCATTTAATTCGGGGACGAGTCAGGCTCGTGACTCGGTGAACAAAAACAAGCGCTTCTCGGGAGGCAAACCGGCTATCTATCTTTCTTTATCCGTTTTTATAATAAGTGTAGGGGGAAAACCTTGTATGTGTTTGTTGTTTTCTTTCTTATCATGTGCATCGATTCGAGCTATCAAAGATCCATTCTAGATGACTTTTGACGACCCGTGATTCCGTGTACCCGTCTTCCCGGTTCTATCCTAAACTCTTTTGATTCACTATTTTATATTATTCAATATTAAAATAGGAATCACTTTAGTTGTCTCTTCCTTAGCAAGATTTAAACAAAGTGCACAATATCCTAAGTGTAGGGGAGTTTACTTCCACATGCTTAAACATTGAGGACAATGTTTATATTAAGTGTAGGGGGACTTCTATCGAAGTTAAGTGGTCTTTTTCATTAATTTGCCCTCATATTAACCGGAAAATCTAATTTTTCGACATATTTCAAAAAATTTAATCTATTTTGGCCTAGTAGTTTTTCCTTTGTTATCGTTGTTTAATTTCTTTGCTAAAATAAAGTTTAATAAAGTGGTTTTAATTTTTCAAACGTCATGAATCTTTTGACTCGACCCGAGTTTACTTATCCAAGTTTACTCTAGCTAGTATCCTTAACGTGTTTAAGTCAAGTTTTGCTAGGCTTTTGTATAGGGAACTTTAAAACGCGAAAGTCTTAACTCTTACGGCTTAAGAACAAGAACTTTTCTCAAGTTCCTATAATTGATCCTAGAAAGTCGTTTATCAAGGGAACTTTAAAATGCGAATTCTAAACTTGAAAAAGTCTAAGAATTTGCAAGATCCTATAGATGACTTGAAAACCCAAAACTTTGATTTAATTGGTTAAGCATTCACGAGTCTCATTCCTTGAGATTTTAAATTGTGTAGAACGATAGATGATAGAGTCAATTATAAGATTGGTATTCTTTCATGAATTTATGTGAGTTGATTATGAGATTTTTCTCCCATCGCTTGTTAATAAATTTAATTACAATAAGTAAGGTTGTACGATTTGAAATGTTACTTAGCTTCTAGCCCAAGATCGTTTAAAAGTTGTTCGGTATTAATTACAGTTCATAGCCAAGGCATAACTTATTGAAGCAGGATGCGAAGATTGGCGAGTCCGAAAAGGCCCTAACAAGGCATGAGGGCTACATTTTGTTGCTAAATATCCAAAGTGATGTGAAGAATCATTTATCAAAAATCAATATGAAGGATCGAGACACACGACGAAAAGCAAATACTTCCCTAAAGATCATGGATAAGTCTATCCGAAAAGACCCTAACAAGGTATGAGGATAAATAGACCCATGTCCTAAAAGGAGGCGGATCGTTGTATATCAAAATCCAAAATAAAGATTGGAGAAAAATGAAGAAGTCGTGGTCCAAGTATGAAGAATCTCTCAAAACTTCAAGTGAAAAATTCCTATTATGAAGAGAAGACCATTATTTCATGAACGTCTCTCAAGATTCGAAGTATGAAGTCACTGCCAAATATCGGTCCGAGAAAGGTCTCAAATCGTGAAGCGATTTATGCCAAGATATGAACTTTATGAGGTCCCGAGAAGCAGTTTTAAAAGATTGTGTCCTTTAGCTAACTATTGATTAAATCGTCCTACTTTATTTTCAGCCTAAATAACTATTGAAATAAGTCAACAATGCATCCTCGTGATCATTTAAGACAATAATGAAATATAAGAGATACACCTAGGAATAAGGGAGTCTAAGTGAATAATTGGGCAACATGAGTGATTGATAGTTTGCTAACTTATAATAACAATGATCTCGTTTTTAAGCTTGGTATGGGGAACGTGAAACTTGAGGGTGATAAACATTCATGACATTCCAAAACCCTAAGGTAAGTCTTTGATCTTTTTACTTGTTTTTCTTCCTTTAATATTCTGTAATTTTCTATCTCTTTTAGTTTCACTAATGTCTTATGTTGAATAAAGGCCAAGGTAGGTTAATTATGATGAAAAACATAAATCTTGCTTTGTAACTAATGCATTGCATGAGGGCATTGCAATGGTCAAGTGTAGGGGATTTAATAAGTGTGAAAACACTTATCCTTTTACCACTTAATGATAATAATAACCAAGCCAAAACGTGTATTTTATGTCGTAAATGTCGGAATTATGCGTGGTTTGTGTTTTTGTTGTGATTTAGGATCAAAATGTGAAAAGGGAAGAAAACACGGGCTTTCGCGGGCTTTTATCAAAGAAAAAGACAAAAGACGAAGTCGAAAGATCAAGAGGGCAAAAAGAACGGAAGACCAAGACCTATTCTAAAGATTTATCAAAGAAAAAGTCTAAAGACGGAAGTTTAATGAAGTGGAAGAACTCAAGTCTAATAAATGAATAAATTATAAGACAAGTTCAATTTATCCATCGACAAATCCCGAGACAAAGTCGAGAATGACGAGTTTATTTTCAAAGACTAAAGACGAAAAGACAAAAAGAAAGAAAGAGAGGAAGCATCCAACCACCTACCTTCCATTCCTCCTATAAATACTAACCCTCCTTCTCATTTTGGAGGTGTTAGCTATTTGACACATAGCTCTCCACTTTTATTTTACTTGCACTTTCATATTGTCATTTACTTTATTGTCTTTAATTTCACGTTATTTCCAAGTAAGTTTTTAATTTGTGTTGTTGAATCTTTATTTTTAATCAAGTTTTCATAATCATTCTCATTCTTCTCTTCTTGTTTTTAAAAATCTATTGTCTTGTTTGATTAATCTTAAAGTTTTCATCTTTATGCTTAATTTGATTAAAGTTTTTATCTTTTTGTTATTATCATTTTCGTGTGATTCATGGTCTTAGCTTATTGTGCTTTTTGCTTAATTGGTGTCTAGCTTATTTTCATTTAAGTGTTTTGAAAGGTTTTATCTTTTTAAAGTTTAATCGTTTTCTTTTAGTTCAATTTATAAATTTTGCTTATTTGGTATCTTGAAAGTTTTTAAATTCATAGCTTATTTTGTTCTTCTTATTGTTGTTTTGGTTAAAGTGCTTATTTGATTTTTATGCTTATTTTTACTCCATCCGAATATTGTGATCTTTCCATCACAATATCATTAGGGTTTCTACATTGTGACAGCTTATTGTGACAGCTCGTTCCGATCACTTATTCCGATCGTGGATTGCGATTGCCCCTGGCATCGTACATTGCGATCGGGTATAAGGCATATTCTGACGGAACTCTGCCCAAATTTTGACAGCCATATTGAGACAGCTTAACATTGCGATGGTTACTATATTAATTATTCCGACAGTTCTTTTTTTACTTGACATTCCGATAGTTTTTTATTTTATATTCCGATGGTTTCAATTTGACATTCCGATAGTTTTTTAATTTTATATTCCGATGGTTCAATCATAACATTCCGACATATTTTTATTTACATACATAAAATTCCGATGGAAATGTCCTACGTGCCTGCATGTTTCCTATTTCTTCCCGCCATTTTAAGCTGCCTGGTTGCTTGCTTAAGCAGGGTGCCTGCCTGCTTACTTATTTATTAATATTGTTCCATAATCGTTTAGTTTAATCTAAAAGTTGTTCCGATTTTAATTCTGAATGTCACGTATTTTTAGTTGAATTATTCAACAATTTTTAGTTTTAGTATTTTTTTTCCTAAAGTTTAAGTTTTACCTTTTATTTAGTGTCCGCTTTAGCTTTTACCTCGTTTAGTTTTAAAGTACCCTCTTAGTTTTATTTTCTCCTTTTTCATTAGGTTAATTTTAATTTTCAGTCGAAAGTTAATTTCTTCGTTTAGTTTTATTTTTATTAATTGTTTTGTTTTAATTTACGTTTTATTATTTGTTTTGCTCCTTTATTATTAGTTATTTGTTTTTGGTTTATTTTTATTACGTTTCGCTTTTACCTTTTAAGTAGAAATAGATAACCAAACTTCCTTTTTCGTTACCAAAACCAATTGAGTCACACTTTTAACCGGAAATCAATTCGTTAAGATACCGAGAAAACGAACTTTTTTAACTAGTAAAATCAAAATATTAAAGATTTACATAACTAATCGATATATACCTTGTACATCCTCTTGTACATTAGCCTCTTCTTTGACATTTTGTTATGGGTTACCCGTTTCTTCTTTTTTCAATTTTTCTCCTATTCAGTCACAGATGAACAATAAAGAATTAGAAATTGATGAATTTTACAATTTGATGAACATTATCTAACTAAAAAATGATTTACTTGTCATTTTGGATAAAATAATTTTACAATTCTATATTTTTGAAAAGATATGACTGATGAACATATTGTACAAATGATGAACATTTTAGATAACTTGAATGTTCATCAATTTTAATATGTTCATCGGGATTAGTTACACTATGTTTCGAAGATTTACATAACTGATCGATATATACCTTATACATTCTCTTGTACATTAGCCTCTTCTTCGTCATTTTGTAGTAGGTTACCCGTTTCTCCTTTTTCCAATTTATCTCTTATTCAGCCACAGATGAACAAAAAAAGAATTAGAAATTGGTGAATTTATAATTTGAACATTATCTAACTAAAAAAATGATTTACTTGTCATTTTGGATATAAGAATTTTACAATTCAATTTTTTTGAAACGATATGACTGATGAACATATTGTACAAGTGATGAACATTTTAGATAACTTGAATGTTCATCAGTTTTAATATGTTCATCAGGTTTAGTTACACTATGTTACGAAGATCTACATAACTAATCGATATATACCTTGTACATTAGCCTCTTCTTCGACATTTTTTTGTGGGTTACCCGTTTCTCCTTTTTCAAATTTTTCTCCTACTAAAGAACAGATAACAAAAACGAATTAGAAATTGATGAATTCTACAATTTAATGACAATTATCTAACTGAAAAAATGTTATACCTTCATTATTCACTTTCTCTGTCACAACCTTTGTTCCTTGAGTACTTTTCGTGATAATACCCTTTGTGAATTTCGCTTTTTTAGGAGGTTGTTCATCAAGCACTTTAAGTTAATCATCAACCACTCTAAGGTGTTCATTATTCTCTTGAATTTGTTCATTATCTTCCTCTTTAACAGCCTCATCTTCTGTATTCAACCCAGATATCTTCCATCCAATTCCATCAACAATTGACTATTCCAGTAATCTAAAGGTAGAGTTGCAAGTCTTTTCAAAAGGGAGTTGGCGTATATTTTAAAAACAAATTTGAATATATTTTGTAAATACCCATCATATATTAAGTTTAAGTATATGAAAAAAAAGAGATACCTGCAATAACAGAGGAGGACCATAGAAACGTTTGGTTGGATTCTCACCCCATTCTTTTCTTTGATTCTTCAGATGGTTCACCAAGTACTTAAACCAATCCATTTCACTCACTCTTTCAAGAGAATTTAACAATAGTATGAATATTGAATTCACCGTCACTTGATACAACATGCCTATAGATAGTAACAAACAAGGCTAAAAATTTCAACTTAAACATCCTATCGTTGATGTCTACTGATATTTGCTTACGACTCACCTTTGTCAATTCACTAGTATAGATTATATCTAGTTTCTTGAATTGCTTCTTCCAATCTCTGTAGACTGTATCGTTCCATTCTTTGACAAGAACATGATCTCGGACTTCAGATAGACCCATTGGTATTCCAAAGAATTAATGAACGATCTCAACTGTTACTTCAATAGATTTGCCAAGCACATTCGACGTCGCAGAATCGGAATCAAACTTATTAAGCAACCAATTGCCTAATCTGGCTGGAATACTTGGAATTTTGTATTGAAACAGTGAACCAAATCCTAATGACCTCACAGCTTCTTTTTGTCTTTCTATTAAATCTTTGATAATTCTAAAAAATCCCTTAGGACTTGATTTTATCAAAAGACGTGAGAACAACGTTCATGTTTGATGAAAATAATATGCAGGATCAATGATAAAAGAGAATATGTTTAATTTAAAACAATCATTTTTTACAGAAATCCAAAGAAAAAACTCAAATAATTTTATAAGTCGGATAATTTTTTACATGTCATATTAGCGTCAATCCAACTGTCTTGCGGCAATATGTTATCTAAATGCATACCATCCAAGTCTTCAAGACCAACATAGCTTGACTACGGACACCCTGCATCTCGTTATGAACTTCTAGTTTCTCTTTCACTTGCGTATTCTTGGCAACTCTTAATCTTTTTCTACTGTATGGGATAAATGGTGCACCTATTTCTGTTGGATTTGGCACGCTTTCCAACAGTTCATCTCCTTTAATCAATGAATGAACAAGTCATTTTGGATAAAAATATTTTACAATTCTATTATTTGAAAATATATGATTGGTTAACATATTGTACAACTAATGAACATTTTAGAACTTGAATGTTCATCGGTTTCAATATGTTCATCAGGTTTAGTTACACTATGTTATGAAGATTTACATAACTAATCGATATATACTTTGTACAGTCTCTCATACATTAGCCTCTGCGACATTTTATTGTGGGTTACCCTTTTCTCCTTGTAACACCCCCAAATTTTATACAATTCAATACAGCGGAAGACTCGTTGGTGTTACGGGATAGCACATTACTCACGTCATAGACAACGCTTAAAAATCGCGTCGTTTTATAATAAAGCATTTCCATTCATAAATATCAATTTTACATAGGTCCCAAGTCATTGTATTTCATACATGTTTTACAAAGCATTTGAATGGAAATTATGATTTAAGTGCGGGCCATGAATTCTTGTTGTCTCCCGAGAATTACCTTCAAGTATCTGAGACAAAACATGTTAAAAGAAAAGGTCAGCGAAAACGCCGAGTGAATTCATAGAGTTTAATGAAATCCATCAATATAACATCGGTATAAAATTATTACCGAAAATCATTTTGTACAAATCTTTGTAATAGGCCATAAAATAGCCAAAGTCATTTTATACAAATCCTTATCAAAAACCATGATATAGGCTTTTGCCTTCAAAATCATTATACGAACCAATGTCGTAAAAACATCATACAATACGTTTAAAAACGGTGTATATAGTTAAATAAAAACCGTTATATGAATATGGTTATGTAAAACCAAAACACAAACATAAAATCAATAATAAGACCCCGTATTGCTAGTCAGGCAATATATCATAATTCAGTGCATATAGCAGTAGTTTCGTTATTTGGATTATTATAAGCCGCATGACATTGTTACCTTACTACAAAAAACAACAGGTAGCTAAACCGAAACTCATTTGCCCATCTAAATTAGCGTGTCGTCACAATAATCACGCTTGTGTAAATCTTCTCATACATAAATTCGCTTACCAATCAATGTGGCACGACGGGGATCAACCGTCAAGGCGCGAACTGGGGTGATCGTCCCCAAATAGTACTATTATATGCATAAGCGTCTACCAAATCCTGGTAGTTCACAATTCATGCTAATGGGAATTTTAGTGACATAACCTAACTTTAATAATCCATTTCCTTTCATCTATCGGGTCATAAAATCATTCATCGGGTCATACAATCATTCGGGTCCAAATCAATAAACAAGCAATCGGGACAACTAGTGTCCTATTCCATAAAAACTAACATGTTATCTCCCTCGCGGGTTTATAAAACATTTCATAAAAACATTTAAAAGAGTGCGAGGCTATGAACTCACGTTGATGTGAGAAGGCGGTTATCGGTGATTTGGATGTACGGTACGTGCTTCAATCACGGAAACCTAGACAAATAGTACTCATCTTAGACTTTTGTCCAATGAATTTATAAAAATAACAATTATTTATACATATGATGATTTTATATATGATGATCAAGTGGGTTTATTTATTCTCATTTACTCATTTTAGTGTTATGTGTTGGAAATTTTCAAGACTAGTTACACTAGTTCAACTTGTTATATTTTAAAGCCCAATGGGCCTATTACAAGACCAATACTATTCATTAGCCCAATTATACTTTTATTATCAGTATTATACTTCATATGTTGGGCCCAAATAGGTTAAGCCCAATAAATAAGTTTATAAGTGTTTTACCAAATTAGCCGGGTTTATTGTCCATTAAGGCTACTTTGGCCCGTTAATGTCTATATGTTGTAAAGCTCGGGTTTATCGATTTTTACTTGTTATATATGTTTATATATCAGTATGTGAGTTTATAAAAGTTTACATTAGATGGGTCCAACCGTCTAAGTTTCATTTAACAAAAACGTTAATCTTTCGGTTTTAGCCGAAAAGACGTAAAACTTAGTATATAGTTTTTATAACTTATAAAACTTACCAAACTACCATTTTTATATAATGTCCATTTATTTATCCTTATGCATTTTTATATAAATGAAATATATAAGTTAGTGGGTTTTAATTCACATTTTATACTATATTTATTTGAGTGCTTATATAATAATATTAAACTTTAATTTCACAAAATCAGTCCTAAAAATCTAGTTACTAAAATGATCATATCTAGAGTTTTACATGGAGATAGAACCCCAAATTTTTATCACATAAACTACATGATATGTTCTTCATTTTATTCCTTATAGCTACTGATGAATCAACTTCTAAGTATTTTATAAAATTCGTCCAAAACAGTGTACTCAGATTTGCACTTTAAACTTGTTTTGATCATATCTCACTCATTTTTATGATTCCATTGCATGGCCAACTCTCATATGTGTAAGAGTCTCAATACTCACTGTATATCAATTCATCTATACCATTTTATCAGTTCATAATATGGTTATTTACTGTTTTTATACAGCCTACTAAATTAAGCAAGATTAACCACTTTTACATATAGTTTTTCATCTTTTTACCCATGTTTATCAACACTTGATCCCCACACAACATTTTTATCATCATATATTCATCTTATACATATACAATAAGAAAGAAAATATATGATTACATAATCAAAATAACAAGAGGATGGAAAGAACAATCTTTATACCACCAAGGTTGTGTAGTTTATGATCAAGGCTTGAATTATGATGGAAGAACTTGTGATAGATCAACACCAATCTTCATGGCCACCAATACTTGTAAACTTCATGTAGAAATCAGCCCTTGAACATCACCAAATCTTCTCCTTGGATGTTAAAATCATCACCAATCTATAGAGCTTCAAAAGGGCTTCATCATATGTGTGAATAACACATGATCTCATGGTTAAAATTGATCAAATGAGGGTGATTAGGGGTGGTTCTTGGACGAATTTTAGAGAGAGGAAGAGAGGATTTGGTGGTTTGCATGTGTTGAATGAGTGAATGGTTTTGGCTAGATGGTTTTGTGGTTTGTTAGCTTGTTTATTAAGCTTGCAAGACATGTGTCTTGCAAGTTTATGTATAAACTTGCCACAAGGCTTGTGTTGGCTAGTTATAGTGGGGGTGGGACAAGTGTCCCACTTGTCTCATCTCCACTAATTTACGGGTACTCCTCGATTCTAGTTTCCTCGATTTGCGTGTCCTCGGGTCGTTTTACGAAAAACGTTTTTATAAATTATGAATCAGCGGCACAAAATGAATCTAATAAAAATTGTCTCATCAAAAACGGAGTTCGAAAACGTAAATACGTAATCCTAAGGTTTCCGGTTTAGTCGTAAAGGACGTTAAATTAAAATCGTAAGTCCTAATCTCTTCTCGTAAATTTGTGAGTTTATGAACCAACACAAATTTAAAATCTCAAAATAATATTCACGGACAAATTTATTTTCTGAAATGTCGGACTGTCACCAAAACGGTGTATGTTAAACGTAAGCATGTAACGTAGAATCCTCCGGTTTAGACGTAGTCGATGTTACTTCAAGACGTAAATCCAAATTTCTTCCCAAAAATAAGTGAGTTCATATTATAACATTAAAATAATGTTTTCAAATAAATATTGATAATAAAATATCGACCATAAATTGACGGATTGTCACAGCATTTACCCCTAAACAGGATCTTTGTCCTCAAAGATCATCTTATCTTACTACTCGCTTCTTATAGAGTTAAAGCCATGTGGGTATTTCCTCCACATTCGGTCTTTTCTCACAAGTGTAATCCATTACAATGCGCGAGTTTCATCAAACATAACTACGGGAATAAGATCAGGCTTAATGTTGACTTACTTTCTCTATCCATGATGTTCACGGGTTTTTGATGAATGCAACTTTTTGCCGATCTAAACTTTATCAAGAAGAATTCAGATTTTCACTTGATAGACATTTTATCAAGTTAGATATACGAAACATAATTCACGCAGTCCTTGAAGTCCTAGGGTAAATCCAGCTTATATGCCCTTCAAACCAATCTTTTTACATCTCAATGGTCCCATATAACGGGGACTTAATTCCCATGATATTTCAGATCATCTATTCATTTTTCCAAGGTGAAAATTTTTGGCATAACTTCGCTACCCATCTGGCACTTCAAGATCTACATTTCATATTCACATAACCTCCTGCCCGCTACCGGCAGTCAATAATCAGATCCTAATTTTAACAATCATTTCAGGTCTCACGGGTCGAGTATTTTGTAAGGTTAGGTTCGCCATCATAGGAAACCTTAAACCTAAAAGACATGTCCAACTCACAATGGGTGTATGTAGGGTGTCTTCATCCCAACTCCTGCTTACAGATGCTCTAATATTTAAATCTTAACAAGATTCGATCTCGATCCTAATACGATAATTATCAATGATAATCTCTCCAAAGGAAAACGATTTTACAGTTTATTACCAAAGGTCAATCATTCAAACATAGAACAGCACTTATAGTATTTTGTATCGTTACTTTACCTCGTCCCTTCGATTGGGGTGGTACACAGTACTCTCATCAAGATTCGTTCTTAATGACTTCTGAGCAAATCTCTAGAAATTCTATGCGAAGCGAGGATCTTGATAGAGATGATCGATACAGGCACACCATGTTTACAAAACTCCTTTAAATACAAAAGAGTCAATTTCTTCATCAAGAATCTATCATTAACAGGAATGATATTAGTAGATTTGGTCAGTCTGTCGACGATGACCCAAATCGAATCAAATTCAGATGATGACCTTTGCAATAGCTAGACGTTTACTAATGTATGAGACAATGTCTGCCTTCATAATTTGCCATTAGTACAACTTCTTCAGATAAGATATATTAAATCAGAAATGACAGGAATAGAATACTTATACTTACAAGATTCCAACATAACTATATCTCAAAATCCTCATATTTAGGCAACCACAAGTGGCCTTTTATACATTTAACGCCATCGGCTCCTCAATTCTAATGGTTCATATTAGCCGCGAACCACTTTTTGTTATCTATATTATCCTTTTTACAATATTGTTTATTTTTATAATGTTCGGCAATTTATTTTGCACCTTCATTATTAAGGAACATGTCCTAATTGGTTCTTTATCTTTTCTACATAATGTGTCAGTAATTATATTCACCTTCCTTGATGAAATAAATATCATGACCGTATTTATTCAGAAATTATTCCTTCATATTTTATAAGTCTTAGTTCTACCTCAACTATTGTTTTTATCAGTTTTGCTCAATCCGACGTTTAAAGCGTCGATGATTATTACAAGTAATTAGATAATGAATATTTAATTTTTATGAAACGTAAACGTAAAATTTTTAAATTTCTTAATTCGACCAATTATATAAAAATGTTCAAAATAAATTTGAATTTAATTAACAAAATTTTTGTTGATTTATTAGAAATAATTAGTAAGATCTGTAAATGTTCGAAAAACCTTCGTTTATTCTTTGGTAAAAATTTTCTTAGTTGAAAAGCAAAAATTGTCGTTTCAAAATTTAAGTCATGGTTTAACGGTTTCCACAATCCCTCTTAGGTTGTCTTGAGGTATACACAAACATTTACCCCTAAACAGGAGTTTAGTTAAATGATGTGTGTATAACGGAATAATCCCTTAAAAATCATTTGTTAAAACATTTGTCAAAACATATTTGCACCTCCTTTTCGGTAAAACCCAAAGTCTTAAATGACTTCTAATTTTTGAAGAGCCAATATATATATATATATATCTTACCATCATTAATCAAACGGTCATTTTATGTAAAGGATTAAGCATTAAGTCTCATGTTTAAATATTCAAGGTACAGGTTTTCATTGTTCGGCCAATTTAGGGCAGTCTATAACTAATTATTAACTCATTCTTATTCTTATAAACAAACAGATGGTCCTTAATGATCACAAGCATGAATTTATCAAATTACAGCCTACACACGTGATTCACCAAATTTATGAATGCTACATGTGCATTGGTCAATCCAAGCGACATCACATGAAACTCATAATGTTCATTACAAGTTCTGGATGTAGTGATTGGAATAGATAATCTTTTTTCGCAGAGGCGAAGTTGATAATAACTATGCCGTGGATCAAATATACACTAGAACCTTGTAAATGATCGAACAAATCTATCATCTTGGGTAGTGGATATAGATTTTGATCATCAATTTACCTAGTTCACGGTAGTTCCACAAATATAAGGAATAATAACACCATAGCTCTTCATAATGACGAGCTCGGCAGAATAAAAGCTTTCTCCGACAATTCTCTCAGTTGTACGGTAATTCTTTTAATTCAGATGGTGCTGACGTACAGTGCACATGCCACAGGTGCAGCACCAGGAATATAATCATTACCAAATTCAACTTGCCTTAATGGCGAAAGTCTAGGTAATTTACCAGCAAATACCTCCTAAAGTTTCAGATAACGGAAACATCTTTTTAATAAATTCATATTAGGTTCTTTCTAGATTATAATATCTATGACTAATTCACAACCATTCAAGGTATAATTTCAAGTCTAAATGCAGGATATGGTCATCCATCAAGAATTATTTAGATCACTTTTGATAATCAACATCTTATTATTTAGGGGAATTCTATTCGAGTTCCCATTAATTAAGACAATGTCGTCATGTCATAATCAATCAATCCATTCTAATGGCACTACTAACTTTCCAGTTTCATTACCGTCGATAAGATGTGAACTTCTCAAAAGTCTAATAATAACTCATAATCCTTCACAAGTTCAAGGATATATGGAGACATAACTAACATCAAAAGAGTAAGGTCAACACATGATCTATGCGATAGAATTTCAAATCAGATACAGACGAAAACATTAACAGATATGAGTATATCCCATGTTTTCATGAATTGAGTACGCATTCGAAAGCTCCTCGGATCGTTACCCGGGTAATTCAAATGAAATCTAATCAAAAGAAATGATAGGAACGTCAATACCTCCAGTCGGGTATCAACACTCGATAATCAGATACTTTTCCAAAGAATCTCACCAAGGGAGAATTGGACAAGAAGGGAATATCAATTGTCAAATAAGACAAATTCCACAGATAAGTAAATTCGACTCAGAAGAATAAATAGTACGGGCACATATGTAGGTGTCCCTATCAATATGTCCCTATTTTTCACTTCTTGCAGATCTCATAAAATTTAATCTTTCACAATCTTTAAAGAAAATTTAGTGTTTATTAATAATTTCATGGTGACTACTAATCAGCCTTGCATGGTCACTTCCAAATGGTATGTAGGCGCGCAACTATATACAATTTCAAGATTAACGATGCAATACTCAGTTCGTCAAAACTTTATCATCATGTTTATAATATAAAACATTTTAATGCTTAATTCTTAAATAAGAATCAAAAATAAATTTACAAAGATTTTCATTGTTATGGAAACAATTAAGTTTTCCAAGGTGTTTCATAAACAACGTTATTTCGATAATGATTACTTATAAGTTTCACTTTGAAAATCCATATGGGGATTAAAATTCAATCTTTATCAAGGGATACTGTTTTATCTTATAAAAATAATAAGTGATCTGCAAAAGGGTGATGAAGAGTTGTTTACCAAGAACTAACTACAATATAATAGGAAATGAGCTTAGCCAAATAATCATGAGGTTCATGATCTCGATGGCGCTCAAAAAGAATAATCCACAACGTAACTCAAATCAAGATGAGTACTTTTTCAATGGTTGCATCACTAATGCGAACATTAGGATGAAGCAATAAAGGATAGATAACATCGATACATGTAGAATTTAGCAATCAAAGGTAGTCTTTTCATTAATCACAAACAAGTCAAATTGTACCGTAACACATTACGTCTCACTATGTCATACAATTCCAATAACTCATCCTACCAACTGATGTCTCAGTTAAGTTAGGGATTTTTAAAAGATACCACAATGAATACTAATCTACAAGAGTCATTAGGTGTTCCACATGTCCCGAAAGATCCATCAGTCCCAATTCAGAAGAAGATTTCTTCAATTTATTTCTTGGACACTGGGCATCCTCGTTAGTGGACAATGGCCTAGGAACAACCCTTAACACGAATCAACAATCATTTAAAACCTTATAATTCAATCACAGAACTTAACGACTTCCTCTTAACAATCTCATATTCCATACGGGTTAAATTTTACTTTATTCAAGTTTTTAACCAACTTATACTTAATTCGATATCCTACCTCATTTTTTAATACTTTCAACCTTATTGTTAGACCTTAATAGGGCAATAAAAGCTCGATATGAACAACACTTAATTTCCAATCCTATATCTCTTACAACAATAGTTATCAAATGAGTCACTAGTATGAAATGAATCACACATTCAATTAGACTTCTCGGAAAGGTACTAGTGGCATGAGGCTTTTGGGTAATGGTTCCATGGACAGCCTCAAGTGCAACATTCACCCTTTCGATTTCAAATTTAAGAATTGGGTGACACTGAATCAGATGATACCTTTCCAGGTGGTAACGTTTTGTCAAACTCCACTCTATAAGGAAAGATCGTCATGACATCGATATCAGATTTAATCTCACCAATTCTTTTTAAACATCACAATTAACTAATATCAACATTTCTTCGAATATCAACCATTTTGTTGGGATCATAAATAGCCACAACTTGGTTTTAGATCTGGAATAGCTAGAATTTCCTACAGGAATAGCTTCGATTTATTTGCTAGGGGAGTTAGGGTTTCTTGTGACAATCTTCGTCGTATAAATACCTCGTATAAATATTTAAATAATCATCAAACAATCATGTAATCAAATTGCATCATATATATATATATATAATCCAAGTTATATATATATATATATATATATATTAAAATAACACTTCTCAGTCTGGCCTTGTCCGTAACTCGGGAATTCTTCGGCACCGTTATAGTCAAAAGATTTTTGGACATTTTGTGAAAAATGTTTATAGTTAAAAGATTTTGAAATGTTTTATTCAAAACCTTGGTTTTAAAAATCTTTCGTTCTCTATAACGAGAGCTCTGGTACCAAACTGTAACACCCCCAAATTTTATACAATTCAATACAGCGGAAGACTCGTTGGTGTTACGGGATAGCAAATTACTCACATCATAGACAACGCTTAAAAATCGCGTCGTTTTATAATAAAGCATTTCCATTCATAAATATCAATTTTACATAGGTCCCAAGTCATTGTATTTCATACATGTTTTACAAAGCATTTGAATGGAAATTATTATTTAAGTGCGGGCCATGAATTCTTGTTGTCTCCCGAGAATTACCTACAAGTACCTGAGACAAAACATGTTAAAAGAAAAGGTCAGCGAAAACGCCGAGTGAATTCATAGAGTTTAATGAAATCCATCAATATAACATCGGTATAAAATTATTACCGAAAATCATTTTGTACAAATCTTTGTAATAGGCCATAAAATAGCCAAAGTCATTTTATACAAATCCTTATCAAAAATCATGATATAGGCTTTTGCCTTCAAAATCATTATACGAACCAATGTCGTAAAACCATCATACAATACGTTTAAAAACGGTGTATATAGTTAAATAAAAACCGTTATATGAATATGGTTATGCCAAAACACAAACATAAAATCAATAATAAGACCCCGTATTGCTAGTCAGGCAATATATCGTAATTCAGTGCATATAGCAGTAGTTTCGTTATTTGGATTATTATAAGCCGCATGACATTGTTACCTTACTACAACAAACAACGGGTAGCTAACCCGAAACTCATTTGCCCATCTAAATTAGTGTGTCGTCACAATAATCACGCTTGTGTAAATCTTCTCATACATAAATTCGCTTACCAATCAATGTGGCACGACGAGGATCAACCGTCAAGGCGCGAACTGGGGTGATCGTCCCCAAATAGTACTATTATATGCATAAGCGTCTACCAAATCCCGGTAGTTCACAATTCATGCTAATGCGAATTTTAGTGACATAACCTAACTTTAATAATCCATTTCCTTTCATCTATCGGGTCATAAAATCATTCATCGGGTCATACAATCATTCGGGTCCAAATCAATAAATAAGCAATCGGGACAACTAGTGTCCTATTTCATAAAAACTAACATGTTATCTCCCTCGCGGGTTTATAAAACATTTCATAAAAACATTTAAAAGAGTGCGAGGCTATGAACTCACGTTGATGTGGGAAGGCGGTTATCGGCGATTTGGATGTACGGTACGTGCTTCAATCACGGAAACCTAGACAAATAATACTCATCTAAGACTTTTGTCCAATGAATTTATAAAAATAAAAATTATGTATACATATGATGATTTTATATATGATGATCAAGTGGGTTTATATATTCTCATTTACTCATTTTAGTGTTATGTGTTGGAAATTTTCAAGACTAGTTACACTAGTTCAACTTGTTATATTTTAAAGCCCAATGGGCCTATTAAAAGCCCAATACTATTCATTAGCCCAATTATACTTTTATTATCAGTATTATACTTCATATGTTGGGCTCAAATGGGTTAAGCCCAATAAATAAGTTTATAAGTTTTTTACCAAATTAGCCGGGTTTATTGTCCATTAAGGCTACTTTGGCCCGTTAATGTCTATATGTTGTAAAGCTCGGGTTTTATCGATTTTTACTTGTTATATATGTTTATATATCAGTATGTGAGTTTATAAAAGTTTACATTAGACGGGTCCAACCGTCTAAGTTTTATTTAACAAAAACGTTAATCTTTCGGTTTTAGCCGAAAAGACGTAAAACTTAGTATATAGTTTTTATAACTTATAAAACTTATCAAACTACTATTTTTATATAATTTCCATTTATTTATCCTTATGCATTTTTATATAAATGAAATATATAAGTTAGTGGGTTTTAATTCACATTTTATACTATATTTATTTGAGTGTTTATATAATAATATTAAACTTTAATTTCACAAAATCAGTCCTAAAAATCTAGTTTACTAAAATGATCATATCTAGAGTTCTACATGGAGATAGAACCCCAAATTTTTATCACATAAACTACATGATATGTTCTTCATTTTATTCCTTATAGCTACTGATGAATCAACCTCTAAGTATTTTATAAAATTCGTCCAAAACAGTGTACTCAGATTTGCACTCTAAACTTGTTTTGATCATATCTCACTCATTTTTATGATTCCATTGCATGGCCAACTCTCACATGTGTAAAAGTCTCAATACTCACTGTATATCAATTCATCTATACTATTTTATCAGTTCATCATATGGTTATTTACTGTTTTTATACAGCCTACTAAATTAAGCAAGATTAACCACTTTTACATATAGTTTTTCATCTTTTTACCCATGTTTATCAACACTTGATCCCCACACAACATTTTTATCATCATATATTCATCTTATACATATACAATAAGAAAGAAAATATATGATTACATAATCAAAATAACAAGAGGATGGAAAGAACAATCTTTATACCACCAAGGTTGTGTAGTTTATGATCAAGGCTTAGATTTTGATGGAAGAACTTGTGATAGATCAACACCAATCTTCATGGCCACCAATACTTGTAAAATTCATGTAGAAATCAGCCCTTGAACATCACCAAATCTTCTCCTTGGATGTTAAAATCACCACCAATCTATAGAGCTTCAAAAGGGCTTCATCATATGTGTGAATAACACATGATCTCATGGTTAAAATTGATCAAATGAGGGTGATTAGGGGTGGTTCTTGGACGAAATTTAGAGAGAGGAAGAGAGGAGTTGATGGTTTGCATGTGTTGAATGAGTGAATGGTTTTGGCTAGATGGTTTTGTGGTTTGTTAGCTTGTTTATTAAGCTTGCAAGACATGTGTCTTGCAAGTTTATGTATAAACTTGCCACAAGGCTTGTGTTGGCTAGTTATAGTGGGGGTGGGACAAGTGTCCCACTTGTCTCATCTCCACTAATTTACGGGTACTCCTTGATTCTAGTTTCCTCGATTTGCGTGCCCTCGGGTCGCTTTACGAAAAACGTTTTTATAAATTATGAATCAACGGCACAAAACGAATCTAATAAAAATTATCTCATCAAAAACGGAGTTCGAAAACGTAAATACGTAATCCTAAGGTTTCCGGTTTAGTCGAAAAGGACGTTAAATTAAAATCGTAAGTCCTAATCTCTTCTCGTAAATTTGTGAGTTTATGAACCAACACAAATTTAAAATCTCAAAATAATATTCACGGACAAATTTAATTTCTGAAATGTCGGACTGTCACCAAAACGGTGTATGTTAAACGTAAGCACGTAACGTAGAATCCTCCGGTTTAGACGTAGTCGATGTTACTTCAAGACGTAAATCCAAATTTCTTCCCAAAAATAAGTGAGTTCATATTATAACATTAAAATAATGTTTTCAAATAAATATTGAGAATAAAATATCGACCATAAATTGACGGATTGTCACACTCCTTTTCCTAAATTTTTTCTTATTCAGACACGGATGAACAAATAAGAATTATTATTTGATGAATTCACATTTTGATGAACTTTATCTAACTGAAAAATGATATACTTTTTTTTTGGATAAAATAATTTTACAATTCTATTTTATTGAAAATATATGACTGATGAACATATTGTACAACTGTTGTAGATAACTTGAATGTTCATCAGTTTTAATATGTTCATCAGATTTAGTTACATTATGTGATGAAGATTCACATAACTAATTGATATATACCATGTACATCCTCTTGTACATCAGCTTCTTCTTTAACATTTTATTGTAGGTTACATGTTTCTCCTTTTTCCAATTTTTCTCCTATTCAGCCACAGATGAACAAAAAAGAATTAGAAAGTAATGAATTTTACAATTTGATGCACATTATCTAATTGAAAAAATGATATACTTGTCATTTTGAATTAAAGAATTTTACAATTCTATTTTTTGAAAAGATATGACTAATGAACATATTGTACAACTGGTGAACATTTTAGATAACTTGAATGTTCATCAGGTTTAGTTACACTATGTTACGAAGATTTACATAACTAATCGACATATACCTTGTACATTATCCTCTTCTTCGACATTCTGTTGTAGGTTACCCATTTCTTCTTTCTCTAATTTTTCTCCTATTCAGCCAAAGATTAACAAAAAAGAATTAGAAATTGATGATTTTTACAATTGGATGAACACCATCTAACTAAAAAATGATATACTTGTCATTTTGGGTAAAAGAATTTTACAATTCTATTTTTTCAAAAGATATGACTGATGAACATATTGTACAAGTTGAAAATTTTATATAAATTGAATTTTCATCAGTTATAATATGTTCATCGGGTTTAGTTACACTATGTTACAAAGATTTACATAACTAACCAATATATACCTTGTACATTCTCTTGTACATTAGCCTCTTCTTCGACATTTTATTGTGGATTACCCGTTTCTCCTTTTCCCAGTTTTTCTCCTATTCAGCCACAGATGAAAAAAAAGAATTAGAAATTGATGAATTTTTGAATTTGGTGAACATTATCTAACTAAAAAAATGTTATACCTTCATTATTCACTTTCTCTGTCAAAATCTTTGTTCCTTGAGTTCTTTTTGTGATAATACCCTTCATGAATTTGCTTTTTTGGGAGGTTGTTCATCCACCACTTTAAGTTGTTCATTATTCTCTTGAAGTTGTTCATTATCCTCCTCTTTAGCATCCTCATCTTCTGTATTCAGCCCAAATATCTTCACGTCTAATTCCATGAACAATTGACTATTCCAGTAATCTAAAGGTAGAGTTGCAGGAATTTTCAAAAGGGAGTTGGCGAATATCAACTACATTTTTTTAAAACACATTTGATTACATTTTGTAAATGTTCATCATATATTAAGTTTAAGTATATGAAAAAAAAAGAAATACCGACAATAACAAAAGAGGACCATAGAAACGTTTGGCTAGATTCCCACACCATGCTTTTCTTTGATTCTTTAGATGGTTCACCAAGTACTAACACCAATCCATTTCACTCACTCTTTCAAGAGAACTTAACAATGGTATGAATATTGAATTCACCGTTCCACTTGATACAACATGCCCATAGATAGTAACAAACAAGGCTAAAAAGTTCAACTTAAACATCCTATCATCGATGTTTGCTGATATATGCTTTCGAATCACCTTGGTCAATTCACTAGTATAGATTCTATCTAGTTTCTTGAATTGCTTCTTTCAATCTCTATAGACCGTATTGTTCTTTAATTTGACAAGAACATGATCACGAACTTCAAATAGACCCATTGGTATTCCAAAGCATTGATGAACGATCTCAGATGTTACGTCAATAGATTTGCCAAGCACATTCAACGTCGCAGAATCGGCATCAAAATTCTTAAGCTACCAATATCCTAATCTGGTTGGAATACTTGGAATTTTGTATTGCAACAGTGAACCAAATCCTAATGGTCTCACGGCTTCTTTATGTCTTTCTGTTAATCTTTGATAATTCCTAAAAATCCTCTAGGACTTGATTTTATCAAAAGACATGGGAAGAACGTTCCTGTTTGATGGAGAGAATATGCAGGATCAAGGTCTTCAGGAAGAATGTTCCT
The DNA here is from genome assembly GCA_025667525.1 of Glebionis coronaria. Taxonomy (NCBI): domain Eukaryota; kingdom Viridiplantae; phylum Streptophyta; class Magnoliopsida; order Asterales; family Asteraceae; genus Glebionis; species Glebionis coronaria. Next base: position 109,144,239 of record CM046874.1, read on the forward strand.
TTTATTGCAGGTTTCTTTATTTTGAAAGTTTAGCTACAGGTACAACTATCTCATTTTTATTTTTAGCTTGACGATCTTTGGTTACAACAGCTTCTCTCGGTAAAAATCATCATCAACAAAATCATCATCTATTGGTGAATATGGTGTAGTAGAAGCTTTCATTGGACTTTTCCCTAACAAATTTAATAAATAAGAGTAAATCAGTTGATAACGAACCAGTAATGATTATATAACACTAATGAACAAACACTTATGAACATAAGAAAAACACTGATGAACAAAGGAAAACATGTGATAATTGTACTTGTGAATAGAAGTTAATTCAAGTATTATACTAAAATGTTCATCAAAGAACTTGTTGGAAATACGTTTTACGTATTTATGAAGGATCGGTCGCTCCAGCGATAATTATGTAATAGGCTGGTGGTCCCCTTAGTAATGTATAGTCCATATAGCCCACATGTATGGTGGGCTATATATATACCCCTCCTAGCATGTTAGGAGGGGGTTGGTGGGTTCATTCATTCAACACTTTTTCATTTAATCTAATCACTTTCTCTCTCTACTTTTCTTCCCTCTCCTTTCTCTCTCTATACATCATCTTCCTCCTTCCCCATTTCCACCATTAATCAATAGATCTAATCCTTCATTTAACAAATCCTTAGAAATCGTAGGCCTTCAATTGGTATCAAGAGCCATGGTTGAATCTTAGGATTTGCTTATTTTTTATCTTTTGATTTGGTGGTAAAAATCCTTTCTTTTCTAATTTTTTATCAATCTTTTCATCATTCGATAAACTTTTTATCAATTTTTATAAATCTTATCAATTTTTTTAATAAAGTTATCCATTTTTCTATCAATTTTATCAATTTTTATTTTTTTTATTTTTATTTTTACGTGTTTTTTTTTATAATCAGTTTTTATTATCAGTTTTATCAATTGTTAAATCATCTAGTTTTATTAAAAAAATTTTTTTTAAAATAATCAGTTTTTTCTTTTTCAATAATCAGTTTTTTATAATCATATTTTGTTTAATCCTTTTTTTAATCAGTCACTTTTTTTTAATAATTTTTTAATCAGTATTTTTTTTTTTTTTTTTTTCAGTTTTCTTCTTCATTTTTCTTAACAGTCCATGAGTCCAGTCCAATCTGTTAAATTGTCCAAAACAGTCCAAAACAGTCAAAACAGTCCAATCCATCCAGTCTATCAATTTTTGAGATCGAGCGATTTCATTTTTCAGAATAAGAAAACTTTCCGAATAGTCACAACTTTCCGAATAGACAAAACATTCCGCATAGAAAAACATTCCGCATAGAAAAACATTCCGCATAGAAAAACATTCCGCATAGAAAAACATTCCGCATAGAAAAACATTCCGCATAGAAAAACATTCCGCATAAACATTTTTTCCGCATAGAAATCTTTCCGTATAACACTCTTTCCGAATAGAAATCTTTCCGTGTAGATTTTCAGAATAGACTCCCCAGACTCGACTCTCTCACCCTCTCGACAAACCGACACCAAAAACTTGACTCGACATCCATTCTCCCTCACAACACCCTAACTCCCTCACACCCAAACCCACATCAGACACCCTCCGACTCTAGACTCAACCAATCGACCCAAGCCTCGAGCCTCGACCTCAAACTCTCGTCTCTCACACCTCTCGACACCTCTCGACATCTCTCGACACCTCTCGACACCTCTCGACAACTCCCAACACTCAACCTCACCATACCGACTCGACAATCAACACTTCACTCGACATCGACACTCACTCTCGAACCGCTTCACACAAACACAAACACACCCCTCACCATCACATCCACCTCGACCAAACCATTTTTGTCCCGACTCACTCACCCTCGACTCACCCTCACACCACCCTTACCCTCACCCTGGTCCCACTCACTCTCGAACAAAACAGGACTCCAAACAAAACAAACACCTTCTCACTCATTAAACACCCCTCACTCTCTCCCTCGAACCAAACAAACCTACACACGACACCCGACAGAAGGACACAACAGATGAAGAGAGAGACTCGCAATCAACAAAAACACACAACAACCAATTAAAAAACGATCTCAGTTTCAAAAAAACTCTCATCGATCCAAAGAAAACATAGAAGTGTACCTACCTGAGACCCCATAAAGGATCTTGAAGACTGTTTTCTTCACAACTGGAGCTCGGTCAAACGAAATCAAAGAGGTGTTTTTGATTAATTTGCTTGGATAAGGGTTAGATCGCTGCGAGGATACATGATGTGTGAGATTGATTCGGTTGCGGAGTTACCTAGATAGGAGCTTGGTGGCTGAGATTGGTTAGACATTTGGTGATTGATGAGAGAGACGGAGGCACTTTAGGTTTTTAATTGAGAGAGTTTTTTAGAATAGGTGAACTTTGAGAAAAACTAGGATTAAAGTGGGCGGATTAAACAAAGAATTGGGGGACGGTTTGTTATTTAGTTTTAGGACGGAGATAACGAGGTTTTGGTAAGTGGGGCGGTGGACATCATTTGATTGGGTCACGTGGGTTGCCAGGCGGAGTAAACAAGGCTTTGGGAAATCATTATAATATTTATTTTTAGAAAACGTAATCTCTATATTTTCGTTACATTTATTTTTTTAAATTTTGGTTACATTTTCTTTTAAGTATATTTAAGATTAAATCTAAATTTTTATTTTTATTTTTAGTTACATTTATTTTGTCTTTTTGTCATTTTTAAAATTTTAGTTTTATAAATTTTTTGCTTACTAAATTTTGGCAAATCGTGTTGAGGCGGGTACTTTAAAAGTTACCGTGAACAAATATTTGACGGGTTAACAGTTTTTGTGGTCGGATTTGACGACAAAGTGACGAGTCAACGTGACGGGATTTTTGATCGGGTTTAATTCATAATCGTTTGAGCCGACTACATCTTTTGAGCCGAATCGATTTGTAAAATCCTGAAACCACAACATCCACATTATTTTTCCTCGATTTTCAATGGACCCGTTAAATTCGACACTTAAAGAGGGAGACTTGCATCGAATGCACGACAAAGCTAGAGAAAGTGGTATAAATTCATTTCAAATGCTTCAATATCATCTTGTCACTCTTTCGGGGATTCAAGGAGGGAGCGAATTTGTGACAATCTTTGGTCAAGATCGTCATATATTCATGGAATCAATGTTCACCATCTTGACCCAACTCGCAGAGCAACTCAACACTGAAATTTTTAATCACTCTGCATCGGCACTTGCTTATAAGGCTCTTGTGACACAACTCACGCCTTTCCTTCAATTCAATATCATCAAGTCTGAAAGTTCGATGCTTTGACAATCATTTCTTCGAGATACACATACCGAGCTTCGAGTTTTTCGTGATACAATATTGAAACTCATGTCATCGGTCTCGTCTTCGATTTATGAAAGATCTCGACTTCAGCAAGGGTATGATAATGGAGTGCAAGACTCTTCGATGCAAGAGGAAACTGGTCATACGGTTGACAACTTGGAGCCTAAAGATGACAAGAGCACGGAATCAGGAGCACAACATGATACCAGTGGTACGTCAGGGATTGTTCACGAGATCACTCTTGATGACACCTTACCCGTTTATGACGAAGAGCCTGCAAACATGGTACAATGTGATGTTAATTATGATGTATATGCTGATGACATACCGCATATTGAGCATTCGAAACCTAATTATGACAAACATGGGATGGAAAAGAGTGATAGAAATACCATTTCTGATTCATCCGATGTGAGTCATAATGGGGGAGAAAGTATTCAAAATGCTAAACATCATGATAATTGTCCCATAACTGCTTCATTTATTGCTTCTGATTCCAAGATTAGAGAGCTCGAAATGATTGTAGCTCAACAATTAAAAGATCTTGAGGATGCCAAACTTGAATTTTCTAAGAAAACGGACAAATTTGAAACATACTTTGAAAAACTTGAAAAGTCAAACGTTGTTCTTGAAAGAAAATTGGATCAAACTGTTCTAGATTCTAAAGCTGAAAAGGATAATCTTTTGAAACAAATTCAACTGCTTGAATCTAAGTTGGCATCCCAAGATAACTTGCTCAAAGAGAATGAGACTTTAAAGGCCCAAGTACAGGAAAAGGTTTTTGCTATAGCTGCGTTGAAAAACGAGTTAAGGAAAAATAGAGGACCTAGTGTGGACACTAAGCTTGAAAAACCATCAATCTTGGGGAAACCGCCTACAAATCAGTTCGTCAGACAACCGATTGTCAGACAACCTACTGCATTTAGATCCGAGCGACCACAATCCTCGAGACCGCGGTTTGCCTCCCAAGTTGATTTGGTTCATCTTTTTAGACCAGTCACTCCAGCAACTAGGCCCAATGTGATCACTTCAGCTTTAGCAAGACCAAATCATATGATTGCCTCTAGTTTCCCTAAAAATACCAAGACCACGTCTAGAACTAGTTCAAATGACGTTTGCCATGAATATGATCTTAGGGAAGCTAAGCAAAAGACACATGTAAGAGATAGGAATTTCAAACCTAGTCAGATGCCTTCTAGTTTACCCAACACTGCTAACCGTAGCATGTCCAATCCTAGGAGCATCAATCAATCATCTAGGGATTCTAGATCTTACTCTGACATTAAATATGCTACTTGTAAAACATGTAGAAAATGTGTCTTTACGGCAAATCATGATTCCTGTATCAAGAAATTACTTAATGAGGTGAACTCCCGTGCTAGACTTAAATCCCAGTGGGTTGCTAAAATCAAACCCGTTGGCAAAATGTGGCACCCCACTGGTAGAACTTTCACTCTTGTAGGAAACGAGTGCCCTTTAACTAGGATAGTCTCTGATTCTACAAAGACTACTAGGGAGGAAATTGCAAAGGATGATACATCACTTAAGCCTGAACTTAAGGTTTTCTATAAAAGGAAACGTTTGCCAACTAAGACAAGTGAATCATCCCCTCAGGCCACCTCTGACACAAGTAAAGCCAACCGTGAACCCCCACGTGCCTCTAAAATTGATATCGCTAACCCACGTCAAAGCATGCAAATTCCTAATGAGATTGCAGGTACCAAAGTTGATGTTCCAAAAGAACGAAGCGGTCCAATCGTTGTGTACCGTTCAACTAAGGACACTCTTAGAGTTTGGTTGCTGAAGAAGCAGATATCAGAGAAACAAATGTCTCAGGGGATTCATGGTTAAGCTGCACAAAGGCTTATAGATAAATGACAGTCTATAACCCGTTCTTCAAAGGCAGGAAAGTTTATCGCCGATGATAAACTTATCCTTACAATGAGAAATTAATTTTTTCTCGGGCATGAGCTTATATCGAAAACATTCCAAGTTTTTGAGCTCATGCACAATGACTTACAGTTAAATATCAGACTGTAACTCGGACTTAAAATAAAGGAAAGTTTATCGTTTATGATAACTTATCCTCTTAACGAGAAATTCACCTTTCTCGGTCATGAGCTTGTTTTAAAACATTCGAAGTTTTAAGCTCAGAAAGGAAAGTGTATCTTTTAAATAAGAGAACTTTTCCTCATAACGAGAAATTAACCTTTCTCGGTCATGAGCTTTCCGTTAAAACAGTCAAAGTTTTCAAGCTCATGAAAACGACTTCTAAGTAAATGTCAGCTTAGGACTCGTTCTTCAGATAAAAGGAAAGTTTATCGCCGATGATAAATTTATCCTTAACAACGGGAAGTTTACAACTTCTCGGACTTGAGCTCGTTTTATAAGATATTCAACATCTTAAGCTCAAGTAATTGATTTTCAAAACTTTGAACACAATTTTTCGAGAATTTCTCAAAAGGTTTTTCTAAATCTTTCAAAATTGTGTGTTCAAAAATGTTTTGATAAAAAGAGCATGTCTTCTGGAATCGATAATATTTACGAACCTAGAAATGTCATTCAATAATGACACGGGGTTGTAAATAAAGTTCGAGCAGAAGTTCAAACTTTTAAAACATGCTCAAAATGGTTTGCTATTATTTCAGATAGCAACCCGCTTTTCACTTTGAAGTCAAGCATTTCACCGGAAAGCTTTGACTTCAGAATCCGAAGTTATCAACTCCACAATCCAAAGTTCGTTGCAATTGATATCTACATACTCGACGATGCGACTACTCAAACAGTGACTACAGCTCTTTCAATAGAACACGGGTCAACAATTGAGGGGGAGCAATTGTCCAGCATTCAGAATCCTTGATGCCGGGAGTGCCAAGTTCACATATTGGTGTTAAGAAAACGATATCAATCATACACATGGAGTCAAGAGATAACTTCAGAAGTTACGAGGAAGACCAACATTCGTGAACAAGAACCATGTGCTTCTTTCATATGATGTTCTCCATTATTCAGGTCCAACCTCGTAAATTGCTAATATTGTGAATTCATCATCATATATTGATCTTTGCACGTGTTAAATACCTTACACTTGTGTTTAAAAGGTATTTAATTTACGTTTCAAGTACACCCTCATTAATTTGAGGGGGAGCTTGTTAAAATCATGAAGATAATTGGATTTGCATTTTTCTTCCCAAATTTTTTTAAAAGACTATTAAATCAATTGATATTAAAAACATCGATTGGGTTAATATTTTTAATATGGGGGAGAAAATGTGATTTAATATGGGAAATGATTAATCACAAATGGTTTGACTTAACGTGTTAGCTCATCCCGACATGTGCGAAATGTTTTCGAATATCGTAGCATATGTTAAGGGGGAGCAAAATGGATTTGCACTTCAAAATGGATTTCATGGTGACATACACTTACCCAAAACATCTCTTTTCATGACGATGAAGATTGTGGTGACAAAAAGGATGGTAGGATAGGTTAAAGTCCAATGATTTCTCTAGAACCGGAGGAATCTTCCCAAGGACATTCCATAGCTAGAAATAGTAGTCCTTAGGAAAGATGGAGAAAGATTGTGAACGTAGCTGAATGCCGACCAAGTACTTAAGTTAGCACTGGAACAATCACAACAAGGTGCTAGTTATGACGTATTGGTAAGCATTGAAGGGGTTGAAGAATGAAAAAGAATTGTAAAGATAAAGGGTGTAAAGAAAGAAGCCCTCCTTACAACCTTAGGCAGAAACCGGGTCAATTCATATGCTATTGAGATCATTTATGATTCTCGGTATTGAAGAAAGACATCATGGACCCAGTGATGCAATGCACAACCCTTCCCAGCTAACTCAAATATCTCTCAAAAGGTATTTGTTTTAATCACACGGAGATCAACACATTATCTATTGATTTATTCACTCCGAATAACTTGGTATTGAAAAGGTGGCACTCCTCTCCAGCCTCCGATCACTAAAATCCAAAATGCACGATCGAGTCTAGAGCCATTTGAGATCATCAAATATCTCATTAGCACACACTTTCATATTTCCTTGCTTCTTCACACACTGTGAAAAGTAAGAAAGATCTTAAGAGTCCTACGCAAAATCTTCATGATCTTGCCTGAACATCTGAGTAATACGAAAGTATTTACAATGAAGATGGAAATCCTTCTTGAGCGAATATCAAAAAGCTCATGGTAGGTGACTTGTGCGATTCTTTATGAATCAAACTTGTGATAACTGGAAAGCAACAGTGGTTTAATTCTTAAATGAATTTAAACACGTTCCAGGCCTCTACGCATTATCATATGATCTTGCCAGAACACTCAGAGTGACTCTTTATTGATCACAGTGACGAGTGGAAATCCTTCTAGTGTTAACATCAAACAGCACTTGGTAGGTAACTTGCAAGATTCTTTATGAATCAAGCTAGTGACAACTGGAAAGCAACGATGGTGCGGTTCTTAATTGAACTTCACTTGTTCCAGGAACATGAATTGACGGCTTCAAATCATGCGGATAATATTATCCAAATGATTCACTCTTTACGTTCGCAGTCAGCTTTGGACGGTCGAGTAAAGAGAACGGGTTTACCCGCGAAATCTTGTCAAGGAGGTTCTTTATTGAAACTACCTGCCACAAGTACGATATTTAATATCGTCCAACGGTCTTCACCGACCGGAGGTAAAATGCTACCGAATTAGAATGAAATGTTCAAGGCCATTTCATCCGTGTATATGGTTTGTTGCTAACTGTCTTATGCAGCGTAACAAAAAGGTGGCATTGCGGTGTATAATCCAGAAGAAGTCGTCACCACATGCTTATACTACATACACTTAGTACTTCAACAAATTCAAGAAAGTCTGAAGGTCAAGTCTTCCGTTGTATCAAACTCTGAAGCTTTCAAGAATTTAAAGGTATAAGTATGTGGAACATGAAGTCACGAAGAGGCAAATTTCACAAGTGATGAATGCACAAGGTCAAGGCAAGGAAACATGCTCAAGACTAAAGTCAAAGATTACATCAAGCATATTCACAAGAACAAGATCGAAGACTCAAGCATAGTATGCTAGGTTTAAGATTTTGTAAAATGGTGTGACCTCCCTTAGGGGGAGATTGTTGGAAATGTATTTTCCCAAAGAAAGTCTCGGTCACATCATTATTAGCATAGATCACGAGCCATAGAATATTTAGAACTTTGTAACTTGGAGCGACCTCCCTTAGGGGGAGATTGTTGGAAATACGTTTTACGTATTTATGAAGGATCGGTCGCTCCAACGATAATTATGTAATAGGCTCGTGGTCCACTTAGTAATGTATAGTCCATATAGCCCACATGTAGGGTGGGCTATATATATACCCCTCCTAGCATGTTAGGAGGGGGTTGGTGGGTTCATTCATTCAACACTTTTTCATTTAATCTAATCACTTTCTCTCTCTACTTTTCTTCCCTCTCCTTTCTCTCTCTATACATCATCTTCCTCCTTCCCCATTTCCACCATTAATCAATAGATCTAATCCTTCATTTAACAAATCCTTAGAAATCGTAGGCCTTCAGAACTCAAGCATACAATACTAATGAACATCAAAGAACTCAAGCATACAATACGACCATCTAATGTGCTTTGTTTGAGGTGACATTAACTATCCGCACCTCCTACACCCTTTTCAAATGGTTTCAAATCTGGTCAAACCAAGGTATGGTATCGGAATTGTGATAAACTACTTTTGATGAACATTAAACATAGCAATTTAATCCGATTGAAAATGTACCACTTAAAAATAAGTTTTATGCAGATAAACTACTCTACTGACAAACATTAAACATACCAATTTAATCAATCATTTGATCATTATATACTACTGATAAACATTAAACATACTAATTTAATCAATCACTTGAGTATTATATATTGATGAACACTACTTAACTTACATAATGTTGATGAACAAATTGCTTAGCATATAATGAAAATTATTTTCATGGAATAAACACATAAACATCTTAACTTACATAATACTGATGAACAAATAATAATTTTATAAAGATACTTGAAACAAAATTTATACCATTATTTGACAGCCGATCTTGAAAGCGTTTAGAACTTTTTTCCTTTCTTGCATCCTGTTCATTTGCCACATCTATTTTTGCTCTTTTTCGGCTTGAAGTTTCTAAAAATTTACAAAAAAAATATAGTTAATTTGATGATTATAATATTCAATTATTTCATGCATACAAACATAAATGATGAACTTACCCCTTACTGATGCTACTCCCCCGCCTTCATGTTCATCAATAGTCTCGTTTTCATGTTCTAGAATTTTTTATATAATAAATTATGAGTTCATGAATAAAAAAAGCAAAAAAAAAAAAAACAAGAAATAAAAAATGATGAACTTACCCTTTACTGATGCTACTCCATCGCCTACAGGTTCATCAATAATCCCCTTTTTATTTTCTGGAATTTTGTATATAGTAAATTATGAGTTTATGATTAAAAAAACAAAATCAAAAGAAATACAAAATAATGAACTTACCATTTACCAATTCCATCGCCTACAAGTTCATCAATAATCCTCTTTTTATTTTCTGGAATTTTTTATATAATAAATTATGAGTTCAAGAATAAAAGAATCAAAAGCAAAAACAATAGAAATAAAAAACGATGAATTATCATTTACCGATCCTTCTCCCTCACATTCAGGTTCATCAATAACGTCCTTTTTATGTCCTACAAAAATTTATAAATAAATTATAAGTTCATAAATTTAAAAAAAATGATAATTGATAAGAAAACAAAAATGACCTTACTTTTTGATTTCATCTTTCACAGTTTGATTATTGAATGAAAAATAAACCCTATTTACGGTTTTTTATGAGTGTTAAAGATAATCTTTACTTAAGCTACAAGGGGTCAAAGTGTAATTTCACCAAACTTGAAGGGGCTAAATGGACAAAAGATTAAAGGTAAGGACTGAAGTGCAAGAGTGAAGAAACGAGCTATATAATCCATCTCACCTAACTTCATTTATTCAGTTAGTTTAGTTTGTGTGTGTGAAAAAAGTGTGAGATTAGTTTTGAGAGTTCTTGATCTTGTTAGATCAAAGTTTCTGTTGTTATTCTTTCTGATTGTAAAGATTGTGGCTATCTAAGCCTTTCATTGATATATACTCAAACAGTGAGCCAAGGGGAGGTTGGCTGGGTTCACTTATATCGATATGTTGTTGATTCTGGTTTTGATTTACAAGTTTTTACATGGTATCAGAGCAATTGGTTGCTCTAAATCGTGGTTATAAATCGTTTTTAAAAAGTTAGGGTTTTATAAATTTGGGGGTTTTGGTCTATATGTTTAGATCGTGACCTGTTCTTTATAAATCAACGTTTTAATTGATTAATTTGATCTTCTTAGAAGGTTAATTGATGTTTTTAAAAATTAGGGTTTCAAATCGATTTGGGGTTTTTTGGTAATAATCGATTCTGATCTAATTGGTGACTTGTGGGATTGTATCTTCGGGTTAATTTGAGTTTTTTGTAAACTGTATTGAAAAACCCTAAAATCTGAAGTTAGGGTTTTTTCAATCTTGGTAAGAATTGTTATTTTTTATAATTGTGTTATCTAACATGCAGGTTTCTTGGTTTTTCCGCTGCGATTGTTGATAGATCATCTTGATCTATTGTGTTGTTGGTTGATTGGGTTCTCTGGATTGTCTTAATCCAGAGTTCTTGCTTGGTTTTGCTGTGTGTGCTATGTAACACCCCTCTCACTCTCTTATAATTTTAGGTTTTTTATTTTTGTTTAGAGGGGATTTTAGGTGTCGATGGGATTAGATAGCTACTGGTGTTGATTGATTGAGTTTTGTTGTGGTAGTTGACTGTTAATTGTAGAGGAGATACAAGGAGTTGTTGCTTTATTGTTTTGCTGTATTTGTTTGTTTTCTAGACCACAATCAGGTCTCTGCTCTTGACCTACCACCTTGTGAGTGGTTTTGGAAGCCTAAGAACTGCGTTTTGGCTTGATTGTGTGTTCTTGTTGTTTGTGTTGTTTAGTTTCTTGTTTCTTTTAATATGTCTGGTTCTGAATCACCCAAGGGTGATGGACCTAAGGGTAATGGTGTTAAGAATGAGGCTGTTAAATTTGACTTGTATGATCCACTTTATTTGCATCCACAAGACATTGGATCTCAGTTAATTACCTTCAAACTTGAAGGAACTGAGAACTATAAGGTCTGGGCTGCAGCTGTTCAACTTGCTTTACAAACTAGAAATAAATTGGGTTTCATAAATGGAAAGTGTGTTCAAGATACTAGTGATGGTCCTGCTAGGGATCAATGGGATAGGTGTAATGCTGTGGTTCTTTCTTGGTTGCTTGGTTGTGTTTCACCAGACTTGTATAAAGGGCAAATTTTTTCAAAATATGCACAAGATGTTTGGGATGAGTTAGAAGAAACTTATAATAAACAAGATGGATCTGTTATATACAATCTTCATCATAAAATATATACTTTAACACAGTCTGGTATGACCTTGTCTGAATATTATCATGAATGTAACTCTTTGTGGAGACAGTTTGATGCTTTAGTTGATTTACCTGAATGTACTTGTGATGGGTCTGAAGATCTTAAGGATCATAATCAACTTCTTAGGTTGATGAAGTTCCTGATGGGTTTTGATGATGACTTTAGTGTGGTTAGAAGTCAGATTTTAACATCAGATCCTATCCCTGATGTGAAGTCTGCTTTTGCTACTTTGTCTAGAGATGAGTCACAAAGATCTAGTAAATCTAGTAAGTCTGGTCCTGCAGCTTTTTGCTAGGTTTGGTAATAATAGAAACAACAATGGATGGAGTTCTAATAGAAATAATAATAATTCTGGTGGGTCTAACAATGGTAATAATACTAATAACAACTGGAATACTTCTAGTAATAACAATGCTAGAAGAAATGTCAGAAACAATAGTCTTGTTTGCAAAAATTGTAATATGACTGGACATACTATTGAAAGGTGTTTTGAATTAATTGGATACCCTGCTGGTTTTAAAAGGAATAATGTTAATAATGTTCAAGGGTCTGATGTGAAAAAAGATGATCAGAGTAAGAGTAATTCTCATACTCTTACTCAAGATCAGTATGAGAGATTAATGTCTTTGTTAAGTGGTACAGGTAATGCTAGCAAGGCTTCTGCTAGTGTTGTAGGTATTTTTAAAATTAATAATTGCAAGATTAGTTTCTTTTCTTGTAGATTTTTTAATTTTAATACCAATATTAGTACATATAGTACATATATTGGTTGGATTGTAGACTCTGGAGCTAGTCAACATATTAAATTTTCTGAAAAACATTTGTTTAGTTAAACATAACTGTAGCTCATCCAAATGGGACTGTTGAACATGTTAAAAAACTTGGAAGTTATAAAATAAATGATAATTTGATTGCTAAAGATGTGTTGGTAGTTCCAGGTTACAATGTGAGTCTTTTGTCTGTGCATAAGTTGTCAAAAGAAAATTCTGTCTTGGTTACTTTTGATGATTCCAAGTGTTTAATTCAGGATTCAACACAAAAGTCCCTGATGGGGACTGGTAGTCAAAAAGATGGTCTTTATTATCTTGATGAAGGTAAGAATTTGTATAATAGCAAAGTTAAAAGTTGTAATGTGTCTAATTCATTGTGGCATAATAGACTTGGTCATCCTGGTGATCAAGTTCTTATGGTCTTAAAAGATAAACTTGATGGAATTAAAAGTGTTAGTTCTGGTCCTTGTGAAGTTTGTCATAAAGCTAAACAAATAAGAGAGTCATTTAGTTTAAGTGAACATAAAAGTAATAAAGTTGGTGAGCTTGTTCATTTAGATGTGTGGGGCACTTATAAGGTTGTTAGTAAAGAAGGTTTTAGATACTTTCTTAATGTTGTTGATGATTTCTCAAGGGATGTATGGGTGTTTTTGATGAAAAATAAATCTGAAGTTTTTGATAATGTGAAAGAATTTACTGAGTTAATTAGAAATCAGTTTGATAAATGTGTTAAGGTTTTTAGAAGTGATAATGGAACTGAGTTTGTAAATAAAAGGTTTGAAAGTTTTGTTAAAGAAAAAGGAATTTTTCATCAAACTACATGTGCTTATACACCTCAACAGAATGGGATAGCTGAGAGAAAACATAGACATTTACTTAATACTGCTAGAGCCCTCATGTTTCAGGGGGATTACCTTTGAACATGTGGACTGAGTCTATTCTAACTGCTACTTATTTGATTAACAGGTTACCATCTTCTGTGTTATCTGGTAGGAGTCCTTATGAGCTTGTGTATAATCTAAAACCTAAGTTCCTCCATTTAAGGGTGTTTGGTTGTTTGTGTTTTGTTAATGTTTTAAATGAAAATGATAAGTTTGGCTCCAGGTCTGATAAATGTGTTTTAGTTGGTTATGCTTTTGATAAGAAAGGTTATAAAGTGTTTAATCTGGATAAAAAGACATTTCAGTTTTCAAGAGATATAATGTTTTATGAGATTGTTTTTCCATTTAAGAATGAGTTTTTGACTAAAGATTTTGTGTTTAGTGAATCTAGAGTAAATGATTTAAACTTTTTTTACAGTCAAAGTCCTAATGAACCCTATGATGAAGGGGGAGTTAGTGTAAGTGATAGTGTAAATATTACACCTAGAAAAGATACTCTTAGTCCTAATGACAGCACTGTAGAAGATGTAGTTAGAAACAAAAATGTTGTACATACTGAAGGAACAGATATGAAATCTAACTCAGATAGTACTTTTGCTTCTAATGAAAATTCTTCTAGTAGGAGGGTCAATGAAGGAAGTGAGTGTGCAACAGAACCTAGTTGTTCTGAGGGTACACAGAGTACTTTAGATGATGAATCATATGATTCTGAGGGTGAAGGACTAGAGTCTTTTGGTAATATTTTTGGTTGCTCAACAGAACCAGCAGCTGAACATACTGTTAAGAGGATAAGTAGGAAGAGTAATTTTCCTAATAATAAATATAAAGATTTTGTGTTGAACAAAGATGTTAAGAATAATATTAACAAGGTTGTTGGTTATACTAATTTGAGTTATGATAATTTTGTTTTTTCTACTAATCTTAACAAAATTCATGAACCTACTTCATATAATGAAGCCATTCTTGATAGTAGATGGGTTGATGCTATGAATCTTGAAATGGAAGCATTATATAGAAACAATAGTTGGGTAATTGTAGATTTACCTGAAGGGAGAAAAGCTATTGATTGTAAATGGGTTTGGAAAGTTAAATACAAATCTGATGGTAAAGTTGAAAGATTTAAAGCTAGACTTGTAGCTAAAGGTTTTAACCAAAGAAAAGGCATAGAATATGAAGAAACTTTTTCACCTGTGGTTAAAATAGTTACTGTCAGATGTGTGTTAAGTCTAGTTGTTTGTAATAACTGGTCTATATTTCAGCTTGATGTGAATAATGCTTTCCTATATGGTGATCTTGAAGAGGATGTGTATATGAAAATGCTATAAGGGTATAGTGATGAAAACAGTAACAAAGTATGCAAACTTGTTAAATCTTTATATGGACTAAAACAAGCCCCTAGAAAATGGAATGAAAAATTGGTTTCAGTTTTACTTGAACATGGGTTTGTTCAAAGTAAAAATGATTTCTCTTTGTTTGTTAAAAACCATAATGGGAAGATGCTTGTTCTTTTAGTCTATGTTGATGACATTATTGTTACTGGAAATGATTTAGATGATGTCAATAATTTCAAGAAATTTTTAAGCTCTAAATTTCTTATTAAGGATTTAGGTAAGCTGAAATATTTTCTAGGAATTGAAGTGGTTGATATTGAAAATGGCATTTGTCTTACTCAAAGGAAATATTGCACTGAATTATTAACTGAGTTTGGAATGCTAGGTTGCAAACCTTGTAGCACACCTATTGAGGTTAATCCTTCAGATAAAAAACTTAATGCAAAATTTGGTGATGATAAGCCACTAAAAGAAATTTCTGTGTATCAAAAGTTGGTAGGCAAGTTAATCTACCTTACTATGACAAGATCAGATTTGTCTTATGCTGTTCATTGTCTCAGTCAGGTTATGCATAAACCTATGAAATCTCATCTAAGATTGGCCTTTAGAGTGTTAAGGTACTTGACAAATGAACCTGGGCTAGGCATAACATTCAAAAAATGTGATAGTCAGAATTTATCTGTGTTTGTTGATTCTGACTGGGCTAAGTGCAAAGTTACTAGAAGGTCTTTAACTGGATTTTGTGTTTACTTGGGAACTAATTTAGTTTCATGGAAAAGTAAAAAAACAAAACGTGGTGTCAAGATCTTCTACTGAAGCTGAATATAGAGCCATGTGTAGTGTTTGCTGTGAGGCTATGTGGATTGCCAAAATTCTTACTGATCTGAACAAGGAGGCTTTCTTGCCTATAGAGATGCATTGTGACAATAGTTCAGCTATTCAGATATCTAACAATCCTGTACATCATGAAAGGAGCAAACACTTTGAAATTGACATATATTTTTTAAGGGAAAAAATTTCAGCTGGGTTTATTAAACCTGTCAAGGTTAAATCTGAGGATAATACAAATGATGTTTTTACTAAAGGATTACTAATCACAGAACATAAAAAGTTTTATGCAAAGCTTGGTTTGCTTAATGTGTTTCAGGTGTAAAGCTTATGGGGGAGTGTTAAAGATACGCTTTACTTAAGCTACAAGGGGTCAAAGTGTAACTTCACCAAACTTGAAGAGGCTAAATGGACAAAAGATTAAAGATAAGGACTGAAGTGCAAGAGTGAAGAAACGAGCTATATAATCCATCTCACCTAACTTCGTTTATTCAGTTCGTTTAGTTTGTGTGTGTGAAAAAATTGTGAGATTAGTTTTGAGAGTTCTTGATCTTGTTAGATCAAAGTTTCTGTTGTTATTCTTTCTGATTGTAAAGATTGTGGCTATCTAAGCCTTTCATTGATATATACTCAAACAGTGAGCCAAGGGGAGGTTGGTTGAGTTCACTTATATCGATCTGTTGTTGATTCTGGTTTTGATTTACAAGTTTTTACAATGAGAAAAATTTATAGTCAGATAAAGTGGTTTTTAGTGAGACAGAAGTTTGAAATAATGGCGGTTTGGTACGAGAGTGGATAATTTTAAGGTATAAGATTAATGGTACAATAACATAAATACCCTTTTTAACTAATTTTTATTTTCTTTTATTCTAAACCATTAAATTGAAAAGAAATATATATAAGAATAGAGATAAAAGAGACGATTTAAGTTCAATGGGATACTTTTATTTGAACACGAAGGGACAAATCACCACTTTGATATCCACTTAATCCAATGCATGAGATTAGACATAAAATCTAATTTCACCCTCTTTTTTCAAACATTTATATCTTATAAACCGTTAATCGTTATACGAAAAAAAAAATACTGTTACGAAAAGCATTTAATTATCTTTCTACAGATATGTTATATGATACATTTTCGACAAAAAATCTTTTTTTTCATTTTTTCACGTTTTTTTATTGTCAAAAATTATAATATATGTACTAATATCATATATGATTTAGCATCAATATCATATATGATATAACTTATCATATCTGATATAAACCAATATCATAGATAGGGGTGTCAATAGGGTCGGGTTGACCCGACCCGAACCCGAACCCGAATCCGATAAGGCTTATCGGGTTGGGTTAAACCGGGTTGAAAACTCTTATCGGGTTGTTTTGACCCGAACCCGATAGTGTTACGGGTCGGGTTAGGGTTGAATTATTTTTTTATCGGGTTAACCCGTTAAGACCCAAAAATACAAATCGTTTCTCTTTTTAACCCTTAACAATAGTCTTCATCCATTAGTTAAATTTGAAAGATATTGTGCAAGTACAAATCTTAAAACTATTGCATGCAAAATATTTAGAGCTACTATATGCGACTAAAATTTTTAAAGCTTACTGTATGAAGGTATGTGAATGTACTAGTTATATGAGTAATAGTCACATTTTGAAAGCAACTGCGTGCGACTAACGGTATACTAAAAATTGCTAGCTTGTAAAAGTCATTTGGTGCAATTGTATGAAACTACAATTCTGACTATTACTAATGTGTTATTTTATTTTCTCTACACGAAGGATACTGCCCATGTGGTTTATACATATTTTTGTGAGTTTTTTTCACACACCTCAATTATTAGTGTTATTTGTTTGTGCAAGTTTCTAAATTCAAAACGAGAAGCCAATAAGTAATCAAATAATTTTGAGCCATGACATTTTATGGTCAAATAAAGCAAAACCCAATAACCCAACCCGAAATAACCCGACCCGATATCAACCCGAACCCGATAACCCGATTACTTATCGGGTCGGGTTGCGGGTCACTATTTCAAAAGCAAAAACCCGATTCAACCCGACCCGATAGACCCGACAACCTGACCCGATAACACCCCTAATCTTAGATGATTTAATAATAATTTATGATTTAATAATAATTTATGATTTAACACTAATATCATATATGATGAAACACTATGATCATATATGATATAATTTATCATATATATGATATAAACGAATATCATATATGATTTAACAATAATTCATGATTTAACAATAATTCATGATTTAACACTGTTATCATATATATGATATTTTAGGTAAATTTTAACAATAAGAAAAGAAACGAAAAAAATAATTTCTTCAAAAGTATATCATAGTGCATAATGGTAGAAAGATAATTAAATGCTCGTCGCGATGATATAATTTTTTCGTTTAACACTTAACGATTTAAAAGATATTTAAATTATAAAATTATATGAATTAATTAAATACTTTTAATCTTATTTGAGTCTTGATATTCAAAATAATTATAATATCCAAAATAACTCTATTTAAACATAACATAAGTAATTATTGAAAATATTTGTAGAGATCCAACGAACGTAATGAGCATGACATATAAAAACATAATATAAGTAATTATACAAAATATATTAAAAATCTGAACTTGATCGCCTTTTGTAAAAACAAATCGCATGTATGTCGTCGGAGATAGAAAGCTGATGTGGCAAAAAAATTGAGGTCGCAATAAATCGATGTTGTGGGACATCTTTGTTGATATAAAAGTAATACTAGCAAGATATCCGCGCGTTGCGGCTACGGGTACTCTGAAACTAAATTTCTACACGCGTAATGTTTTGTAGTTATATTTATAGATAATGGCGATACTTTAAGTTGAAATAACTTTGAACATTAATAAATCATTTCATATTATTGTGATGATTGATATTGAAAGATATTTCCAAATCTATATAACGTCGCAATATTATATAACATATAAATATAGAAAATCTTCTTAATTTATATGTTTACACGTTTTCATACATCATAATGATCTTAAAATCTTTCTACTTCGATGTGTAGGGTTTAATCGAATTAATTAGCAAAATGATAAGTATTTCACTAAATTTGTACTAAATACATATATAGACGATATATTATCTTTGAAAATGCAAATTTACAAAAAAAATGGTTCAAAATCAAACACAGAAATGTGATATTAAATTTACATTAGCAAACAATTCAAATAATTATATCTAAAAAATTGAATTTATAACAATAATCATCTGTAAATGTTGCATATTAATTGTATTAATTTTGTCATTTAATGTGTATTGCCCATCAATTAATATAGTAATAAATTTATGAAATTTTTGTGTTGTAAAGGTTTGTACCAAAACCTTATAACGTTGTACTACTTAAAATTTTGAAGAGAGAGAGAGTGCAGTCTATTTGGGCATCCACTATGTTAGACATTTATATATGTTTATAATTCATTAAGTCATTAATTTTTAAGACTTTTGGTTGTATAAACCTATATTCACTATAGATAGATTACTTAAACGTTAGAAACATTAAATATATATCAAATGCATTAAATTGTGAAGAGGTCCAAGAACCTAGACCTCTTCATGCCAAGTAAGCATGAAATAAGCTTCCACTATGGTTTTCAAAAGTATAGACCTCTTTATGATATTATAAACCTATGTATAAACCACTATAGTGGATGCTCTTATATAAGTAGTACAAATTTGTGTGTTGTTCATAAAAGTAGTACAATATAATTTAACGATTCCATTTTATCAATTTCGGTAAGTCCTCTCTGGTTCGTCTTTTGACGATTTTTAGCTAGTTGAACCGACAGTGATTCCGGTTTCCAGTTGAACCTAATAAATTTAGGTAGACAATATGTACGATCTTGTAGATATATATTATTTTAATTGTTATATAATGTGAATATATAAAACTATTTTTAGATAATGTTGTGGATTAATAACTTTTTAAGTGTGTATTAATTATTATGTATTAATTAGTTTTAATATAAATATTAAATTATGTATTATCATTATTAGTTTTAATATTATGTATTAATTAGTTTTAATTATGAGTATTAAATTATGTATTAATTAGTTTTAATAATAAATATTAAATTATATATGAATTAGTTTCTAATTATGTTTATATATTTATATATTATACATATAATGTTATAAGTTAATTTTATAATATTTTTAAAAATAGAAAGTGTTTTTCCTTTAATATCTTTACTATCTATACTACATATAAAGGAAAAACCCCCAAACCTTGAATGTTGAAAAATGACTTAATTATGGAATTGTTGAAAAATTAAATGCATACAATTGGATATAATAGGAAATGTTGAAAAATTAAATCATAAACAATTGCATAAGTTACCGGGTCACGGGTTCGACCACTGGATTAATTCGGTCGAGTAACTTGGTCACGGGTTCGACCAACGGGTCATCCCGGTCGAGTCATCGGGTCACGGATCGACCATCGGACCAACCGATTGAGTCACCGGGTAACGGGTTCCACCATCGGGTCAATCTTTTCGAGTCACGGGTTTGACCATCGGGTTAACCTGATCGAGTCACCGGGTCACGGGTTCGACAACCGGGTCAATCGTGTCGAGCCACCGGGTCATCCCGGTCGAGTCATCGGGTCACGGATCGACCATCGGACCAACCGATTGAGTCACCGGGTAACGGGTTCCACCATCGGGTCAATCTTTTCGAGTCACGGGTTTGACCATCGGGTTAACCTGATCGAGTCACCGGGTCACGGGTTCGACAACCGGGTCAATCGTGTCGAGCCACCGGGTCACTGGTTTCGACCACCGGGTCAATACTGTCGAGTCACCGGATCACGGGTTCAACCACCGAGACACGGGTTCGACCACTGAGAACGGGCTCGCCTACCGGTTCAACCTGGACGAGTCACTATCTATCGCTAGACAATTATTGGGTCACGAGTTCGACCACCGAATCAATTAGCATATCATTAATTATATGTCGTTAGATAATTCCGCTGCTATGCGCGGGTAATCGTCTAGTCTTATAAAGAATATATCCTTTTGGTTGAAATGTTGAAAACATAGAATGGTTGAAAATGTGGACCCTATAAAAAGACAAAATTTATATACCTTATAAAACTTTTATCCCAATTGTTAAAAAGTTAAAAAATTTCAACATTTCATCTAAACAAAAAAAATATTACAACTTCAATGTAAATCTTAAAGCTTTCACCATACTGAAAATTAAAAGAGGTCCAATTTCAAAATTATTTTAAAACCAGATTCATATATCTATCTACATGTTAAGAACTCATGGAATGTTATGAACGTTTTCATTTTTATTTTAAAAAATTCACTTTAGATTTCAAGAAACATTTACTACAAAATAGACATTACGTCAATTATCCGCCGTTAGATATTCCGCCGCTATACGCGGGTATTCGTCTAATATAGTATTAGATTAGTAATAATTGAAAAGATCTTGACGAGATCCAATGAACGTGATGAGCATGACATATAGAAAAAAGACAAGTGTTGCAACGTGAAAGGAACAACACACATACACACACCTCATAAACAAAACAAAACATCATCATCCCCAATTTCACATCTCCAATCCAATTAATTCATAAACAACAACAACAACAATGGCAGGTGGTGGAGGTTCAACGTTCAGTGGTGATGAAACCGCACCTTTCTTCGGTTTCCTCGGTGCCGCTGCTGCTCTCGTTTTCTCATGTATTTTATTCCATCTTTTTTTTTTACATCTCAAATTATTACAGATATCAGCACTATTGGATCATTCTCATTTTATGAATAATAATAAAAAAAATTGTCAAAGAAAGGCCTTATACAAAAGTTTAGATTGGGCAAATGAAGTCCAGCTCGGTTGGATGGATGCATCCGGTTATAGTCTCCATGTGTGAGAGGCCAGGAGTTTGACTCCTGTATTTCCCCCATGTGGGGGATTTTCCCAGAATTGGCAGTCGGTTCGAATCTCAGCGCAATGACTTGAAGCCCTTAATGGAAACTGGATGGCTAGCATGGGTTGATACTCGGGTCGAGAGACTTGGTGCCTCCTCGGTGGCACGCAAGATACTCCGCTGCACCAAAACTATCGTTCAAAAAAAAAAGGTTTAGATTGGTAGCGAAAACGTAACCCGTGCACAGTGTGTGAACTCACCATTCCATCCTACCTTGCACCCGTTTGAGTTCAATGCATCGTCTTGTGTGTCAGGAGTGAGTTTGGATTCCCAGGGCAATATCTTTATTTAATACTTTAGGTTTATTTAGTTTAATCTATTTAAGTTGGAATGTTGTTTTTTTTTTCGAAAGATGCTACGGGTTATATCTTTAGTTGAATGTTAAATTTTATTTAATGTGGCATCGGATACTGGCTAACATTATGATTAGTAGCATCTTTCAAAAGGGGAAAAAACTTGCATCGTACTATATTTGGACGTTGATGCTTTAAATTCAGAAGATTGGAATGTTGAATGCCTTAGGCTAGTGGTAACCAGAGTGTTGGGTATGGTCGCGCCAACATGCATGCCAATCCTCGATGGTCATTGTTTGGCTTGAGCCAAATTCAAGTTATTGCAAACCACCCCCTCCCGGTGCCACTGTGCTCGCCAACCAGTGGCTTGCGCCTTTTTTGTGTTTTAATTGCGTATGGTGGGTCCCAAAAGGGGTGTTTTGGTTTGAGTTACGAGTGAGGGGTATTTTGGTGTGTCAGTGTTAAAAAGGGAACATTGACGACACCTAATGCTTTAACAACCAACTACCCCCACCACCTTATCGCCACATCAGTTTCTCTCTCCACGTCTTACACCATAGCACGCGTCTTCTGGGTGATGTGATAAGGAAAGACCCCTCTTCAACTTGCCACATAGGCATAGGATGCGTCCTCAAGTTGTTATTACTACCATTCTTAAGCTTTGTTTGGCACAACAATTTTGTAGAGCTGTTAGCTTTTTATTTTAAACAAGTAGCTCTCAAATAAAAAGCTTTCTCATACAGCTTTTTAAATTGTGAAGAGCTGTTAAATTGTAGATTACTGATATACCCTCCAACCATATTATAATTTATTTAAATATGTATTTTTAAGTAATTTTACATCTTAATTTTACAGTCAACAGCTAATATACCAAACACTTTTATTAAAAATACAACTTTTTAGTAAACAGCTTACAGTTAACAGCTTACAGCTTACAGCTAGTTTTGCCAAACATAGCCTTAAAGTTAAAAACCTTACATTGTGCAATATTGACTTTGATGATTCAATTCTATCTCAAATAAGCGTTTTTACATAACTGTCTCCCTATGTGATTCGAAACTGCTTCTTTTTTGTTAAATAAGATGGTAAATAAATTTCGTCTCAATTAAGCACCTTGAAATAAGCAGTTTGGATGACACAAGTAAACGTTTCTGCATAAAGGTAGTAGCAGTTTAAATGATACAAAACTACTGCTCCAAATTTAGCAGATAAGCGGAAAGAATAAGCTATCTCAAACACCTTTACGGATGATGTGATGATTTAATCGTTGTGTGTGTGTTTGTAGGTATGGGGGCGGCATATGGAACAGCAAAGAGTGGAGTAGGTGTGGCATCAATGGGAGTCATGAGGCCTGAATTGGTGATGAAGTCCATTGTTCCTGTTGTTATGGCTGGTGTGCTTGGTATCTATGGTCTGATTATCGCTGTCATTATTAGTACTGGTATCAATCCTAAGGCCAAATCGTATTACTTGTTTGATGGTTACGCACATCTCTCGTCTGGTTTGGCTTGTGGTCTTGCTGGTCTTTCTGCTGGTATGGCCATTGGTATCGTTGGTGATGCTGGTGTTAGGTATTGTTTCTAACTCGTAACTGATTTAGATTTGTGGTTTAATGATATAATGGTTATATAGATCAAATTGCTAAAGGTTATAGTTTTGTTCATTGAAAAAAGCTCCAGGGTTGATATGTTAAAGGAAATTTTATTGAAAATTCGTGTGGATTCTGGATGTTGTAAATCGAGAACGAAATATGCAATATGTAGTATATGTAAGTCTTCTGGTCAGTGATGCTATGACTTTATTTTTTGTCAGCATGTGAGCGATTTGACTTACTGTGTTCTAGTTAATGGGGATCATTAGTCACTATGAGGATTTATGAAGGATAAAATGAAGAAGCAAGCAGGTTGTAGTTTTAGGAAATAAACAAAAAGTAACTATCAAGTGAAACTGGTATGTGGTAATAAAGATCAAAATAAATTGTGTAGTTTGGTTTAGAACTGCAAGCCGTAACTGGTTTTGAACTTATCTATGTCCCCTTAGGCATTGTTCTGATGGCATTGTGTGGTTGGTTGGCCGCTGAGAAAGTTACATAGCTTCTCTTTGGCTTAAATTGGGCTTAATTAATGGTAGTCACCAGTGTAACACATTATGAGTTAACACTTGATATAAATTGGAATGGTAGCTTTATGATATGCGGGTGAGGCCTAATTTAATTCGAAAGAAAAGTTAAATCTATAATTTATAGATGTGGGTTCCTATATTAATTTTGAAAGCTATCAAGTCCTAGTCAGTTATGTACCAAAGAGACTGAGATGATGAGGTGCACACTAGATGGGTGTATGCCAAAATAGAATTAGGAATCATTCAAGATTATCTCCTCTCATCATACAGAGCATGTTCTTCTTCTTTTAATATCGTGCAGGCAAATGTGCTACTGCGTCGTTCTTCCTTCCCATCTTTTCTTTTTTTTTTTTTTTTTTTTTTTTTTTTTTGGTAACCGTGATTTCCGACTCATTGGCCGACTAATCCACGGGGTTTGAGCCCACCGCCACACAGACTCAAACCAGGTAAAGCCCTCCCTTTTCAGGAGGTTGGCGTGGCCACTTCAAGGTTGTTTGCACCTTTCCCATCTTTTCTTTAGTTTGTGGTTGTTGTGTTTTATTCTCTCTTCCTTCTGTTTTATAGTTTAGTAATGAAAGCATGTGTTTCTATTTTCCAAAACCAAAGTTAGTTAGAGCAATTTACATTCTTTTTGCAAATACGGTGGATGTGTTTTGTGTCTATGCTGCAATAAACTATCACTGTTATATAGTTTGTTAAATACTTGAATTTGGGCATATTTAGTGGTATTTTACGCAGAATGTGTTATGTATGGTTGTTTACTGGCTTAATATTGGTGTGTATCTGTGTGTACTGGTATTATATTAATCTAATAAGTAACATATGTGAAGGACTTGTCACCATATGGCCGCCATGGCAGGAGTTCTTTTGCCTTGACGTCATGGCGGTTGGCTATGCTATTATTGTCATTGGATCATGACAACCATTGGAATAAGCCTGAATCAAGTAAACTTTGCCGACATAACGTAGTGTGGTTTATTTAGACCATCTTCGTTGGTTTTAAACTGATCAGTTTTATCAACATTTCTCTCATAAGCTTTAAGTTTTGGACAATGTATAGTCGTTTATCTTGGAAGAACCATTAAAAATTCCTTCCAGGTATCTTTTTTTTTTTGAACGGCGAGTTAGTAGTTAGCGAGTTAGTAGTTAGTGATTCGAGCACACAGTGACATCCAATTGGGCAGTATGTTCTATTTATTTCGGGCCCCTGAAGGTCCTTAGTGAGACTCGAACTTGAGACCTCTCTTAAGATTACCTCCCCAATGTTACCCTTGGTGGCCAACTGAGCTAGCTCACTTGGTTTCCTTCCAGGTATCTGTCTTGTATGGATCTAGAAAACAAGTGTCTGATATAGTAAATGCTCTAAAATATGAAATATTTGACACTAATCAGCACTAAATAGCAAGTCACATTGGTTAATGCATTAATATGATAACATTGAGTAAGGATTAGAAGGTAGTTATTTGATTATATGGAGAGCAATAAACGGGAGAGCATAACCCTTGGTTATTCAGTAGCTGGTCAGCACTAAGCTTTTTATAACAGTGTTTGAGCAGCCTAAGAAGCTGAAAGCCATGGTGGTTCTATCACTTTCTGCATTGTCTTTAGAATTTTCTTTGCAGTTGTCCATATAAAATGGTTCTTTGTAACTTTGTAAGATTAAATTTGTCTGCTTGTTTCAGTAAGCTATCAATGTTTATATTTCTGCAGATTTTATAACTCGTATATGGTGTACTAATTTTTATGGATGCTTTTGTTTTTACACAGAGCGAATGCACAGCAGCCAAAACTTTTCGTGGGAATGATCCTTATCCTCATCTTTGCTGAAGCCCTGGCCCTATACGGTCTCATTGTGGGTATCATCTTGTCTTCCCGTGCCGGACAGTCCAGAGCAGATTAAGAAGATACAGATTCATAACATATATCGGTATGTAGTTATTCTGAGAAATGAAGATCGGTCTCATTTTCGTGCTCGGTCCCCATTTAGTTTGCCAATTTGTGGACAAGACTTATTGTGTTCTCTAAAAATTTTCTCCTCGGTGACATTTCTGGCAATTATTTGCATTCTTTAATGGTGTTTATGACTACAAAATAAGAGTTTCCAGTCCATGACTTGGTTACAAAATTTATTTCAAGTCTGATAGAAGCTGTTATTATGGTATTAAGGTATTTATGTGTCCTATTTATAAATCTTCATATTTGACGGTACACGGTGTCGTTTTGTTCGATGCTTGCTGATACTGCAAACAGGAGCTGTATCATTGATTTCTGACTTCTGAACTTAAAAAACCAAACCAAGCTGAGTTAATGTGGGTTGGGCTGGCATGGGCTGAAACTACTATAACTAACATGATTGGAAACCATAAAATTAATTAGTTATTAGCTTACCAGCTATTTGTGTTGGACATACTAGTGTCATTATTGTGATGGAAGATTGGAAGTTTCAAATCTTTTCAATGTAAACTTTTAGTTTACCTTGTGGTTCGGAGCTTATCAAATTCAAGTCAAACGTCGTTATGGTTAACCGTGACCAGAATTGAATGTAATTGCTTAATTCTTGCACCGCCTGGTAAGGTTTAGGTAACGGTTGATAAGGGTGGCCTAGTGGCAAAAAAATTTGTGGCTATCACTCCAAAGTGTGTGAGGTCTCAAGTTCAATTCCCACTAGGTGCAAACAACCTTCAAGTGGCCACGCCAACCTCCTGAAGAGGGAGGGTTTTACCTGGTTTGAGTCTGTGTGGCGGTGGACTCAAACCCTGTGGATTAGTCAGCCAATGAATCGGAAATCACGGTTACAAAAAAAAATTAAAAAAATAAAATAAAATAAAAATAAAAACTCCACCAGTGGAGGATGGTTTAAAGTTTTGACTTAAGAACTACCAGCAACAAAAGTCCATACACCGCCTAATTCACAGTTTCACACTAACGAGTAAAATCTATGTGTTTCAAGACCCCAAAATAACAACAAAGAATGTGCTAAACCTTAGCAGGAGTAGAAACTGCGGCAATTAAGAAATTGCATCCTTTCAAATAGGAACATGCTAATGAGTGGCGGACCAGCCGAGAAAGTAAGATGGTTCCTTATTATTTAATAACTGATTTTTTTTCTCAAATAATCGAGTGATCGAGTCGGGTCTGGTCGGAAAAAGTCACCCGAGTCCAACTTAATTACTCGGGAAATTTACCACTTTATTTTTTTCGCCTGATTTTTGAAACTTTTGAATTTTTTGATAAAAATAATTTTTTCGTATATTCATAAAACCCTACGTTAATCTTTCTTTTTATATCAAACCAAAATAAATAACGTGAATTTACTGTTTGCTTGTGAGTAAAAACAACAATTGAACTTTTGTCATCCTTGAACGCCTAAAACTCCAAATCACGGACATTTGAAAAGTAATTTTTTTTATAATAAAAGTTTACTTTTTTTAGCAAATATTAATAGTTTACTTAAAAACGTTAACTATAAGTAGAAGTAGTTTATTTGTGGTCCCACAGTCCCACTTTTGACCATTGCACTCTTTTAAACAACAAAACACGCAACCTATTTCTTTCCCAGTAATAACTAGTTTCATCTTCTGGGAAGTTTCGTTATCTTCTTTTTCACTGGTAAAAATGTCCGGCAACATTTTCGGCTTGATTTTACTTCTTTTCTTTCTTTTTTCTTCTATCAAATTCTTCTAAGGTGGTTCCTTGTATCTTTGTAAGGTGGTTCCTAGAAAATATATGTACTTCGCTTCTAAACAAATTTTGTGTCCAAGGTGGTTCCTGGGCACCACCTACTATCAACGTAGGTCCGCCTCTGATGCTAATCCATGGTTATGGACGGATGTATGTAGTGATTATGGGGGTCCGTTGTCCTTCATGGCTAGCCCGATACGATGAAATTTGAGTATATTTTTTCTTCGATTTTGACCTTTTTTCGAAATCGCCCCCACTAAAACTTCAAATTTCCCCCCACCCATATAGTAAATCACAACATTTAACGCTTTAAAACCTTATAAATCCGTCATTTGTAAGTAAAAATACCCCTTTTATCTTTTCGATACTACTTTTTTCACATTTTGTTGCTATTGTATAAAAATTATTTTTGCCCCCCACAACCTTATTTCCTTGTTCCGTCATACCATAAAGTTACAATGGTTGTACCTGTAAATTAACCCTTTGCAACAAAATAGGCACAAGGAAAGAGCAATATTCATGACCAGCCTAAAAACGAACCACGAAGCCACTTAAACACATGTGATTACATATTTTTGTCATTGTAAAACTAGTAATAATCGTCATCGCGTTCAACACGTCAACTCAACATCACGTCTGCTTTTCTCTCCAACCACTCAACATGTGTAATAAGATCATTAACTTCACCACTCGAATATACTTCTGTTGAAATTATGGACCTAATTTGTTAACCCGTCTTATTTTAAGGACTAATGTTGTATGTTTGATGTTTCAGTTTATTACCTTGTGGACTTCTGTGGAAGCTCATTTGGATATGAAGGACTAAAGCTGTCACGTTGCTAAAGTTTCTCCAGCCCAGTCTTAGCCCAAGCCCAAGGAGCTCGAGCCCATTTGTGCGACGGAAACTTTTTTGTTTTATATACCCTAGCCACACCTCATTGTAGATGTGTGGGAGTTTTTCATTTTTGTGTTTTGTTTATTACTCTCTCTCTGGTTCTGATCTTTGTAACCCTAATTGTTTCTGGTTTTGATTTTGTAAAACTAATATCATGTAGATAATAGATCCACACTTGATTAGCAATGGTACATTAGTATGTTTTGAACTCTTGTTTTTAATATCTTTGATTAATATTATATAAAATGTTTTAGGATCTCTTAATCATGCTTTTCAACATGGTTTCAGAGACTAGTTACATAAAATCAAATAATTTTTTTAGGGTTTTGTAAAATTTAGGGGTTTTTGTTTATTTATACTTCTTTGGTTAGATCTGCTATTGAGATAGCTAGATCTGTTAATTTTATAACTGAATCTATCGTTTTCAGACCTTTAATTTTTTTGAGAAAAAGTTAGGGTTACAGTTTGTTGGCAGTGGTGACTTATTGTGGTTGATTCTGTCGATTGAGTGGTGGATCTTTCTATTGTGATGATTTGCCCTAATTTTTTCCTAAAAAAAATTAGGGTTTCACTTTTTTGAAAGGTTCTTTGATTGTGGTGGTTCTTTGTGACTGTTCTGATTGATTGGGTAATAGATCTGTCCTTCTTGGTAATTTGCCTTTTTTCCCCGAGAAGAAAAATTAGGGTTTGTTCGAGGGAGGTTCTGTTAGATCCTACAATAAGTGAATCTAGGAGTAACAGTTCGATTGTGCTTATTCGCGTGCACTGTAACACCTCTCATCACTCTCTCTTTATTTGCTATATGATTATTGTGCTTTATCTTTAATATCTGGTTTTTGTGCTTTGGTTGCTTACTGTTGGTTTTTTATCTTGGTTTTTCATCTGTACCCTTAATCAGTGCCTTGCCCTTGACCTGCCACCTTGATTGGTTTGGAAGCTAGGAACTTTGTTAGCTTTAATTAAGTTTATTTTTTGGTTTTGTCTTGTACTCTATCATGTCTGAACATGGTGAATCAGATACTGAGAGTGTGACTGACCCAGTCACACTCATCAGTAAGCTTGATGTTAGCAACCCTTTGCATTTACACCCTAATGACTCTGCTATGTTGATTGTTGTGTCTGTTAAACTTAAAGGAACTGAAAATTATCAAGTTTGGGCTAATGCTATGTTGTTAGCTTTGGAAGAAAAAAATATGGTTTTATTGATGGTACTTGTAAGAAGTCTATAACTGATGAAGTTTTGGGAAAACAATGGGATATAGTTAATGCAGTTGCCTTGGGGTTGATTCTTAACTCTATATCTGAGGAATTGTTCCTTGGACAAATTCTTCAAAAAAGGTCAAACATGTTTGGAAAGAATTAAAAGAGACTTACCATAAGGTTGATGGTTCTGTTATATTTGATCTTCATCATAAGATTAACACTTTGAAACAAAATGGTTCTAATTTGTCTGATTATTATCATAAGTTGAATGCTTTATGGAAACAATATGATGCCATGATTGAGCTGCCTAATTGTCTGTGTACTGCTGCTAGCGAATTCAAAAGGCATAAACAACTGTTGAAACTGATGCAATTTTTTATAGGGATTGATGATTCTTATATAAGTATCAGGAGTTCTATTTTGTCTAGAGAGAATCTCCCTGATGTGAAGGGGGCTTATGCCATCATTTCTAGTGAGGAGTCTCACAGAATGGCATCTGGTAGTGGTTCTGGGTCCTCCCATAAAGCCCAGACCTCTGTTATCTTGTCTAATGGGCCCACTAGAAACAATTTTCAGAGGAATCGAAACCCTAATGCTAATATGTTGAGACCTAATACTAGCAATTTCAGACCTACCAATAGCTCCACTCGATTTAAACCTAATATTACTTCTAATTAATCCGAAAAATGTCCTCGGGATCGGTAAATAATGTGGTCGTTTATACTATTTAGACACTCAAGGTACTAAGTACAATAGTTGTAACAATGTCATTGCTTGCTCTCTGCCCCACTATGGTTGGCATTGTAGACTTGGTCACCCTGCTGACCCTACCCTTAATGTGTTAAAAAAAACTCTTTAATGATAGATAAACATGATAAAACTTATTTTTGTGAGATATGTCAAAGAGCTAAGAAAACTAGAAAACATTTTCCTTTAAGTGACCATAATACTAAATATCTTGGTGATGTTGTGCATTTAGATTTGTGGGATCTTATAAGGTGGCCAGCTATTCTGGTCAAAAGTATTTCTTAACTGTTGTGGATGACTATACCAATGCTGTTTGGGTGTATATTATCAAAACTAAAGATGAAGTTATGTTTTCAATTGAAATCTTTTATAACTTGATTAAAAATCAATTTAAAAGAACTGTCAAGATTTTCAGAAGTGATAATGGAACAGAGTTTGTAAATCAAAGCTTTAACAAATTCTATCATGAAAAGGGTATCATACACCAGACTTCTTGTGCATACACCCACAACAGAATGGGGTGGTAGAAAGGAAACATATACATCTGCTCAATGTTGCTAGATGTCTTATGTTTTAGGGGGAATTCCTCTCAAATATTAGACTGAATGTGTTCTTACTGCTACTTATCTTATTAACAGATTGCCCTCTTCTATGCTAAATGGAAAATCTCTTTTTGAAATAATTTACAATACTTGCCCTAATCTCTCTTGTATCAGAATGTTTGGTTGTCTTTGTTTTGCTACTATTCTTAATAGTCATGATAAACTCACTAATACATAAAAAAATGTGTTATGATGGGTTATTCTAGTTCTCATAAGGGTTATAGGTTTACAGTCTTGATAGGCATCAGTTTCTTGTTTCTAGAGATGTTAAAAACCATATTTTCTTTTAAAGATTCTATTTCAAAAGTTAATAAAGATAAGACCTCTAATATTTTTCAAGACATAAACTTGTTAAGTTTTTTTTACCAAGATAACCCTAAGCTTCCTAATGATAAAGAGAGAGTAGGACACATTCATAATAGTGACCATTGGCCCACAGAGTGAAGGGAAGCCACTCAACACCCTCTTGTGACATTGTGAGCACTGTAGGTTCACCTCATAATGAGGGTGAACACCATAGCAGTGATGAAAATGATGCCAAGGTGTCTGAGGAGACTGTCACACTTAATGAAAACATTTCTGAAAGAAATGTAGATTGCAATCCCAACAATTAATCTCAGGGTGATCAAAACCTGAGAAGGTCCTCTAGTCCTTTCCTAAAAACTACAATGACTTTGTTGTTAATTCTAAAGTGAAGTATGGTCTTGAGAAATTTGTTGGTTACTCTAAACTGAATGCTGATAACTTATGCTTTGCCACTAAACTCAATAAAAATAATGAACCTAATACCTTTTTTAAAGCATCTCAAAGCCCTAATTAGGTAGATGCTATGAACCTTGAAATGGACGCCTCCTTGAAAATGACACTTGAGATATTATGGAATTTCCTAAAGGTAGAAAGGCCCTAAGTTGTAAATGGCTTTGGAAACTTAAATATAAGTCCAGTGTTGAAATTGAGAGGTATAAGGCTAGGGTTGTTGTTCAGGGCTTTGCCAAAAAAAACGGATTGATTATGAGGAAACCTTCTCCCCTGTTGTTAAAATGACCACTATTAGATGCTTACTTAACTTGGCCATTATTCAGTCCTGGCCTGTTTTCAGTTTGACATTAACAATGCCATCCTTTATGGATACCTTGAGGAAACTATCTACATGAAGCTACCTCAAGGATATTATCCTGGAGGTGACAACATGGTGTGCAATAGGGCTGTAATCAAGCCAAGCTTTTATCAAGCAACTCGAACTCGAGCTTGAGCATGGCTCGATCAAGCCAAGCTTTTATCAAGCTCAAGCTCAAGCCTAAAAAATAGCTCGAAACTATATGAAGCTCAAACTCAAGCTTTTAATAGTCCGGCTCGAGTTCTTATCAAGCTTTTTCAAGCTCTATCAAAAATATGTTTTTATGATGAATTTATATAAGCAACTAATTATTAATTTGAGTATTAACCTAATTTTAAGGGCTACTTTCATAAATAAATATATATTTTAGAAGGTTTTTTAACTCTGATTATATTTATGTTTTAGTTATTTGTATTTTAAATGATTCTTTATTTTTGTAAATTTAATTACTGTATTTAGTCGGTACTTTGTAGAATACAATATGTGTATAAATATTTTTTTTACTCTTCTTCATACTAAACACAACGTGTCTAAATTGCGCTCACATTCACATCATGCAATTGCCTTTGGGACTTTAATCGTATTTGAGCGCAAAACACATTTTGAAACCAAGATTGTACGATGATTTTATTATTGGTTTTATTAATGTTAAATAAATCAAATTTGTTTAAAGTAATGACTTTGTTTTTTTTATTTTATACATATGTTTATTGATAAGTTTTATTATTAAAAAAATTAAATTTATCCATATTCAAACTTTTCAAGCCAAGCTCAAGCTTTTATCAAGCTTTATCAAGCCAAGCTCAAGCCTGGATTGGTAAAGCTTGACAAGATATCAAGCCAAGCTCAAGACTATAATTTTAGTATCAAGCCAAGCTCAAGCCCTATTAAGCTTGAGCTCGACTCGGCTCGATTACATCCCTAGTGCGCAAGTTGAAAAAATCCCTTTAGTGGACTTAAACAAGCCCTTAGGCATTGAAATGCTAAACTTACCTCTATGCTTGTTGAAAATGGTTTCTACCAAAGCAAATATGACTACTCTCTTTATACCAAGTCTAATAGCAATGCTTTCCTTGCCCTGCTTGTGTATGTTGATGATATTATCATCACTAGTAATAATGTTGGTGAAATAGAAAAGTTCAAATTCTTTTTGAGAAGCAAATTTATGATTAAGGACTTAGGGAAGTTAAACTACTTTCTTGGTATTGAGGTGATATACATTGAAGCTTGCATTTGTTTGAACCAAAGGAAGTATGTACTTGACCTTCTGTCTGAATATGGTATGCTGGCTTGTAAACCAGCTAAGACCCCTTTGCTCTCTAAACTTGTTATTTCCAATGAACCATCTGAAAATGACCCTTTGCTTGCTAATATTATTGATTATCAAAGGCTTATGGGAAAGTTGATATACTTAACCAATACTAGGCCTGACATATCTTATGTTGTTCACTGCTTGAGTCAATTTATGCATTCTCCTTTGGACTCTCATCTCAAAATTACTTTCAAGATATTGAGATATCTTAAAGTCTCTCTTGGTTTGGGCATTCATTTTAAGAAGACATCTGGTATGAATCTTGATGCTTATTCTGATGCTGACTGGGAAAAGTATGTGGTTACTAGAAAACCAGTCATAGGGTATTGTGTTTTTATAAATGATAATCTGATTTCTTGGAAAAGTAAAAAAACACTCTCTCTAAATCTTCTTCTAAAGCATAGTATAGGGCTCTTTATTCAGTAACCAGTGAAGTGATCTGTGTTCTAAAATTCTTGAACGACTTGTAATTTCAAAACCTGCTCCAGTTACACTTCACTGTGACAGCAATTCAACAATTAAAATAGCTGACAATCCTGTTTTTCATGAAAGAACAAAGCACCTTGAAATTGACTTGCATTCTGTAAGAAAAAATTTCTAAGTGGTGTTATTAGAACTGCAAAGGTAGATTCTACAAATCAAATTGCAGACATCTTAACCAAAGGATTAGATACAAATCAGCACCATG
This sequence comes from Glebionis coronaria, assembly GCA_025667525.1. NCBI lineage: Eukaryota > Viridiplantae > Streptophyta > Magnoliopsida > Asterales > Asteraceae > Glebionis > Glebionis coronaria. Next base: position 109,178,579 of record CM046874.1, read on the forward strand.
AACTTGTTGAAAAAATGGACATGATAAACTTGTATGGGTTATCAGATTAAGGGGTGATGTTAAAATTATGGACCTAATCTGTTAACTCAACTTATTTTAGGGACTAATATTGTATGTTTGATGCTTTAGTTTATTACCATGTGAAATTCTGTGGAAGCTCATTTGGATATAAAAGACTAATGTTGTCATGTTTCTAAAGTTTCTCCTGCTTAGTCTTAGCCCAAGCCCAAGCCCAAGCCCAAGGAGCTCGAGCCCATTTGTGCAACGGATACTTCTTTGTTTTATATACCCTCGTCGCACCTCATTGTAGAGGTGTGGGAGTTTTTCATCTGTGTGTTTTTGTTTATTACTCTCTCTCTGATTCTGGTCTCTGTAACCCTAATCGTTTCTTGTTTTGATCTTGTAAAACTATTATTGTTATGTTTAGTCATTATATTCGCCTAAGTCGTGTCTAGGGAGAGTGTCGATTAGCCTAGTTTCCTATAGCTAAGAATAAAGGTCGGTTGGCAATGTCTAAGCCCAACCCGACCCGTAGGACTTGTATAGTCGGTTCCCCCTCATCTCTATAAAAGGAGGTGAGGGGGAACAAACCAAACACGTCATTCTTTCAATAAACTAATCGGAGTCGATTAGGGATATTACCTTGTGTGTTTGACTTTTCTGTCGAGTCCGAGTCTGCTGGTGTGTGTCGATCGGTGATTCCGCATCTAGTAATCAGGGGTTGTAGGGAATAAACCCTACAAGTGGTATCAAGAGCTTGGTTCGCGAGGCTGGTTTCTAGGATCGATCGTCGAAGATTATTGGTGATCAGGTTTAGATCATCAAGGTAGGAGCAGCAGAAGATCGATTTGAAAAGGAGGTTGATTTTTAAGATCAACGAGATCTACCATTTTTTTTCTCCGATTATTTGTGTAGCAGGTTACAGAGGTAATAAAGGAAGAATTGAAGAAGACGTAGATTACTAGATTGAGAGGCTTTTGTTTATTAAAAGTCAAACATCTAGTGGGCCGGTCTAGATAGTGTTTCTGTTGGATACTTGTTTTGTTTCAATTCGGGTATTACACATATTGGGCCATACATCAAATTTTAGTTCTTATTTTTGTTTTGGTATAAAACAAAATTAAGAGTATACAATTTGAAGGTTTTACACAAGGTGACTTCGTAACTCGTGATTGTGAGGTTAACGTATCACAAGGTTTAGCGAGTTAATCGAAGGGATTTTGTCGGTTTGTGATTGTGAGGTTTTTCACAAGGTTTAGCAAATCAACAAAGGGATAAAGAATGACGGGAGCCAAGTTTGACATCGAGAAATTTGATGAAACTGGCGATTTCGGGTTATGGAGAATCAAGATGCGTGCTTTATTAATCCAGAACGGATGTGAAGCAGCTCTGGAGGTTTTCCCCGCGAATATGGAAGCTGAAGAGAAATCTAAGCTTGACAAGAATGCTCACAGTGCCATGATTTTGTGTTTAGGTAACAAGGTCCTAAGAGAGGTTACCGGGGAGACGACTGCAGCGGGGGTTTGGTCAAAGCTTGAGTCTTTGTACATGACAAAGTCATTGGCCAACAAGTTGTACCTGAAGAAGAAGTTGTATACATTCTACATGCCGGCTGGACGAAAGATTTCCGAGCATATAGATGAGTTCAACAAAATCGTTCTTGATTTAGCAAATATTGAGGTAAAATTCGAAGATGAAGATCTTGCTTTATTGTTACTCACGTCTTTACCAGCATCATACGAACACTTTGTGGATACCTTGCTTTATGGACGGGAAGATTTGACTTTGGAGGACGTGATGGCCACACTAAATTCAAAGGAAATCAAAGAAAGGTTCAAGGCGAAGGGGGATGATGGTGAAGGGTTATATGTGAGGGGAAGAACTGATCGCAGGAATTCGCATCAGTCAAAGGGAAAGTCAAGATCGAAATCTCGAGGTAAAAGACTCAAATGCTTTATTTGCCAATCTGAGGAGCACTTGAGAAGAGACTGTCCGAAGAATAATCGCAAGAAGTCAAAAGGTTACGTCAAGAAAGATGATCAACCAAGCTCCAGTGGTTCGATTTATGACGATTCTGAGGTGATGATGGTGATGAGTGCAGAAAGACTGCAAGATTGGATCATGGATTCAGGAGGTTCATATCACATGTCACCCAGGTTAGATGTATTTTTTGATTTTCTGGAATGCGATGGGGGCAGCGTACTGTTGGGCGACAACAGGGAGTGCAAGATCAGGGGTATTGGCAAGGTAAAGGTACAACTGAAAGATGGGTCAAGTTTCGTGTTAAAAAATGCCAGGTACATTCCTGAATTGAAAAGAAACTTGATATCGCTGGGAACTCTTGAAAAAGAGGGATATACCGTAAAATTGCAGTCAGGCAAAGTCAAGGTGATTAATGGTTCTAGGGTTATTGTATCTGGAACCCGAAGGGAGAACTGCGTGTACTCTTTGGATGGCCATGCATTGGCTGGTGAGCTTAATGCTGGTGTTGAAGAAAAAGACAGTCTTGTGCAGGTTTGGCATAAAATACTGGGACATATCAGTGAGGCGGGACTACACGTGCTGGAAAAGCAGGGTTTGTTTGGCAAGAAGAGTCTAGGTAAGCTCGATTTTTGTGAGAATTGTGTTCTGGGAAAGTCACATCGAGTCCGTTTCGGTGTAGGAAGGCACATTACTCAGGGAGTGATAGACTATGTTCATACAGACTTATGGGGTCCGTCTCAGGTGGAATCATTGGGAGGTAAGAGGTATTTCTTATCTATTGTCGATGATTATTCCAAAAGGGTATGGGTTTATGTTCTCAGGTTCAAACATGAAGCATTTGGGAAGTTCAAAGAGTGGAAGCAGTTAGTAGAAAATCAGACTGGGAGGACGGTTAAGAAGCTTAGGACGGATAATGGTCTTGAGTTCTGTAACCGGGAGTTTAATCAGCTATGCACTGAGAGTTGGATTGCTAGACATTTGACGGTTGCCGGGACGCCGCAGCAAAATGGGTTAGCAGAACGGATGAACAGAACTCTCATGGACAAGGTACGCTGTTTATTAATACAGTCTGGATTGCCCAAGACCTTCTGGGCGGAAGCGACATGTACGGCCGCATATCTTATAAATAGGTCACCATCGACAGCGATTGAGAAGAAGACACCTATGGAGATGTGGTCGGGACATCCTAGTGATTATGGGATGTTGAGGGTTTTCGGCTGTGTCGCGTATTCACACGTTAAACAAGGGAAGCTCGAGCCAAGAGCGGTAAAATGCGTTCTTTTGGGGTATCCTGAAGGTGTGAAGGGGTACAGACTATATAGGCTTGATAATGAATCACCTAAAATAGTCACAAGCAGGAACGTAGTCTTCAATGAAAGTGTCATGTACAAAGACACGTTGAAGGATTCTGGTGCAGGTAAAGATAAGTCTGTTGAGGAATTACAGTTTGAGGTGGAACTGCAGAGGTTAAATAATCATACGCCTGAGGAAGACCAGACAGGTCAGGAAGATCAAACAGGTCAGGAAGATCAGACAGATCAGGAAGACCAGACAGATCAAGAAGATGGCTATGATGAAGGTGCAGGGGTTCAAGAAATTGATCATCCACCGGATCTCACAGATTATCAATTGGTTCGGGATAGAGAGCCAAGGACAAGAACGAAACCGGCAAGGTTTCGGGATGAGAGTAATATGGTTGCTTACGCGTTTGCTGCAGCAGAGGAAGAAGATACTCATGAACCATTGACATACCAGGAAGCAGTTGCTTGTGAAGACAATTCTAAGTGGAAAGCTGCTATGAAAGAAGAGATGGATTCTCTGAGGAAGAACAAGACCTGGGTGTTAGTAGATCATCCAGCTGGGCAAAAGCTGGTGAGCTGCAAATGGCTGTACAAAATAAAGGAAGGGATTGAAGGTGTTCAAAAGCCTAGGTACAAGGCAAGGCTGGTGGCTCGTGGATTCACACAAAGAGCAGGTATTGATTACAATGAAGTATTTTCGCCGGTAGTTCGACACACATCTATTCGGGTTATACTTGCATTGACTGCGTGTAAAGATTATGAGCTGGAGCAGCTTGATGTAAAGACGGCGTTTTTACATGGAAATCTTGAAGAAGTGATCTACATGAGGCAGCCACCGGGATTTGAAGAAGGTAACAAGGTATGTTTGTTAAAGAAATCTCTTTATGGTTTGAAGCAGTCACCTAGGCAATGGTACAAGAGGTTCGATGAGTATATGCTGAGCAACGGGTTTAAGCGTAGCAGTTACGACAGCTGCGTATATTACAGGAGTTATGCACCAGGGGAGTATATCTATCTATTGTTATAAGTAGACGATATGCTGATTGCTTGTAAAAGCAAGGCTGAGATCGCGGCTACCAAGTCTTTGCTTAAAAGGGAGTTCGACATGAAAGAGCTCGGGGAAGCAAAGAAGATTCTTGGTATGGAGATCTTCAGGGATCGGAGTCGCAAGATTCTGAGGGTGTCACAATCCGGGTACATTTCTAAAGTTTTAAAAAGGTTTAGAATGGACAATGGGAAATCGGTTCAGACACCATTGAGTGGGCACTTCAAGCTGTCGTTGAAGGATCGCCCGGTTAGGGATTGTGATGTTGAAAGAATGAGTAGGGTGCCGTATGCAAATGCGGTTGGGAGCTTGATGTACTTGATGGTATGCACGAGGCCAGACATAGCGTATGCAGTAAGTGTAGTTAGCAGATATTTGGCGAATCCAGGTAAACTCCATTGGAAAGCAGTGAAGTGGATTATGAAATATTTGCAGGGCACTGTAAACGTGGGTTTGGTGTATGGGACAAATCGTGGCAACCATGTGGACGTAACAGGTTTTGTTGATTCAGACTACGCTAAAGATCCGGATAAAGGTAGGTCTCTCACTGGTTACGCATTTTTAGTACAAGGATGTGTTGTAAGCTGGAAGGCAACGCTACAACACGTGGTGGCTCTTTCAACTACAGAGGCAGAGTATATGGCCCTTACGGAGGCTGTGAAGGAAGCTATTTGGCTAAGAGGACTCTTGGAAGAATTGGGCGTGAAGCTCAACACTGTTGCAGTTAATTGTGATAATCAGGGCGCGATTCACTTATCGCGGAATCATGTTTTTCATGAAAGGACTAAGCACATCAATGTGCGTTATCACTTTATCAGAGAAGTCTTGGAAGCAAAGACGGTTGAAGTTCTGAAAGTGGGTACTGAACACAATGTTGCGGATGCCTTGACGAAGGTGGTACCTGGACGCAAGTTACAACACTGCTTGGAGTTGCTGAGTGTTGGGATAGGCTAATATATGCCTAAGGTGGAAATTGTTATGTTTAGTCATTATATTCGCCTAAGTCGTGTCTAGGGAGAGTGTCGATTAGCCTAGTTTCCTATAGCTAAGAATAAAGGTCGGTTGGCAATGTCTAAGCCCAACCCGACCCGTAGGACTTGTATAGTCGGTTCCCCCTCATCTCTATAAAAGGAGGTGAGGGGGAACAAACCTAACACGTCATTCTTTCAATAAACTAATCGGAGTCGATTAGGGATATTACCTTGTGTGTTTGACTTTTCTGTCGAGTCCGAGTCTGCTGGTGTGTGTCGATCGGTGATTCCGCATCTAGTAATCAGGGGTTGTAGGGAATAAACCCTACAATTATCATGTAGATAATAAATCTACACCTGATTAGCAGTGGTAGATTAATATGTTTTGAACTCTTACTTTTAATATCTTTGATTAATACTATTTAAAATGTTTTGAGATATTAAATACGACGTACGATCTACAATATATGTAGACACGACATAATTATCTTTTTTACCTTTCACAATATGATGGTGCGTTTCCTTTTGAGTCTTGACTCGCACATGAGGTAGATGTCTTATTGTTTTTTTTAAGGTAGAAGAAAAGAGAAATTATTTGCATATTTACTTTTTCTATTGCACACACCATTTTATGCATCAGAAAATCATGTTCTATAATATGTATACTCTCTACAATTTATTTTTTTGTCACACACAACATTTTATGCAAATAAAATATCAGAGTGGCCAAATAAAGCAGAAAACCTATACACAAAATTTTGATCCCGGAGGATATAATGATATATATAGCTTACTCAAACATCAATGAGAATCGTTTGTCGTATCATGGTTTTATTATATTATCTTAGCTTAGTAGCTTACAATTATATTACGTAATAGATGTGAATGATTGGTGCACACTGATATGCATGATGGTTCCCACAATAACTGTGTATATGCGGAATCTTCTATCAAGTGCACCAGGCCACCTTCTCCTTAACATGTGTACCCCTTTCAATTTCTAATTTATTTGTTAGGAAATAGTTAGGTCATGACTCATCTCTATTGAGTACATGACACAAGAAACAGATCATATAATGAAAATTTTGTATTATGGTTGATTTTCTACCAACCAATCTAGAGTTTTATGTGTTATTTTCCTTTTATTCAAGTCTCATCAAATATACGTGTAGCATAGATAACAAGTACAGTATATATTGGTCCTTGATATGGATTATGGTTGTCATTGTGCAAAAACTTATGCTATAACTAAATACGACAATTAAAAATATATGATATTAATCGTTGAAATAAAAAAAACATAGTATTTCAATGATCTAGCTTCAAAATTAACAAATATTAACATTTTTTTGAAAATAAAGTTTTATACATGTACGATAGTACAACTTGCAAACCTTGAGACTGGTTGCATTGGTTTCAGTCCTTCACTTGGTCCTCACTTGTCTCATTCGATCTCCTTGATGTAGCGACCATGTCTTCAGTCCTTTAAGCACCAATTAGATCCAGCAAACGATCAGGTTGAGTTTTCATTTTGTGTGTGTTTAATTAAGAAAAGTGTATTTTTGTGAGGTATTTTTTTTAGTGTAGGTTGATTTTAATATACAAACAAATTGTTTGTAAGTCGTCAGAGAAAGAAAACTAATGTATCCAAGTAAAACACTAGCAAATGTATATGTGGTGTAATGTGGCGCATGACGCACCTATAAACTTTAAAAATTTAAAATTCTGCATGTTTTAGTTATCACAAAAGCCTAATTCTATGTAGTGTTAACTCTTAGCCCAATGAAAGTAGAGTTTCACCATCAAAAAGTTAGTAAATTAGTTTTATACTGTATTTGCTTTAATTGGTAATCGTTAATTGTTTGTTTACAATTTACTTACATTAATAATTATTAATTGTACACATAATTCATGATATTGATTCGTTAATATTAAAGGTTTGTGAACTTGAATTAGATAAGAATTTTCGTTTAGATTTACCTTTAAATGATTTTAGTGATGTAGACGTGCTTCGTGTGCGATTAAAGTGCTAATTACATTGATTTGTTGCAACATTCTGAAAAAAACGTCCATGAATTTTTCTATTTTCGTAAATTTGCCATTTAGAGCAAACTTCAAGCAATATTGTCACTATACTTCAAAATCTCGTGCATTTTTCCCCTGAGTTGATGATTTTTCAATTTTGTACGTTTTCCTGCGTTAACTCCCACACGTACCTGGCACGTGAGGGTATATTCGATATTTCCCGTTGTTCCCAACCTAAACCCACCTTTCGTGCAAACAAAAAACGTCCTCGAATAGATTTCGATTATCGAGTGTTGTAAACCCACCTTTCGGTCAAGCAAAAAACGTCCTCGAAACATTATCCCTGAATTTTATCCCTTCATTATTACACTGGCATATTTTGTTTTGGGGACGTTATTTGCACGAAGGTAAACTTTTCATCTTCTTCATAACCACACTATATTTGATTAAAACGCGCGCGCACACACACACATCACACAGAAAGGCGCACACACACAAACACCAATCAGAACATGAATAAGGTGAGACAAGCTGCAAACAAGTTTCACACTGGTACAACTCCAAAAAAATGGTTTGGAGACCTAAAAAGGTGCAGCCAGCAGAAAGCACTGAAAATGATGAAATTGAGAAACAAGGTTCTGGTAGTTTAGAAAAAGAGGTAAATGAACATGTTATTAGGATGTTCAAGAAGTATGAAGCTATAAAAAAACTAAAATATGATGAAACAAAACCACTCTCTACTTGGGATCATGATAGGTGTGAAAACACCCATCCTTTTACCACTTATTTCTTGCTAAAACAAGACCAAAACGCGTATTTAATGTCATTTGTTTGGAATTATGCGTGGTTTGTGTGTTTGTTGTGTTTTCAGAGCCAACCGGATAAATATTGGAGAAAACATGGGATTGCACGGGTTTTATCGAGGAAAAAGACGAAAAGACGAAGTCTATAGTCCAAGAGATGCAAAAGATCTGAAGTCAATGGGCCTATTTGAAGATTTATCGAAGAAAAGGACCAAAGATGGAAGATTTACCTATGTCGAAGAAACTCAAGTCTATTAAATGAAGAAATTAAAAGACGAGTTGAATTTATTCGTCGACAAATCCCGAATCGAAATCGGAAACGTCAACTTTTCTGAAAAGACGAGAAGACAAAAAGAAAGGGAGAAAGCCCACTCACCAACCAAGGGAGAAGCCTATAAATACTCCTCCCATTCAGAATTCCACTAGTTTTTTCTTTCTGTTACGTTTTTCCTAGTTCTTAGGAACCATCTCCCTTAAGGAGTGGTTTTCATCTTTGTTTGATTTCTTCCAATCTTGTAAGTTTGATCTTTCCACTTTGTTTGTTGAATACTAAATCATTAATACAAGTCTACTTTTAATCTTTCCATCATCTTGTTCTTCATCTCTTTTTGATTCTAAGTTCTTAAGTTTTATTTTATTGGTTTGATCATAAAAAGTAAGTGGGTTTTGTGATTTTGTGGTTTTGGATTGATGTTTACCTTAGGTAAATGATTAGTGGTGAAGTTGGTATAAGTTTCGATTAAAAACTTGGTGAATTTTGAGCCAAAATCGTGTTTTAAAGGATCCTTTGTTCTTCGCTATTTGGGTACTGTTTCTGCACAGATTCCGAATAGAGCTTCTGAAACTTTGTTGGTTCGGAATATCAAAATATTCCGGATCAAGGTGGTGTATTGTTGTTTATTCGGAATATTCAAAATATTCCGAGTAGAGTTCACATTCCGCATAGAGTTGCTTTTAAAAAGATTCCGAATAGAGTTGTGATTTTGTTGGTTATTCGGAATATTCAAAATATTCCGAGTAGAGCTGTTTTTCCGCATAGAGGGATTATTCCGAGTAGGCATTAATATTCCGAATGGGGTTCTTTTTAAACTATTCTGCATAGCCTTTTCTTCCAAATATTCCGCATAAGGGTATTTTGTAAACATTCCGCATAGGCTTCTTTTCCAAAACATTCCGGATAGGGTTATTATTCCGAGTAGAATATATTCCGAATAGAGAGTTTTTCCGCATAGAAGAATTTATTCCGAGTAAGAGCCAATATTCCGGATAGCCGTTATTTAGAATAAGGTAAATTTCCCGTTTCCAGTTTTGCATTCTATCTTTATTTTCAGTAATTGCTTTTAGTTTAATTTTATTATTTCTAGCATTTATTATTTTAGTAGATTTAGACCAAAGCTCCCCCTTTTTAGTCACCAATTACAACTATTCCACTTTTAACCGTGATCAATTCGAGAAGATACCGAGAACGAAACAACGACATATATCAATTGGGTACGAGCAACGCAAAGAAAGATCTTGCAAGCAAAACCTTTTATTAACCAACCAAAAGTCAGTTATTAAAATGGCGCCGCTGCCGGCTCTTTTCGTAAGGATCAACGGTTTCTTGTGAGAAAAATTGGATTTTGGGATCCGTTCTTTCGGGAACGTTATTTTCAAGCACAAGAATTTTCAAAAACCCATAAAAATATAAAATTTTCAAAAATACAAAAACATTACAAAACCTATAAAAACCAAAAATATTTTCTCTTGCATTTTCTTTTTAGTGTATGCGTACTCGATCAACGTGTTATTCAGAGCCCGAGACTCTCGAACAATTAGACATGGCCGGTGTACACAACAATAACAATAATAATCCACCCCTCCCAAATAACAACAACAATAATAACCCACCCCACCAAAACATGAATAATCCACCCTTACCCGACCTACGAACCATGGAGGAGCTATGTCAACCCACTATGAACGGACGTGGAGGCCCGATGGCACCGATGCATGTCACGGCTCAGGAGTTTTCGTTGAAGCATCACATGATCCAGCAAGTGCAAACAAACCCATTTCACGGAATTCCGGATGATGATGCCAACAAAAACCTCGACAAATTCATAACCATCACCCAAAGCATGAAGTCCCCCGGTGTTTCTATGGATGACCTTCGCCTCCAACTCTTTCCCCATTCGCTTTCTCACCATGCCGAAAAATGGTTTGACCGTCTCCCAAAGAACTCTATTCATACTTGGGACGACATGACTCAACGCTTTTTGTCGCGCTACTTTCCACCATCCATGGTCACGAGCCTTCGTAACCAAATTAGTGGATTCATGCAAGACAATGATGAATCGCTCTTTGATGCTTGGGAACGGTACAATGATTTGATCGACCGCTGTCCTAATCACAACATGCTCCCCGTCACTCTCATTGACACTTTCTACAATGGTCTCACTTTTCGTGATCGTGACACGATCAACGCCGCCGCCGGTGGTACTTTTATGAAAAGGAGACCGGAGGAGTGTAGAGAGTTGATTGAAAACATGACTACTCACCACAAGAATTGGGATTCATCCGCATCCTCAAGATCTAACTCGAGAGTCAATGTTTCTTCTACTACCTCCAATCCTGAGATGACTGAAATTTCTCGACAACTCGTTGAGATGAACAAGAATTTCATGACCATGGCCACAAACCACTTTCAACAAGCTAAAGCCGTTGCTATTTCTTGTGACACATGTGGTGGTCCTCATTCTTATAATGATTGTCCTTCTACCCAAGGCAATTTTTCTGAAAACGTTAACGCAACATACGGTACTTATCCCACGGGAGGCAATCAAGCTCGCCCTCAAGGATACCGTAGCTTGCTAAGTTATCGTTCCAACAATTATCTTGCTCCACCTGGTTTCCCTCCTGCAAACCAAAACCAACAACAAAGCTATAACCGAAACAATCAATCCCAACCTCGTGCTAACAATCAATATCAATCCCAAAGAAACCCATACCCAACTCAAGGAAATTCTCAAGCTTACCAAGCTCCACCTCTCAATCAACCGATGGCAGTGAGTCCAGACGTCGAGACGTTCATGAAGACTAATCGGGAGCTGGTGACGAATCTTCAGAGTCAAGTCATCAACTTGAAATGGCGAAATGGCAAACCATGGAAGTCTTCATGGATGATTTCTCGGTCTTTGGGGATTCCTTTTCTTCTTGCCTTGCCAATTTGGAACGTATGCTTAAGCGGTGCGAAGACACTCGCCTTGTTCTGAATTGGGAAAAATGCCATTTTATGGTAAAAGAAGGCATTGTGCTAGGACACAAAATCTCTAATGCCGGTCTTGAAGTCGACCGTGCTAAAGTAGATGTCATAGCCAAATTACCTCCACCTTCAACCGTGAAGGGTGTGAGAAGTTTTCTAGGTCATGTGGGCTTCTATCGTCGATTCATTCAGGATTTGTCTAAAATCGCTCGCCCAATGACCCACCTCTTGGAAAAAGATACTCCTTTTATCTTTTCTAAAGAGTGTATCGAAGCCTTCAATCTTCTTAAGGATAAGCTAACTAAGGCACCGGTCTTGGTTACCCCTAATTGGGAGCTACCCTTTGAGTTGATGTGCGATGCTAGCGACTTTGCTATTGGTGCGGTTTTGGGACAAAGGATCAACAAACATTTCCAACCAATCCACTATGCTAGCAAAACAATGACGGGGGCTCAATTGCATTATACGACAACCGAAAAAGAGCTTTTAGCTGTTGTCTATGCTTTTGAAAAATTCCGCCCCTATCTTGTTTTATCCACCACAATCGTATACACGGACCATTCCGCGTTGAAGTACTTGATGACTAAACACGACTCTAAGCCAAGACTTCTCCGCTGGGTTTTACTCCTTCAGGAATTCAACATTGAAATTCGTGACAAGAAGGGTGCTGAAAACCTAGCCGCGGATCATCTGAGCAGACTTGAGGATCCATATCAAGGGGATCATCCGAACAAAGAGATCAATGATTCTTTCCCCCTTGAGACCTTAATGTCTATAAATCTCAATCTTGATGGCACCCCGTGGTTTGCCGATATTGCAAACTACTTAGTGGGTGGTGTTCTCATCAAAGGGTTAACATCCCAACAAAAGAAGAAGTTCTTGAACGATGTTAAGACTTACTTTTGGGATGACCCTTTTCTATTCAAACAATGCGCTGACTTGATTATTCGCCGATGTGTTGACGGACCGGCCGCTTTGGACATTCTCCAGGCTTGCCACAAAGGACCCACCGGTGGTCACTTTGGTCCCAACTACACCGCCAAAAAAGTGTTGGCCCACCATTTACCGTGATGCTCACGAGATGGTTAAACACTGTGATGCTTGCCAAAAACAAGGCAAGATCACACATAAAGATGAGATGCCTCAAAATTTCATACAAAAATGTGAAATCTTTGATGTATGGGGCATCGACTTTATGGGGCCATTCCCTTCTTCTAAAGGCAACAAATACATCCTTGTCGTTGTCGACTACGTTTCTAAATGGGTTGAAGCCAAAGCTTTACCCACTAACGACGCGAGGGTGGTTTGTAAATTCTTGAAACAATTGTTTGCTCGATTCGGTGTTCCTCGTGCTATTATCTGTGACCGTGGGACTCATTTTTGCAACGATCAATTTGCAAGAGTCATGGCTAAGTATGGTGTCAATCACCGTCTTTCCACCGATTATCATCCTCAAACCAACGGTCAAGCCGAGATATCCAACCGTGGATTGAAGAGAATTTTGGAACGTACTGTGGGAGAGCATCGTGCCTCGTGGGCTGATAAACTTGATGATGCTCTGTGGGCTTTCCGTACCGCCTATAAGACACCGATTGGTTGTACACCTTATCGTCTTGTGTACGGGAAAGCCTGTCACCTCCCTATCGAGCTGGAACATAAGGCATACTGGGCCTTGAAGTGGGCTAACTTCGACATCAACAAAGCCGGTGATTTTCGCAAGATTCAACTCAACAAGCTACAAGAATTGAGGAATCAGGCTTACGAGAACTCATTGATCTACAAGGAGAAGACCAAGATTATCCACGATGCTAAAATCAAGAACCGAGAGTTCCACGTTGGTGATCAAGTCTTACTCTTTAACTCTCGGTTGAAGATCTTCTCAGGAAAGTTGAAGAGCCGCTGGTCTGGTCCATTCACCATCACCAATGTTTTTCCCTATGGCACCATTGAGCTTTCTCAGCCGAATGGGCCCAACTTCAAGGTGAATAGCCAGCGTTTGAAATTGTACTTTGGTGAGGACATCTCTTAAGAGATGATTCCATCCCTCGCCACTTTTCCCTTGAATTAGTTCGGGACCGAGTCAGGCTCGCGACTTGGTAAACAAAAACAAGCGCTCCTCGGGAGGCAACCCGAGTATCTATCCCCCTTTCCCGTTTTTATCCTAAGTGTAGGGGGAGCTATATAGGTTTCTTGTATTTGGATGGTGATGTGATTACAGGGATAAGTGCACTCTTGGAATCTTTGAAGAACCGTGCTCCCATGTTATCCGCAATACCGGTTCTATCTTTCAACTATCGTGATTCAATCTTCTTCATGCTCACATTCGAAATTGATCACTTTAGTCGTCTCTTCCTTAGCTTGATTTAACCAACGTGCACAATGTCATAAGTGTAGGGGAGACTTTTCCCACATGCTTAAACATTGAGGACAATGTTTATCTTAAGTGTAGGGGAGACTTCTATCGAAGTTTTAAGTGGACTTTTCTATGAAAATGCCTTCATTAACCGGAAAATCATCTTTTTCAGCATTTTTCAAATTTTTAATTAACTTTGTCCATTTTTGTCGTAATTTTTAAATTTTTATCGTTGCTTTCATATGTATATATCCCGCAATAAAGTCAAAAATATTAATAAAGTGGGTAGCTAGTTTTGAAATCTTTGACATATTAGGCCCGTTGCGATTATTTTGACTCAACCCGAATAGACTTGTCTAAGTTTATTCTAGCTAGTATCCTTAACCATGTAGACCTTAATTGGTTTATTAGGCTAAGCATCCATGAGTCTCATTACTTGAGATTTTAAATTGTGGAGGACGAGAAATGATAGAGTCAATTATAAGTCGGTATTCTTGCACAAGCTCACTTGGTGTAATTATCTACCTATTCTCCCATCACTTGCTAATAATTTATCTGCAATAAGTAAGGTCGTACGATTTGAAAGGTTACTTAGCTTCTAGCCCAAGATCGTTTAAAAGTTGCTCGGTAATGATAAGAGTTCATAGCCAAGGCATAACTTATGAAGCGGGACGCGAAGATTGGCGAGTCCAAAAAGGCCCTAACAAGGCATGAGGATTCCATTTTATTGCTAAAGATCCAAGGTGATGTGAAAAGAATTACTCCCAAAATCGAAATGAAGGATCAAGATTCACGACGAAAAGCAATCAACTCCCATAAAGATCATGGAGAAGTCTATCCGAAAAGACCCTAACAAGGTATGAGGATAAATAGATCCAAGTCCGAAAAGGAGGCGGATCGTTGTATCTCAAAATCCTAATTAGAGATTGAAGAAATAATCATGAAGTCGTGGTCAACGAAGTTGGAGTACCACTCAAAAGTCTCCAAGTGAAGAAACTCTATAAAGAAGAGAAGACCATTATCTCAAGAACGTCTCTCGAAGATATGAAGTATGAAGTACATGCCAAATATCGGCCCGAGAAAGGTCTCAAATCGTGAACCAAGTTATGCCAAGATATGAACTTTTTGATATCCCGAGAAGCAGTTTTAAGAGATTTTGTCCTTTAGCTAACTATTAATCAAATCGTCCTACTTTGCTTTCAGCCTAAATAAACTATCGAAATAAGTCCAAAAATGCATCTTCACGATCATTCTAAGACAAAAATAAAATATAAGAGATACACCTAGGAATAAGGGAGTTTAAGCATATAATTAAGCCATGTGTGTAAGTGTTTGATTTGCTAACTTATAATAACAATGATCTCGTTTGTAAGCTTAGTTTGGGGAACGTGAAACTTGAGGGTGATAAATCTTCGCAGCACCGAAGCCCTAATGTAAGTCCTTGATCTCTTTGCAAGTTATTTCCATACAGCTATTTTCAAGTGAAAATGGTTTCTATCCTTTTGTCTCCTTTAAAGTTTTAATTCCCCTTAGTATTTAAATTTTTGTTTAAGTAGTAAGTTAATAAGGCCAAGGTCGATTGATTATGAGAAAAGTGTATAATTGCTTTATCACTAAGCATTGCATGAGGGCATGGCAATGGTTAAGTGTAGGGGATTTGATAGGTGTGAAAACACCCATCCTTTTACCACTTATTTCTTGCTAAAACAAGACCAAAACGCGTATTTAATGTCATTTGTTTGGAATTATGCGTGATTTGTGTGTTCCGGATAAATATTGGAGAAAACATGGGATTGCACGGGTTTTATCGAGGAAAAAGACGAAATGACGAAGTCTATAGTCCAAGAGATGCAAAAGATCTGAAGTCAATGGGCCTATTTGAAAATTTATCGAAGAAAAGGACCAAAGATGGAAGATTTACCTATGTCGAAGAAACTCAAGTCTATTAAATGAAGAAATTAAAAGACGAGTTGAATTTATTCGTCGAAAAATCCCGAATCGAAATCGAAAACGCCAACTTTTCTGAAAAGACGAGAAGACAAAAAGAAAGGGAGAAAGCCCACTCACCAACCAAGGGAGAAGCCTATAAATACTCCTCCCATTCAGAATTCCACTAGTTTTTTCTTTCTGTTACGTTTTTCCTAGTTCTTAGGAACCATCTCCCTTAAGGAGTGGTTTTCATCTTTGTTTGATTTCTTCCAATCTTGTAAGTTTGATCTTTCCACTTTGTTTGTTGAATCCTAAATCATTAATACAAGTCTACTTTTAATCTTTCCATCATCTTGTCCTTCATCTCTTTTTGATTCTAGGTTCTTAAGTTTTATTTTATTGGTTTGATCATAAAAAGTAAGTGGGCTTTGTGATTTTGTGGTTTTGGATTGATGTTTACCTTAGGTAAATGATTAGTGGTGAAGTTGGTATAAGTTTCGATTAAAAACTTGGTGAATTTTGAGCCAAAATCGTGTTTTAAAGGATCCTCTGTTCTTCGCTATTTGGGTACTGTTTCTGCCCAGATTCCGAATAGAGCTTCTGAAACTTTGTTGGTTCGGAATATCAAAATATTCCGGATCAAGGTGGTGTATTGTTGTTTATTCGGAATATTCAAAATATTCCGAGTAGAGTTCACATTCCGCATAGAGTTGCTTTTAAAAATATTCCGAATAGAGTTGTGATTTTGTTGGTTATTCGGAATATTCAAAATATTCCGAGTAGAGCTGTTTTTCCGCATAGAGGGATTATTCTGAGTAGGCATTAATATTCCGAATGGGGTTCTTTTTAAACTATTCCGCATAGCCTTTTCTTCCAAATATTCCGCATAAGGGTATTTTGTAAACATTCCGCATAGGCTTCTTTTCTAAAACATTCCGGATAGGGTTATTATTCCGAGTAGAATATATTCCGAATAGAGAGTTTTTCCGCATAGAAGAATTTATTCCGAGTAAGAGCCAATATTCCGGATAGCCGTTATTTAGAATAAGGTAAATTTCCCGTTTCCAGTTTTGCATTCTATCTTTATTTTCAGTAATTGCTTTTAGTTTAATTTTATTATTTCTTGCATTTATTATTTTAGTAGATTTAGACCAAATCTCCCCCTTTTTAGTCACCAATTACAACTATTCCACTTTTAACCGTGATCAATTCGAGAAGATACCGAGAACGAAACAACGACTAATAACTAACTTTTTGTTTGGTTAATAAAAAGGTTTTTGCTTGCAAGATCTCTCTTTGCGTTGCTCGTACCCAATTGATATGTATCGTTGTTTCGTTCTCGGTATCTTCTCGAATCGATCACGGTCAAAAGTGGAATAGTTGAAATTGGTGACTAAAAAGGGGAAGCTTTGGTCTAAATCTACTAAAATGATAAAGGCAAGTAGTAATAAAACTATACTAGAAGCTTTAAATGAAACAGTAGGAAATACCTTGATGGAAAAATGAAACTGCTCTATTCGGAATATTACTTGCTATGCGGAATATTTTCTTTATTCGGAAAGTTCCCCTTACTCGGAATATTTAATCCCATGCGGAACAAAGCTCTTACGCGGAATAATCTGGAAATGCCCTATGCGGAAAGTAGACTATGCGGAAAATACTTCTATTCGGAAAATCTATGCGGAATGTATCCCTAATCGGAATGTGGTTATTCGGAAAGTAGAGCTATTCGGAAAATAACCCTATTCGGAACAATGATTACTATTCGGAAAATATCTCTTATGCGGAATAATTGGACTATTCGGAATATGGGAAATATTCCGAATAGAGGAAATTGAAAGTAACCTATGCGGAAGATTTTTAGAAAAAGCTCTATTCGGAAAAACTCGGAAGGAACCCTACTCGGAACAATTAAATGTTCCGAATAGACAAGAAATTTAGACCCTTATTCGGAATAAATGAAAAGTTCCGAATAACCAATAAGGAGAAAACCCTACTCGGAATAATGGAAAGTTCCGAATAGACACAACCCCAGATTCCCTATTCGGAATCTGGGCAAGATCAGAAAGTGGAACGAAGAACTGAGAGCTACGAATTATAACAAACCAACTCAATCAAGCAAAAAGGTTTTACCAAGTCAACCACAAATCATCTACTAACTACAAGGATCAAATCCCAATCATAAAAACACCAATTCAACAACTTTTTAGAATCAAACTAGAGCCAAATAAAACTTAAGAACTTGAAAGAAAAAGATGAAGAAGAACAAGATGAATCAAAAGATTAGGGGAAGGATTGTATTAATGATTTAAGGTTCAACAAACAAATTCAAAGATCAAACTTACAAGATTTAAGAAATCAAACCAAAAAGAAAACCACTCCTTAAGGGAGATGGTTCCTAAGAACTAGGAATACTAAAAACTGGAAAAAGAAGAAGAGAGAGAGTTCGAATGTGTGAGTGGGAGGAGTATTTATAGGCTTCTCCCTTGGTTGGTGAGTGGGCTTTCTTCCCTTCTTTTTGTCTTCTCGTCTTTTCAGAAAAGTTGACGTTTTCGATTCTGATTCGAGATTTGTCGTCGATTAAATTCAACTCGTCTTTTAATTTCTTCGTTAAATAGACTTGAGTTTCTTCGACATGTGTAAATCTTCCGTCTTTGGTCCTTTTCTTCGATAAATCTTCAAATAGGCCCATCAACTTCAAATCTTTTGCATCTCTTGGACAATAGACTTCGTCTTCAGTCTTTTTCCTTTATAAAACCCGTGCAATCCCATGTTTTCTCCAATATTTATCCGGTTGGCTCTGAAAACATAACAAACATACAAACCACGCATAATTCCAAACAAATGACACTAAATACGCGTTTTGGTCTTGTTTTAGCAAGAAATAAGTGGTAGAAAAGATGGGTGTTTACACACCTATCAAATCCCCTACACTTAACCATTGCCATGCCCTCATGCAATGCTTAGTGATAAAGCAACATTACACTTTTCTCATAATTAATTAACCTTGGCCTTATTCAAATACTACTAAACAAAAATTAAAGCACTAAGAGAATTTTAAAGTAAACAAAAGGATAGAACATAGCTATGTGGAAATAACTTGTAAAGAGATCGAGGACTTACATTAGGGCTTTGGTGCTGCGAAGATTTATCACCCTCAAGTTTCACGTTCCCCAAACTAAGCTTAAAAACGAGATCATTGTTATTATAAGTTAGCCATTCAAACACTTACACACATGGCTTAATTAAATGCTTAAACTCCCTTATTCCTAAGTGTATCTCTTATATTTTATTTTTGTCTTAGAATGATCATGAAGATGCATTTTTGGACTTATTTCGATAGTTTATTTTAGGCTGAAAGCAAAGTAGGATGATTTGATCAATAGTTAGCTAAAGGACAAAATCTCTTAAAACTGCTTCTCGGGATATCAAAAAGTTCATATCTTGGCATAACTTAGTTCACGATTTGAGACCTTTCTCGGGCCGATATTTGGCATGTACTTCATATCTTCGAGAGACGTTCTTGAGATAATGGTCTTCTCATCATAATAGAGTTTCTTCACTTTGGAGACTTTTGAGGGGTACTCCAACTTTGTTGACCACGACTTCATGATTATTTCTTCAATCTCTAATTGGGATTTTGAGATACAACGATCCGCCTCCTTTTCGGACTTGGATCTATTTATCCTCATACCTTGTTAGGGTCTTTTCGGATAGACTTCTCCATCATCTTTGTGGGAGTTGATTGCTTTTCGTCGTGAGTCTTGATCCTTCATATTGATTTTGGAGCTAATGCTTTTCACATCACTTTTGGATCTTCAGCAATAAAATTGAATCCTCATGCCTTGTTAGGGCCTTTTCGGACTCGCCAATCTTCGCGCCCCGCTTCATAAGTTATGCCTTGGCTATGAACTCTCGTCATTACCGAGCAACTTTTAAACGATCTTGGGCTAGAAGCTAAGTAACCTTTCAAATCGTACGACCTTACTTATTGCAGATAAATTATTAGCAAGTGATGGGAGAATAGGCAAATAATTACACCAAGTGAGCTTGTGCAAGAATACCGACTTATAATTGACTCTATCATTTCTCGTCCTCCACAATTTAAAGTCTTAAGTAATGAGACTCGTGGACACTTAGCCTAATAAACCAATTAAGATTTACATGGTTAAGGATACTAGCTAGAATAAACTAGAGTAAGTCTATTCGGGTTGAGTCAAAAGAAACGCAACGGGCCTAATATGTCAAAGATTTCAAAACTAGCTACACCTTTTTATTAATATTTTTGACTTTATTGCGGGGTATATACATATGAAAGTAACGATAAAAATTTCAAAATTACGACAAAATGGCCAAAGTTGATTAAAAATTTGAAAAATGTTGAAAAGTATGATTTTCCGGTTAAATGAAGGCATTTTCATGGAAAAATCCACTTAAAACTTCGATAGAAGTCCCCCTACACTTAAGATAAACATTGTCCTCAATGTTTAAGCATGTGGGAAGAGTCTCCCCTACACTTATGACATTGTGCACGTTGGTTAACTCAAGTTAAGGAAAAGACGACTAAAGTGATCAATTTCAAATGAGAGTATGAAGAAAATTGAATCACGATAGTTGAGAGATAGAACCAGATTTCGGATAACATGGGATCACGGTTCTTCAAAGATTCCAAGAGTGCAATAATCCCTGTAATCACATCACCATCCAAAAACAAGCAACCTATATAGCTCCCCCTACATTTATGATGAAAAACGGGAAAGGGGAATAGATACCCGGGTTGCCTCCCGAGGAGCGCTTGTTTTTGTTTACCGAGTCTCGAGCCTGACTCGGTCCCGAACTAATTTAAGGGAAATGTAGTGAGGGATGGAATCATCTCCTTAGAGATGTCCTCACCAACGTACAATTTCAAACGCTGGCCATTCACCTTGAAGTTAGGCCCATTTGGCTGAGAAAGCTCAATGGTACCATAGGGAAAGACATTGGCGATGGTGAATGGACCAGACCAGCGGCTCTTCAACTTGCCTGAGAAGATCTTCAACCGAGAGTTAAAGAGTAAGACTTGATCACCAACGTTGAACTCTCGGTTCTTGATTTTAGCATCGTGGATAATCTTGGTCTTCTCCTTGTAAATCAATGAGTTCTCGTAAGCTTGATTCCTCAATTCTTGAAGCTCGTTGAGTTGAATCTTTCGAAAATCACCGGCTTTGTTGATGTCGAAGTTAGCCCACTTCAAGGCCCAGTATGCCTTATGTTCCAGCTCGATGGGGAGGTGGCAGGCTTTCCCGTACACAAGACGATAAGGTGTACAACCAATCGGCGTCTTATAGGCGGTACGGAAGGCCCACATAGCATCATCAAGTTTATCGGCCCACGAGGCACGATGCTCTCCCACAGTACGTTCCAAAATTCTCTTCAATCCACGGTTGGATATCTCGGCTTGACCGTTGGTTTGAGGATGATAGGCGGTGGAAAGACGGTGATTGACACCATACTTTGCCATGACTCTTGCAAATTGATCGTTGCAAAAATGAGTCCCGCGGTCACTGATAATAGCACGAGGAACACCGAAACGAGCAAACAGTTGTTTCAAGAAATTACAAACCACCCTCGCGTCGTTAGTGGGTAAAGCTTTTGCTTCAACCCATTTAGAAACGTAGTCGACAGCGACAAGGATGTATTTGTTGCCTTTAGAAGACGGGAATGGCCCCATAAAGTCGATGCCCCATACATCAAAGATTTCACATTCTTGTATGAAATTTTGAGGCATCTCATCTTTATGCGTGATCTTGCCTTGTTTTTGGCAAGCATCACAATGTTTAACCATCTCGTGAGCATCACGATAAATGGTGGGCCAGTAGAATCCAGAATCAAACACTTTCTTAGCGGTGAAGTTGGGACCAAAGTGACCACCGGTGGGTCCTTTGTGGCACGCTTGTAGAATATCAAAAGCTGCCGGTCCGTCAACACACCGACGAATAATCAGGTCAGCGCATTGTTTGAATAGAAAAGGGTCCTCCCAGAAGTAAGTCTTAACATCGTTCAAGAACTTCTTCTTTTGTTGGGATGTTAACCCTTGGATGAGAACACCACCCGCTAAGTAGTTTGCAATATCGGCAAACCACGGGGTGCCATCAAGATTGGGATTTATAGACATTAAGGTTTCAAGGGGAAAAGAGTCATTGATCTCTTTGTTCGGATGGTCCCCTTGATATGGATCCTCAAGTCTGCTCAGATGATCCGCGGCCAGGTTTTCAGCACCCTTCTTGTCACGAATTTCAATGTTGAATTCTTGAAGGAGTAAAACCCAGCGGAGAAGTCTTGGCTTAGAATCATTCTTAGTCATCAAGTACTTCAACGCGGAATGGTCCGTGTATACGATGGTGGTGGATAAAACAAGATAGGGGCGAAATTTCTCAAAAGCATAGACAACAGCTAAAAGCTCTTTTTCGGTTGTCGTATAATGCAATTGAGCCCCCGTCATTGTTTTGCTAGCGTAGTGGATTGATTGGAAGTGTTTATTCACTCTTTGGCCCAGAACCGCACCAATAGCAAAGTCGCTAGCATCGCACATCAATTCAAAAGGCAGCTCCCAATTAGGGGTAACCAAGACCGGTGCCTTAGTTAGCTTATCCTTACGAAGATTGAAGGCGTCGAGACACTCTTTAGAAAAGATAAAAGGAGTATCTTTTTCCAAGAGGTGGGTCATCGGGCGAGCGATTTTAGAGAAATCCTGAATGAATCGTCGATAGAAGCCCGCATGACCCAGAAAGCTTCTCACACCCTTCACGGTTGAAGGTGGAGGTAATTTGGCTATGACATCAACTTTAGCACGGTCGACTTCAAGACCGGCTTTAGAGATTTTGTGTCCTAGCACAATGCCTTCTTTTACCATAAAATGGCATTTTTCCCAATTTAGAACAAGGCGAGTGTCTTCGCACCGCTTAATCATACGTTCCAAATTGGCAAGGCAAGCAGAGAAGGAATCCCCGAAGACCGAGAAATCATCCATGAAGACTTCCATGGTTTGCTCAACCATGTCATGGAATATAGCCAACATGCACCTTTGGAAAGTCCCGGGGGCATTGCATAAGCCAAAAGGCATCCTTTTGTAAGCAAATGTGCTATAGGGACAAGTGAATGTTGTCTTCTCTTGATCTTGGGGATCGATGGGTATTTGAAAATAACCCGAGAAACCATCCAGAAAGCAGTAATATTCATTACCCGCTAGACGTTCAAGCATTTGATCCATAAAAGGTAGAGGGAAGTGATCCTTTCTCGTGGCATCATTGAGTTTGCGGTAGTCTATACAAACTCTCCACCATAACGAGACGGGTAGGAATTAACTCGTTGTTTGCATTGGGCACAACGGTGATTCCACCTTTCTTAGGCACACAATGGACTGGACTAACCCATGGGGAATCCGAAATAGGGTAAATCATACCCGCATCAAGAAGTTTGATAACCTCTTTTTTGATGACTTCATGGATTTTAGGATTCACCCTTCTTTGGCTTTGAATAGTGGGCTTAAAGTCGTCCTCCATGAGAATTTTATGTGTGCAGAAATGAGGATCGATTCCACGGATGTCGGAGATTTTCCAAACGATAGCTTTTTTATGCTTCTTCAACACAGCGACAAGTCGGGCTTTTTCGTCTTCTTTTAGGTCCTTTGCGATGATAACCGGTAACTTCTCGTCGTCTTCTAGGAAAACGTACTCAAGATGAGGCGGTAGGTCTTTAAGCTCGAGAGTAGGAGGATCCTTAGTAGATGGTGAAACTAACGATGGATCATCATTAGTCACCTCTTTAGGAGTAGGAGGAGATAATGGGTCCTCATTGAGAAGTCTCTCAATAGTACGAATATCTTCATCCCAATTGGTGGACGAATTATCATACTTAATATCGAGAGGACCCAAGCTAGCTTCGAACTCATCTAAGTCACTTTCTCCAAAAGGAGTAAATGCCGGAGCAATTGAGGCAACGGTCTCAACAATGGGTAGAGAAGAGAGATTACTTTTGCAAGCATCATAAAAATGTTCTTCACAAGCCTCATCGAGAACATCAATAGCATTAACACTCTCATAAGAATAAGGTTGCTGAGAAATCTTACCCATGTTGAAGACAATTTGATCGTCACCAACTCTCATGATTAATTCGCCTGCGGCTACATCAATGAGAGTGCGACCGGTCCTCAAGAATGGACGTCCAACGATTAATGGAACACGAGGGTCCATCTCGTAGTCAACGACGACAAAATCAGCCGGGAAGGTAAATTTATCAACGCCAACAAAGACATCTTCGGCTATCCCCACTGGATAAGCAACCGTACGGTTGGCTAATTCCAAAGTCATTCGTGTGGGGACTAGCTCGGGGAGAGATAATTGCTTCCAAACACTTAAAGGCATTAAGTTAATACTGGCACCTAGATCGGCTAGGGCCATGCAATTCTCTACTCCCGGGAAGTTGCAAGGAATCAAGAAGCGACCCGGATCACCAAGTTTGGTGGGCAATTGCCTTAAGAGCACTGCGGAGCAGTTCTCATTAAGTTGGGTCTGAGCGATATCAAGAAGCTTTTCCTTATCACTTAAAAGATCTTTAAACATCTTAGCGTATTTGGGCATGTGAGCGAGGGCCTCGGCAAAGGAGATGTTAAAATTCAATTGTTTGAACATTTTAAGGAAGTTCGAAACCTGAATATCGTCCTTGCTCTTTTGCTTCTCTTTCCTCAACCTTGAAGGATAAGGTATATTGGATGAAGAAGAAGGCTTTAAGGGGATAGGATCACTCACAACCACGGGTGGTGGGGAAATGGGGATAGAAGGTGAAGGAGGTGAAGAAAGTTGCTCTTTTTCCTTGTTCACAATCACGGGTGGAGGTGTAGGAAGCTCGGGTTCCATATAACCTTTTCCACTACGAGTGGTGATTGCTTTCATCTTCCCTCTTGGATTCGCAACGGTATTACTCGGAAGAGTACCCGAAGAAGAGGGTTGATTACCTTGGATGAGCGAACCAATCATATCACGAAGGTGAAGAGCTTGATTATTGAAAGAGTTTTGCATGTTGGCATTAATAGCATCGCTGTGTTTGGCCATATCATTCCTTAGCTCGGCTCGAATATCGCTTCCTTGTTTCACCATGTCATTCTTCAAGTTGACAAATTGACTCTGAAGATTCGTCACCATCTCACGATTAGTCTTCATGAACGACTCGACGTCGGGATTCACTGCTATTGGTTGATTGAGAGGTGGAGCTTGGTAAGCTTGAGAATTTCCTTGAGTTTGGTAGGTATTTCTTTGGGATGGATATTGGTTTTGAGCACGAGGTTGGGATTGGTTGTTTCGGTTATAGCTTTGTTGTTGGTTTTGGTTTGCAGGAGGGAAACCGGGAGGTGCAAGATAATTGTTGGAACGATAACTTAGCAAGCTACGGTCTCCTTGAGGGCGAGCTTGATAGCCTCCCGTGGGATATGTACCGTATGCCGCGTTAACGTTTTCAGGATAATTGCCTTGAGTGGAAGGACAATCATTATAAGAATGAGGACCACCACATGTGTCACAAGAAATAGCAACAGCTTTAGCTTGTTGAAAGTGGTTTGTGGCCATGGCCATGAAATTCTTGTTCATTTCAGCAAGTTGTCGAGAAATTTCAGACATTTCAGGATTGGAGGTAGTAGAAGAAACATTGACTCTCGAGTTAGCTCTTGAGGATGCGGATGAATCCCAATTCTTGTGGTGAGTATTCATGTTTTCAATCAACTCTCGACACTCCTCCGGTCGCCGTTTCATAAAAGTACCACCGGCGGCGGCATTGATCGTGTCACGATCACGAAAGGTGAGACCATTGTAGAAGGTGTCAATGAGAGT
Organism: Glebionis coronaria; assembly: GCA_025667525.1. Lineage (NCBI taxonomy): Eukaryota > Viridiplantae > Streptophyta > Magnoliopsida > Asterales > Asteraceae > Glebionis > Glebionis coronaria. The sequence goes on from CM046874.1 coordinate 109,204,093, forward strand.
GACGGGGAGCATATTGTGATTAGGACAGCGGTCGATCAAATCATTGTAACGTTCCCAAGCATCGAAAAGCGATTCATCATTCTCTTGCATAAATCCACTGATTTGGTTACGAAGGCTAGTGACCATGGATGGGGGAAAGTAGCGCGATAAAAAGCGTTGAGTCATGTCGTTCCACGTATGAATAGAATTCTTTGGAAGACGGTCAAACCATTTTTCGGCATGGTGAGAAAGCGAGTGAGGAAAGAGTTGGAGGCGAAGGTCATCCATAGAAACACCGGGGGATTTCATGCTTTGGGTAATGGTTATGAATTTGTCGAGGTGTTTGTTGGCATCATCATCTGGAATTCCGCGAAATGGATTCGTTTGTACTTGCTGGATCATGTGATGCTTCAACGAAAACTCCTGAGCCGTGACATGCATCGGTGCAATCGGGCCTCCACGTCCGTTCATTGTGGGTTGACATAGCTCTTCCATGGTTCGTAAATCAGGTAGAAGGACATTGTTGTTGTTGTTGTTGTTGTTTTGGGGGGGTGGAATATTGTTGTTGTTGTTGTGTACACCGGCCATGTCTAATTGTTCGAGAGTCTCGGGCTCTGAATAAGACGTGGATCGAGTACGCATACACTAAAAAGAAAATGCAAGAGAAAATATTTTTGGTTTTTATAGGTTTTATATTGTTTTTGTATTTTTGGAAATTTTATATTTTTATGGATTTTTGAAAATTTTTGTGCTTGAAAATAACGTTCCCGAAAGAACGGATCCCAAAATCCAATTTTTCTCACAAGAAACCGTTGATCCTTACGAAAAGAGCCGGCAGCGGCGCCATTTTAATAACTAACTTTTTGTTTGGTTAATAAAAAGGTTTTTGCTTGCAAGATCTCTCTTTGCGTTGCTCGTACCCAATTGATATGTATCGTTGTTTCGTTCTCGGTATCTTCTCGAATCGATCACGGTCAAAAGTGGAATAGTTGAAATTGGTGACTAAAAAGGGGAAGCTTTGGTCTAAATCTACTAAAATGATAAAGGCAAGTAGTAATAAAACTATACTAGAAGCTTTAAATGAAACAGTAGGAAATACCTTGATGGAAAAATGAAACTGCTCTATTCGGAATATTACTTGCTATGCGGAATATTTTCTTTATTCGGAAAGTTCCCCTTACTCGGAATATTTAATCCCATGCGGAACAAAGCTCTTACGCGGAATAATCTGGAAATGCCCTATGCGGAAAGTAGACTATGCGGAAAATACTTCTATTCGGAAAATCTATGCGGAATGTATCCCTAATCGGAATGTGGTTATTCGGAAAGTAGAGCTATTCGGAAAATAACCCTATTCGGAACAATGATTACTATTTGGAAAATATCTCTTATGCGGAATAATTGGACTATTCGGAATATGGGAAATATTCCGAATAGAGGAAATTGAAAGTAACCTATGCGGAAGATTTTTAGAAAAAGCTCTATTCGGAAAAACTCGGAAGGAACCCTACTCGGAACAATTAAATGTTCCGAATAGACAAGAAATTTAGACCCTTATTCGGAATAAATGAAAAGTTCCGAATAACCAATAAGGAGAAAACCCTACTCGGAATAATGGAAAGTTCCGAATAGACACAACCCCAGATTCCCTATTCGGAATCTGGGCAAGATCAGAAAGTGGAACGAAGAACTGAGAGCTACGAATTATAACAAACCAACTCAATCAAGCAAAAAGGTTTTACCAAGTCAACCACAAATCATCTACTAACTACAAGGATCAAATCCCAATCATAAAAACACCAATTCAACAACTTTTTAGAATCAAACTAGAGCCAAATAAAACTTAAGAACTTGAAAGAAAAAGATGAAGAAGAACAAGATGAATCAAAAGATTAGAGGAAGGATTGTATTAATGATTTAAGGTTCAACAAACAAATTCAAAGATCAAACTTACAAGATTTAAGAAATCAAACCAAAAAGAAAACCACTCCTTAAGGGAGATGGTTCCTAAGAACTAGGAATACTAAAAACTGGAAAAAGAAGAAGAGAGAGAGTTCGAATGTGTGAGTGGGAGGAGTATTTATAGGCTTCTCCCTTGGTTGGTGAGTGGGCTTTCTTCCCTTCTTTTTGTCTTCTCGTCTTTTCAGAAAAGTTGACGTTTTCGATTCTGATTCGGGATTTGTCGTCGATTAAATTCAACTCGTCTTTTAATTTCTTCGTTAAATAGACTTGAGTTTCTTCGACATGTGTAAATCTTCCGTCTTTGGTCCTTTTCTTCGATAAATCTTCAAATAGGCCCATCAACTTCAAATATTTTGCATCTCTTGGACAATAGACTTCGTCTTCAGTCTTTTTCCTTTATAAAACCCGTGCAATCCCATGTTTTCTCCAATATTTATCCGGTTGGCTCTGAAAACATAACAAACATACAAACCACGCATAATTCCAAACAAATGACACTAAATACGCGTTTTGGTCTTGTTTTAGCAAGAAATAAGTGGTAGAAAAGATGGGTGTTTACACACCTATCAACGACATATATCAATTGGGTACGAGCAACGCAAAGAAAGATCTTGCAAGCAAAACCTTTTATTAACCAACCAAAAGTCAGTTATTAGATCATCAAACAAACAGAAGAACCTATGAGTTCAGAGACTTGCTTGGAGATCCATATTACAAAGTATATAAGTTTGTTGGACTAACAAAAGAGAATCTTAATGTATTTTGGAAACTCATGAAAGACACGTATATCAAAAGGGAACTATAAAATGTGTTTGTCTAAATCAAATCGGTTGTAAAAGAATATGATGTTTGGTTCTAATCTTTTGTTATGGCTAAGTTGTAGAAGAATATGATGTTTGGTTTTAAACAATCTTTTCATTATGTAATAGGAAGCATAACATTGGCAACTAATGAACAAGGCAGTTTCACTTATTTGGAAAAAAATAGTCGTTGTTGTGCAGTTTGTAGATTTGACTTACATTTACAGATTGTCTAAATGGTGATAAAAATCCATGTCAAAATAGCCTGATTGTCTGTGTGTATACAAAATTCAAGCAAACCTCAAACAGAATTAAGGTTGATCCGTTTTATCCTAATGAATAATTCTGACCGAAACCTAAACGCTCGTTACATCCTTATCAGTTATTGTACTATTTTTTTAGGGTTAATGAAAGTTAAAGTTGGAAGTTCAAAATTTCCAGAACAATATAACAATCAGAAACAAGACTAACATGTGATCATTTAGACAAAAACTCAAAAGAAATGGTAGAATTTATTGAAGTTTGACTTCAAAAAGTCAAAATGTAAATACAACCCAAACATAAACAAAAGATGCAAGACTACATTTTTAATTGTTTTAACATAGATTGTTTATGATTTTTCAAATTCCTTCTTCATAATTTTGTCTCATGTCGTCACAAAAGCAAGCCCTAAGATGCAATTCCTTATTATAGGTGGCCTTTTCCCTAGAACAGTAGGTTGTTGAAGTTTCTTGTTGGACCTCAATTTAGCTTTATATTCATTAGAAGTTGAACATGCCCTAACTGGATCATTCACTTCATGCTTTTCAACGTTGGAGTCTGATTCAATTGTTATAACTTCTGCAATTATGATATGAGTCTAGGTTAAAAATCAAATGATAAAATGGATGTTTGGAACAACACATTTTTTTTATCAAAATCCTAGATTGATTAATTAAATTTTTACCTTTATTCAATAGTAGTCGCTCATTTGCTGCTTGAAAGATCTTTTCTAATTTTTATATCCTGATTTCAAGGTCATCGAACCCCTTTTCAATATTTTCTCCAAAATTAGCCATTGATGCACAAAAAGTAGTTTTTTTTTGTTATTCGTTAAAGATGTTGTTACTGCCGGTTTTATTTATAAGGCCAACGCCCTAAATCTAATGGGCTGAACCCATATGCATGACTAGTTGACTTTTGACTTTTGTTTAAAATTGATAATGAAATAAGATAACAAAGTATGTGAAGCACATCCAAACACCCCTTTAACAAGAACAAAAACCATAAAAACTTCAATATCATTTCATTAGTGCAAGATGTAGTACATTAGAACAAATTGTCGTGTTTAATCACTAAGACGTGAAAGCATCTTAGTCATGAAGACAGTGTTTGTTTTTGTAGCACGACGGGCTGCTATCACCAGCTCGTTCAACTTTGCAACCATGTCGTCGTTACGCTCACGAGCGTTCTTCAGTTCGACTGTTTCTTCTACCGCAGGTATACAGCCAGTCAGAATGCTAAGCTCATTGATCAACATGTTACGATGTTTCATCCTCTCTTGAATCTCGTCAATCAGGACCTGAAGGTCCCTAGAATCTGCAAGATTCTGTTGCCTTTCCCTGCTAAATTGGACAAACAACTGCCTCTACATGCGAGAGGAGTTTGCATCACGTGCCATCCTGTCGCACAATACCAATCTCTTTGAACCCGCCTCTTCGTTTGCCATTGATTAAGTTTGGATTATTATAACTCTTTACAGTAAAAAGTATAAGTGTGTGTTTCAAATGCGGTTAGAGGATCACATATTTATAGCCTGACATTGATTATTGTTGTTCACGAACAGTCTAGGGAAGTTTAATTCCTTGATTATTTCAAAGGTGGTGCAAATAATGTCCTTGAAAGTGTGTCAGACAATGGACACTAAGAGTTTTTCTTTTTGCGCGAAAATTAGTTTTAAGGACGTTTTTTGCTTGACTAAAAGGTGGGTTTTTAACACTCGATAATCGAATCTATTCGAGGACGTTTTTTGCTTGCACGAAAGGTGGGTTTAGGCTGGGAACCACAAGAAATATCAAGTATACTCTCACGTGTCAGGCAATGTGGGAGTTAACAGAGGAAAACGGTCAAAATTGAAAATTCGCAACTCATGGGCAAAAATGCACGAGATTTTGAAATATAGTGGCAATATTGCTTGAAGTTTGCTCTCAGTGACAAATTTGCGAAAATGAAAAAATATATGGACGTTTTTTGTAGTTTACCCATTTTTATATATTCATATGATACGATAAATTTTAGCACATCTTTACGTTTTTCAAAAAGAAAATTTTTGCTTCTCCAAAAATATATTTCTGGGTACGCCTCTAAAATAAAATAAGATATAACATGGTCGTATATGTACCCAGCCTCATATAGACTTTCGACGGTTATAAATGATGAAAAATATGCGACAATTTATATGATCTGCTTGGATAACAACAACTCAGTATATTTGACCATCGGATAAATACAATCGAATCATCAGATTAACGGTTCGACAAACAAATCACTTAACGTATCGTTAATTATTTGTTAATAGACAATATTCGCAGTTATGCACAAATATACTTTTAATGTAATAAAAAAACAAAAATGTAAAACAACTCATCTCATCTCCTCTTTTCTCATCTCATCTCATATAACAAAAACAAAATACAAATTAATGTTCTGAAAAAAAAAATTAGTAAATGGTTCCGCAAAAGCAGAATTTAGGTATAATATGTCTCTAAACAAAGGATAACGTGATTTTTGGGTCCGTATTAGAAAAGACAAAATGAGAAAGCACATGTGTGTTTATAACTAATTACCTGAAAAAATTAGGTTTACATGTGTATCAACATGGACCCATGATCCATGTTCCTCCCTTTTTTTTAAGTATCTCTTTAGCATAACATGATAACAAGTTGTTTAGATTATTGTTTTATGTTTTAATCTAATATATGTATTAAGAAAAAGTGATGCGTGATGTTGTGTGTTTATTTGTAAAGGTGGAGCCAGAGTTAAATTTTAGTAATATTTTTTACAAATTACACTATAAAATAGTTTTTTAAAAAGTCAAATTTAAAAAAAAAAACTCAAAATTTTTTAAAAATTTACACTAAAAGTTTTTCGCGAGAGAAGTCACATGATCCTTGTAACTCCGTTGTCTCCGCCCCAGACTATTTGTTAGACTTAGTTGCATTGCATCCGCGAATTTTTATCTTTGCACGTATGAAGACTATGAGTATAATCTATAATGTGGTTTTATAATATTCAAGAAATTTGACAATTTGTTGTGCACCTTATCTTATCTATGGACTTCACACGATGATATCATCCAAGAGAAAAGCAGTTCAAAACATTTTATATAATCGTTGCATACATCACATGCACAAACAAAATTATATTAGGTAATATATGATCCTTATTTGCTTTATCTAAAGGGTAAAAGGTATTAAATATTATTTTACTTATTAATTTGTGTCATTTTAAACAATTATTATTTAATCTCGTGACTTTATCATTCTACTGGTTTGTTTTGTAATAATATTATCATTATAACCGGTTATATTTACACATTAGTAAATTAATTATTAAAAAAATCTAAAATCTGTTATTATATCCTACGTGGATGTTAGAGAAAAGGTTTGACCCATCCATGGGGAGAAAACATTCGATTTAAAAAAAAATTATAATACGCGAAATCGCGAGAACCGGTACGGTTCTCGCGCTTTCGTGCGAAAACGCACGTCGTCCCTTAAGCGCGAGACGTGAAAACGCGAGTTGTGGTATGGTTGGTGCGTTTTCGTGTCGCGTTTTTCCCAAAGCGCGAGATTTTTTTCCCCGTATTCTGTGCTCTTAAAGACAAAAAAAACAAACTCCAGCTCAATAAGATGGTACTGTTAATTCACTTTGTACCATCAGGAAAGGTTCCCTCAACCTGAACAGAATTCAATAAGATGGTATTGTTAAATTGTATATTTTCAAGGTTGAATAAGATCCAATGAAAATTAAGTTACCTGCACGGAATCTAAAAGGTATGGGACTGTTGGAAGAACTTGCCTTCTGTCAATTAAGAAAAATATGTAAGATTTATGTCCTAACATGTTCACTGTTAGCTACGAAAATTTATAGCCAGCAACAAGAGTATGGGAAGTATATTAGACATCATTTTGTACACGTATTTATCCACAATTGGATATAGAATTGTGTAATTTGTCAAGTACTGAGAACACTCGCTTTAAATTTCATTTGCGAAGTTCAATAGAATCACAAAGATACATTGAACCCCTGAATCTTATGGTTTTTTGGTTAGCAACCATTATTTTAACCATCTAAATCATATTTTTTTATTTAAACCGAAAATATTCAACATATTGTTGTTTCAGATCTGGAAAATACACTAGGTATATTAGTGATACAAAATGGTAATATAGTCATTTTAGACTTATATTGGTATAGTCGGAAGAAATTTGAAAGTATACTGGTAAAGACACGAGATTAATTAGTAAGTGTTTAAAGTCGGCATATTTTAATAAGTGCGAAGGTATTGTATAGCTTTTACCCAAAATAGGAAAATCAGACGTGGCCATATTAAACGTAATAAAATAATGACGTAGAAATTATCGTGACACGTTGTCGTTAACAAGTTACCAAATTGGTAACTTCGAAACGATTTTGAAAATAAAATAGTAAAATCACGAGATTAAATAGTAATTGATTAAAGTCAATACAAATCAATAAGTAAGATATTATTTTATATCTTTTACTCTTATGCAAATGTATTGTAAACTAGATCTTTATTTCGCAACAATATATTGAACCTTGCTGTTAACAAAGTGTTGAATAAACGGATAAAAATATGTTTAATGTAAATTGCTGTATTTTAAATGTATATTTTTAGTCATTTCTTATTACTTTTTATTATTTTTACTTTTTATTAGATCTCAACGGGTTTTTATGTTCAATTTAAACACGGGGTTTTTGATATATGTATTATCAACGTTGTTAGAGCACATGGTACACAGATGTGGTGGCATAGCCAAAAATTGCTACCACGTAAGCTATGACATCAAAATGCTATGGCATCACATTTAGTGAGATAGCATTGAGTCATGAAAAAGTGATGTCATATTTTTTTTTGTTAAAAAGAACTAATTAAAAAAATATTTTATTTATTAAAAATAGAATGATAAGGACATCTATTATAATAGGTTTATAAAGTTATGAAGAGGTATAAAAACTTGTTAATCATAAAAGAACCATTTAATGCTTATGTGACATGAATAAGTTTATAATGTTAAACCTTTTCATAATTAAATGTATTTCATTAATATATGAGATTAAATTTTTTTTGTGAGAATTCTACATAATAAGAATATGTTCAAGGTTCATAAATTAATGTTATGATGTAACTATAAACCTATTAAAAAATTTACCATATAAAATGCTGTAAAGAGTTTCATAGAGTTTTAATGGGTTAAATTTAAAAAAAAAAGTGAAGGATTTTTAAACCCAACGGCAATATAACAGTTATATTTGAGGAAAAAAAGTACGAAAACGTCACTTTTCTGAGCTGGGAACTACAATACGTGAGCCGATGTGGTGCGTCACATCATTTTCGCGTCATGAGATACGACGCGAGTCAAAACGCTACTATATCTTAGGCTTTTAAAAATTGTATTTTTAAGATTTCGTGTCATGAAAATATTATTGAAAAAAGCTAACGTAACACACAGATAACATAAACTCCCCCTTTAATTATAATACTCCTGCCGCCGAGCTTCTTTATAAAAACCAACAGAATTAGTATTATATACTATGATTTAACGGTTCAATGATTCCATGATTCAAACTTCAACTACCACATAAAGTGTAAATAAATTAGGTCATATTCTTGGTATTGAGGTAAGACATAATCCAATCAATCAAACAATGTGGGGGCATTTCCTTAAATTCATGGGGGACACTTTATATCCGAGTGACGATTGAGCCATACTTTGGCCTTATTTATATTTTGTTTCTTTATTTACACTTTTTTGTGCATGCTTGCCCTTTTTATACCTAGAAGACATCTGCATTCTAGATTATTTGGAGGAGGTGCTTTCGGCAGGTAATATACAAATTTAATGCGTTAACATTAGAACTTTGATTTTTAATGTGGCACTCGCATTACTTTTTTAATAGTGCAACACATATTTGCATGCCTAAGCTACGTACTTCATTAACAAACAATAGTTATTCATTTGAGAAAATATATAATCATGCAAAGGGAAATTATGAAATAAAATGACAAATTTATGTGACAGCACATGATACAATCTTGTGTCGTGAGTTTGTGTTATGAAAAAAATACATGTCACGTCAGTTTTTTTTCATAACATGAAAAAAACCTCCTCTAATTAACATTACAATTTCTAGCGTTATAATGGCTTCACTTTTAAAAAATAAAAATAAATAAAAATTTATAACGCGAAGCACGGTACGGTGTCTCGCGTCTTGACCTCACGTTATAGCCACAATTTAGGGTTGTTACTACGGCTCAAGAGCTCATAACGCGAACGATGGGATGGTGTTGTCTCGCGTTTTCATCCATAGCTTGAGCCATATATGGACTATCGTACTAGGGGCTCTAAGTAAAAAAAAGACTTTTAAAAACAAGTTTTTGAGAAAATTTTAAATTTTATCCCACAACAGAGAATGGTGGTGGAGAAAAAATTTGTTTTTCTAATTTTGAGTTTGTTTCTTAATTCAAAGGAAAACGAATTTTTATAAGCACAAAATTACCAATTTGTTATTTTTTGACGTGTCCATAAAATTTTGATGCATAAAATGCGGGTTTACAAATTTTTATTGCTTTTCTTTTGCTTTTTTTTATCAAAATTATACGCTTTTATAAAAATGTGATTATTTTTGTGGGATTTTTAAAACTTTTTAATTTATGGATTATTTTTACATTTCTCACAAACATTTTGTCATTCTAATTTTTAATCATGTCCCACATGCACATATCATTTATACTCTAATCTTAAAAGTGTAGGCCTTTCCACTCTAAACCATTAACACAACCTAACAACAATACGTCAGTAAACCTATACTATAATTCTAAAGTAATGTATACGTTATACTGATAATTGAAAGATTCTCTGTTAATGGACACAATTAATTTAAAGAGAGAATGTGGCTACAAGAGGTCATGGGGATGTGTGGACGGGATTAAAATACCCAAACAGCTATTTTCTACCCGTAATTCTTTTATTTTATTCGCTTAATACGAGTACTAGACAAGTATAAAAGTTACAATTAGAACGGTAGAAACTTTACAAGACAAGTATAGAAGTTACAATTAAAACTGTAGAAACTCAACAAAAGAACATAAGCATCTACAGATTCTCGACCTGTAGTCATGTAAATACTTGATGTCTTGCGACTGTTAATATACATTGTAGTATCAGTGTATAACAACCCTTCTTTTTTATTTGCATATTTGATGGTACAAGCTGAAAAAGCCAGCCATATAAGAAATATAAGGGGTGTCCATAATTCGGGTTTGACCCACAAAAACCGAAAACCGAACCGAACCGAACCCGAACTAGAACCGAACTGAAAATATAATTCGGGTTTTGGGTCATAACCGAACCGAACCGAACTACAAATACGGTTTTCGGGTTGGGTATGGGTTTGGCCGTCGGAACCGAGAACCGAACCAAAAACCGAAATTTTATAAATATATATATATTTTTTATAAATTTATGTATATATAATAGTTATTAAAATTTAATTTAATCCTAATATATGCAAACTAGTTATTAAAACATAATTTTAATATAAAAATATCATTTTATACTTGAAATAACCTTTTTTTTTAAAATATTTATATAATTATATATTTTTTTTGAAAAATTCAGAAAATTCGGGTTATTCGGGTCAACCCGAAAACCGAACCGAATTCAAATTCGGTTTTCGGTTCGGTTCGGTTGAAATCTATTTCGGTTCGGTTCGATTTTCGGGTTGACTCAGATAAAAAAGTTAACCGAATAACCCGAACCGAATAAACCGAACAACCCGAGAACCGAACCGAATGACACCCCTAAGAAATATCCAATTGCTTATAGTGATGATGTATAGTGGCCATGTTTGGCCCACTAATGTATTTATGGGTCAAACTGCTACGATCAGACCCGCATGTCGCCAACGGCTCATTAGGCCCATATAAACAATAGGTTATGTCACACGCGGTTTACTTGGATCGCGATAGACCGCACACGGTCGTTATAGGATGGATGTACATCTATAACAAGGAAATGATATATACTTGATTTATTTGAAATAAGAATAAGTACAAATTTCAAATATATCCGTCTTTTAGTGTGGGCCAAAAACTTAAAGAACCCAAAGGAAACCTCGGTTGTAAAAGGAATTCCAACCCCTAATCATACTTTAAACACTAATCAAATATCTACTTACTTTCACGTCAGAGCCTAATCGCGATGCCCGTCCTCGCGGTAAGATTAATGGGTCATCTTCTTTGTGCAAAATCTCAGTATAATCACTTGGTGAAAGGTTTGCTTACGTCACGCTCAAATAGCTACTCATTTCATCCACATTAGACCTACAACATCAACAAGTCGGCGCAATCCATGGAACCCTACACATGGAACTACTATTTATGATTAAGTGAAATGCCTGAATTGACCGCCATTTCGTCCACCACTAGGAACATACCGGGGAAAGGAAAGGCTAAAACGGAAACAAGGGAAGCAAACGACGCACAAACACACCCATCCTAGAATTATGTGATAAGTACTATGATCAAATCCTTCCCAAAGTATCCGAAAGGATGCATCACTACAAGTGAGCGAAAATTCAAGAAGAAGCCCTCGAAAAAATGTATCGACCCAATACTATAAGTCAAGATCAAGGACGCGACACAGTAGTTTGCAAGAAACCAAAGAACGAACCACTCAAGAACGTCGGATCGCAACGTTTTTTACAGACTCGGAAGCCGAAGGAAATGCCCAATGTATAGGCTTAGTGCCAGTCGAACTTCAGATTCAAGAAGATTGGGTTCGAGACGGAAGGCGGTGTATAGTAGCTCACGTAGCCGCGAACATTCTAGCGATAAGATAAGATCAGACGACGAGGCTAGCTCTTACGGACATAAGCGACGTCGAGATGATTCATCCCCATTGATTCTTATCTCGAAAAGTGAAGAGAACGAAAGAAGACATTGGAAGTCAAAAGCTAAAAGCAGAAATCGAAGGCGTAGATATTGACTTGTCGCAGCCATTGTTGTGTGAAGAGGAAAGCCCGTTCATGCCATGAATCTGTACCTTTGAATTCCCTAAAAATACACGAATGTCGAGCAATGTCAAAACTTATGACGGAACCGGAGACTCGAAAGATCATTTAAAGTTTTTCAGGCGGCAACCAAGGTAGATCGATGGGCGATGCCGACGTGGTTTTGCATGTTTAACTCTACCCTAATAGGGTCAGCGAGTGTATGGTTTGATGATTTTTCGTCCATTAAGCATAGACAATTACGAAGGGTTAAAGAAGATTTTTTTGGCAAACTTCATGCAGCAGAAGAAATATATCAAGGACTCCGTGGAGATCCACAACATCAAGCAGAAGGACGGAGAAACCACCGAGAAATTCATGGAGCGCTTCAAAGCCGAAAGCGGACATAAGAAAGGAGCCCTTGAGTGCATGAAAATTTTAGGATTCATGCACGGAGTTAACAACCCGGATCTGATAAAGCGTGTTGGAAATACGTTTTTACGTATTTAGGAAGGATCAGTCACTCCAACGAGATACATCTAGTATGGGATCGTGATCCAGTATGTAACAATAAAACCCACAAAGCCCACATGTAGGGTGGGTTATATATACCCCCTCCTAGCATGTTAGGAGGGGTTGGTTATCACATTTCTCACACATTCAATATAATATTCTCTTATTTACCTCTCTCTACTTTCTCTCTCTAGATCTTCATCTCTCTCTCTCTCTTTAGATCATTCCAAGGTTAGTATAATCCAAGGGTTTCGTAGATCTACAATTGGTATCAAGAGCCATCGGATGATTGGTTTGTTCTTGTGTTTGTTATCGTGATTTTTTAATCTAAAAACCCTCGATCCATTTTTTTTGTGGTTTAATCTTCCTAGAAATCATCTACATAGTTGTGGTAGTGATTTGGAATATTGATTTGGGTCAAAACACACAAAAAAATTATATTTTGGCTTGATTTTGGAGCTAAAACTCGAAAAGGTGTCCTTTCATCCGAGATCCACTTTTTTAAGAAATCTGCCAAAAATCTCGCAATAATCTGCATTATTCCGGGATTATAAACCCTAATTATTGCAGGATTTCCCTATTTCATTCCGAGATCTTTCCTAATCTCGCAATATTAGTATTATTCCGAGATATTTCCGAGATATTTCCTAATCTCGCAATATTGGTATTATTCCGAGATCTTTCCTAATCTCGCAATATTGGTATTGTTCCGAGATCTTTTCTAATCTCGCAATATTTGTATTATTTTGTGATCTTTCCTAAACTCGCAATATTGATCTTATTCTGAGATCTTTCCTAATTTCGCAATAGTTGCATTATTCCAAGATTTGTATTTATTCCGAGATCTGGTCATTCCGATATCTTTCATGATTTCTCAATAATCTGAGTTATTCCGAGATTTTATACATTGCGAGATCTTGTATTATTCCGACATCTTATACATTGCGAAATCTTTGCAAATATTCCGAGGTTTAAGAAATCGTGAAATTGAAAATTTTTAACTCGTGAGTTATTTGGTCTTGGAATTTTTGGTTTCTCAAGATTGATAGGGGATTTAATCAACTTTTCTTCACTAATCAAGGAATCAAGAACGTTTACGGTTTGTTCAGCGGTTTGTAAAATCCCGCACATTTATTTATCGGTTTCTCCACGAATTGTAAAACTCCGAATTGTTCTTTCGACTACTACAAACATAATTGCTTTCTTTCATTGCTCGATTGACAAGTAACCCTTACCTTCAGTTTTCATCGAACTTTAATGGAACCGTTGAATTCGACATCGCAAGAGGGAGAACTCCATCAAATGCAAGACAAATCTAGAGAAAGTGGTATAACTTTATTTCGACTACTTCAGTCTCATCTAGTGACCATTTCATGGCTTCACGGAGGAAGCGAATTTGTGACACTCTTCGGTCAAGATCGTAACATACTCATCGACTCAATGCTCCTCAACTTGAACCAACTAGCAGAGCAACTCTACAAAGAAGAGTTTAACCACTCTGCATCAGAATCTGCATATAAAGTTCTCGTCACACAATTTAAGCAATTCCTCCAATACAACATCGTTAAATCTGAATATTTAGTGATCTGCCAGTCATTTCTTTAATACACACATACCGAGGTTCAAGATTTTCGTGGTACTCTATTGAAACTCATGACATCGGTATCGTCTTCGATTTATAAATGATCACAACTTCAACTAGCATATGATAGTGGAGTGCCAAATTCTACGATGCAGATGCAAGAGAAGAATGGTCATACGGTTGACAATTTGGAGACTAAAGATTGCAAGATCATGGAATCAGGAGGAAAGCATGATACAAGCAGCATGTCAGGGAATGATACAGACATCTCTTATGATGACACCATACCCGTATATGACGAAGAGCCTACAAATATGGTACAACGGAATGTTGTATCTGATGAATGTATCAATGATATACAGCATGTTGAGCATTCCGAACTTATTTATGACAAACATGGGATGAAAAAGGGTGATAATTATACCACTTCTAATTCATCCGATGTGAGTCATAATGGGGGAGAGATTGTTCATAATGTTATAATAAATCATTGTTAGAAATACGTTTTTAACGTATATTAGAAGTATCGGTCACTCCACAATATTATTTAATGTTGTAATAGCTCGTAGTTAATGTTACTTATGAAGTTAAGTAAGAAACCGACCCATGGGCTTGTCATGGGTCGGCCCAAGCCCAAACATAGGCCTTGGATATAAATACCCCTTTCCACCATGGAAAGGGGTTGGTTGTTGTTCATTCCATTTTTCATTTTGAATAAAAACACATAGTTTCTCTCTCACTTTCTCTCACTAGTTTCTCTCTCTAGGAATCTTCAACCCACTTCATAGATTCATAGGTTATCAATATTCTACATTTGGTATCAGAGCTATGGGGTGATTTAAGGTAATGATTTGTGTTGTTATTTAGTTTTTGATTGTATTAGTGTTCTTTAAGAAGATCCATCTTGATTATTGGAGTTTTTGGTGTTTTTGTGATTGGGATTAGTAGATAAGTATTAGTTTTTACTTATTTTAGTTGAAATCACAAAACTTTTTGGGTAACTTGGTAAAAATCTGGGTTGTTTCATCATTTTTTTTTATCGACTGTACACGAATCAATCTTTTCAAGACATTAATTGGAAATGTTTTCATCAATATTTGACTCTTTAAACAATGACTACAGCTCTTTAAACAGAAAACGGGTCATCGTTTAAGGGGGAGAAAATATTAAATCATCTTCGTCATCAAAACGTTTTTCAAAAGTGTTTGTGGAAAATTAATTGGCTAAATAATTTATGAGTGGTCTTGCTTTAGAATACGACTTGTGCTTGCTTTAGATCTTGGAGTTTTGCTAATAGGATGCGATACTTAAGTTGTGTGAGGGCTATAATAATTATTTCAAAGAGTAAGACTAACGAGTGTTAAGTATCTTAACGGATGTTAGCCTAATAGGAGTTATAAACCAAAAAGGAAAAGAATAGAAAAGTATAGGGACTTAAGGTGACATTTGTGCAAATTGTTATAATTTGACCTAAGTCAAAACCAAACCCCCCGTCCCTTTTAGTTTGTATTCTTCACTGTTTAGGTTTTTTCTTCTTGCCGCCATTAAACACACACTCAAGCTTTCTCACACACGAGGTTTAATCAGTCAATCCAATCTAATCCGTTTCATTCGATCAAACAAGGTACTAAAATCATATCATTGATTTCTAATTCGCCTATCTCATTTAAATCCACTTAGTTAATTCGTGAATTAAGGTTAATCTAATTAGGGTTCGTTTCCCTTAATTTAGGGTTAATTAATTAGGGGTTTTTGATGGGTTTTGCTCGGAATATCATTAGAATGTGTTAAGTTGCCTTAGATTGCCTTAAAACTCACTATAGCACTTAGAATAATCATTAACAGGGTACATTTGTGATCTTCCGAATGAACATGGCTATCAAACTTCCGAATGAAGGAAGTTCTGAACAAACTTCCGAATGAAGGAAGTTCTGAACAAACTTCCGAATGAAGGAAGTTCTGAACAAACTTCTGAATGAAGGAAGTTCCGAACAAACTTCCGAATGAAGGAAGTTCCGAACGAACTTCCGAATGAAGGAAGTTCCGAATGAACTTCCGAATGAAAGAAGTTCCGGATGAACTTCCGAATGAAGAAGTTCCGGATGAACTTCTGAATGAAGAAGTTCCGAGTGAACTTCCGAATGAAGAAGTTCCGGATGAACTTCCGAATGAAGAAGTTCCGGATGAACTTCCGAATGAAGAAGTTCCGAATGAACTTCCGAATGAAGAAGTTCCGGATGAACTTCCGAATGAAGAAGTTCCGGATGAACTTCCGAATGAAGAAGTTCCGGATGAACTTCCGAATGATTAAGTTCCGAGTGAACTTCCGAATGAAGAAGTTCCGAGTGAACTTCCGAATGAAGAAGTTCCGAGTGAACTTCCGAATGAAGAAGTTCCGGATGAACGACTTCCGAATGAAGGACTTCCGAATGAAGAGTTCCGAATGAAGGAGTTCCGAATGAAGAGTTCCGAATGAAGGACTTCCGAATAAAGAGTTCCGGATGAAGGACAACCGGATGAAGAGTTCCGGATGAAAAGTTCCGGATGAAGGGTTGTTTGATTGATAGTTGTTTGCTTGTTATATTTACATGATGAAATGTGTTATGCTTAGAAGTAATAATGATACATGTCTATATATTTTTGTGCATCAACCTTTCATGTCTTATCTTAAGCAGATACGATGACTAATCCAACAGTACAAGCAATCCAAGACTCTAGAGCAGCCGCAATTGCCGAAGCACGAACCCTCAAGTTCATACCAAACAATTACCGGCTGAAGCAAGTTTCAAAATCCACTCACCATGGATTTAAAGTCGCCATAGCAATTCTTGATCACTCTCATTTCAAGAATGCTTTAAGGAGTACTGCCTCGGTGCCTTATGATTACATGTATGAGTTCTGGGCTACCAAGGAAAGCACTTCAAACAAGATCACCTTCACTCTCGACAACAAGCAGCAGACACTTACTGTTTCAGACTTCCGTAAGATATTTGGCATTCGGGATACACCCAAAGGTATGTCATTTTCCAGGGATCCTACCAAAGACGAACTTATGGAGATGTTCGAAGCTCTTGGATGTCCTGACATACGAGTTATGTCTGAGTTTACCACCGCTAAAGTAGGTCAACCTTGGAGAGCAATCTTGGGTATTCTCAGTAGATGTCTTACACCTAAAACAAGTGGGCATGATGCTTTGCGCGGTCCAATTATGAACATCTTCCATGGAATGTACAAAGGCGCAAATGCAGATTATGCATTATTGTTGTGGGAAGAATTTAACTTCCAACTCTTCCAAAACAAGAAGCTGAAGACTAATTTCTTTCCTTACCCTCGGTTTATCAAGATTATCATTAATTATTTTATGAAGAATGATGTTACTATTGATAAGCGTGCAGCAAGTCGTCATCACACTGAAGAGGCTGATCACACTGTGGATCTAAGGCATGAAGGACCATCTGGTGGTGTTATTCCTGGTCCTATTCCCGATTATCTTCTGACGGATAAAATTAAAGGTTCTGCTGATTACAAACTACTGCTACTAGAAATCAAGAAGCTAAAAGCAAGCCTTCAGACATGAGAAGACTCATCTACTACGGTTAAGAGTAAAGGTAAACGCAAGCAACCAGCTGCTTTACCTGAACCCGAAACCAAGAAGAAGAAGACTGAGGTTAATAAGGGAAAGGGTACGGTTGATGAGTTAGTTCTCCGCGACGAAGAAGATCTTGATGATCCTACTCTTGACAAGGCTGAGAGAAAATTAATGAAGATAGCTATTGAAAGGAGTAGGAAAGACACGGGAGGTAGTGGTTCGGGTGCACAGATAAATATTGAAGAAGAGTACGAGGAGCCAGAGGATATTGATGAGTTTGGATCACCTGAACGGTATTCTATTTCGAAGGAGACATCCATCCCCGTTTCAGCAAGTGTTGAAAAGGAGTCCGGTGCTCCTACAATCATGGTACCTACTCAACCTTTAGTAACTCAACCTCCACCAATACAGCCCTTACCAACCCGACCGGTTCCAACACCATTCCTTCCACCTCCCATAACTTCCATCCTCAGTACTGTGGTCACAACCGAGCCTCTTCAACCAACCCAGAGTAGCTCTGCATCGTCTTCAATGGCTGCATTTGTAATGGCAGAGATGTTGGATAAACACACGGATAATCAAAGAAGAGAGATGAATGAACTTCGAGAAGAGCTACTTAGAAGAGTGTAAAGTGAAGAAGCCTCAAAGAAAGCACAAGAAGAGATGCTTGCTAAGTTCGCAACAGAGATGGAGACGACACGTAAAGCTCATGCAGAAGAACTAGCTCGGGTCAAGCAGGCTGAAGCTGATAAGTATGCAGCACGTATCACGAGACTTCAAGCTATGAGGGATAAATACAAGGAGCAGAAAGAAACCCTTGAAGCTTCTGTTGAAGAGAGAGTGAAAGAATCCGTTGAGTCCATTATGCCAAAAATGCATGATGAGTTGAAGACACTCGCGGCTGATAACTTGATGATCAAGTCATCCAATCCTTCAGAATCCGCCTACAAAATTGCCTATGATTTAACGGATTTTGAATTAAAGAAGATCCTCAAAGCTCGTATGAGGGAACTTGGATCTTTTGATAAATCTAAGATTCAACAGACACTCTACAAATCACTGAATGAAGCAATCATGGAGGATGATCGGCTGTTCAAATTGTTTGGAAGTGTGGTACCTTACCACATTCTGCCCGAGGAGGAAAAAGATGATAGTGAACAGGAAGAGGGTACTGGTGAAGAAGAAGAGGAAGAAGAAGGAGAAGAAGAAGAAGGAGAAGATGATGATGATGGTGACGATGGTGGTGATGATGATGAGGATGATGATGATGATGATGGTGATGATGGTGGTGATGGAAATGAGGAGAGTGCTAAGGGAAGCAACGAGGGTGACGATGAGGATGATGATGGTAAACAGCCTAAAAAGGGGGACAAGGTAGCCAGCACAAAGAAACCATCTAAGTCTGGTACCAAGTCTCAAAAAGATGCTGCGCAGAAGGAGAAATCTACTTCAACGGAATCAAGACGATCCAAGTGGCGCCATGATGTGAATGCTACTACGGCGTCATCGATTCCCGGTACATCTATTGTTGTGTCTATACCTGTTACCACTAACCCTGTTAGTTCTGTTGTTGCTCCTGTGATTACAGAGTCAGTAACTGAACCTGAAGCTGCACAACACTCGCCCGTTCATGACACCGCCGAGATGCCTGAATCAGAACCAGCAGATGTTCACATTTCTACTCCTCTACAACAAGAACCACAATCTACTGTTCCTGAGTTAAGCACACGGGACTGGGCAGACACATTGGAGATTGACGAGACTGCACCGCCACAAGCTTGGATCACGGCAGCGGCTCAATATGATCCAATCACAGACGCTGACAGAGATGTTCTATATCTCCGTATCCGTAGTCCGGTAGACTTGTGTGCATTTCTGGCTCATGAGTATAAGACTTCGGTTACTCCGTCTTTGGTGAAGAGAGCGCTAAAGGATAAGAGAATTCGCGCCAAAACCAGGTTAACCCGAATGGAGTTCGAGTATTATGCTGACGAGGTCCTGAAAGCTCTTAACACCGTTCAAAGTCCAGGCCTCCATGAATCAGAAAGAGCTCCACCTCCACTTGATCCTTCTCAAGATAATCAAATTGCTCTCGACTTCTTCGTCACCTATGATCTTGAGTATCTTCTGAAGGGTTCATCAAAGTACGCAACCTCCCTGACCTTGCTGAAAGCTGCCAACTGGGGGACAATACCCTGGATCGAGGAAAAGGTAAACCGACTCTGGGTCCCAAGGGTAACTCGTAATTATGATATGTATGCTGTTATAGGTGCATCTCATTGGGACGAACGAGTCCGAAGGGCGTACAGGGGTTGCTGCTTAGCCAATTCAGGAAGTAACGTAAGATCCGATATTCGCATCTCCAGCATTTTGGGACTGAAAACTGAAGCCAAGAATGGCTATTATCATGTGACGGAGATTCGTCTAAAAAGGGAGGATGACAGAGAATACAAAATCCAGCAGGGAGATTTTTCTATCATTCGCCTTGAGGATATCGAAGACATGTTGCTTATGATGACCCGGGATCAACTCACCCATATTGCTCGTGAAGACATCATTGCCTTGAATACAGCATTTCGTATGTTCACACGAAGCGTTGTTATCAAGAAACGAGTTGAAGATCTTCAATTGGGAGTCGAAAGCTACCAAAGGAAGCTTAACCTCACCCGTCCAATGAACCAAGTTCTACCTCAACATGTCGATAGATGTCCCTATACCGGCATTACTGTTCCGAATTACGGGATTTTCTACTTGAACAGTCGAGGGATAATGAAGTTTATGAGGGTAGGTGAGCTTTATAAGTACAGTGATGGGACTCTCATATACGTCAGAGGAAAGTTGGAGCATCTTAATTCGGGTGGGTCTTTACCAGAGATGACTGAGGATTGGCATCAGGGTTATCGGCAAATGGCGAAGTATGTGATCAAGAAGATTGATCAGAAGCTCCGTGAACGTAGATTGATGAGGAGCTTAGAAAGATTCGTTGGTGGTAGACCATATGGAGTGCACCACAAGTTACTGCAACGATCCATCTAATGGGTCGTACATTTCAGGTCCACTTCATATTGGTTTTTAATTGTGAATATGTAAATTTGTGAATATTGTGCTTTTACGGCTTGATGTAGTGTTAAGGTATGATAATTTTTCAAGAATTTCTCACGAGATTCTAAATCTTTCAAAATATATCATACTAAAGCACTACAACTATACCTTATTAATTTAAGGGGGAGCATTAACATGTTCTATGGCCAAACATCGATTTCATTTTTTACCCAAAGACCGGTTAATCCATTCAATATCCCAAATATTAATGGTTAACATTTTGGATAAGGGGAGAAAATGGGATTAAGGAGACTTAAATGATACTTGGCTAAAGGATGAAAAAGACTTAACGATTATCTAACTTAATATGTGTAAAGCACGTGTTAAGGGGGAGCGTTTTTTATGAACAAAACACCTAAGGTACAAAACTTTTGATTTCAATATCACAAGTACCTTAGGTGATTTTCAAGGATTTTTCATGGTGGCTATACTTTCCCAAAACACGCTTAATTCAGGACGAATGTGGTGACAAAAGGGTGGTAGGAATAGGTTTAGTCCAATGATTCATCAGAGCCGATGGAATCTTCCCAAGGACAATTCCCTAGATAGCATTAGAAGTCCTAGGAAAGTTGGAGAAAGATTGTGAACGTAGCTGAATGCCGACCAAGTACTTAAGCTAGCACTGGAACAATCACAACAAGGTGCTAGTTATGACGTATTGGTAAGCATTGAAGGGGTTGAAGAATGAAAAAGAATTGTAAAGATAAAGGGTGTAAAGAAAGAAGCCATCCTTACAACTTTAGGCAGAAACCGGGTCAATACATATGCTATTGAGATCACTTTTTGTTAATGATTCTCGACTTGAAGAAAGACATCATGGACCCAGTGATGCAATGCACAACCCTTCCCAGCTAACTCAAATATCTCTCAAAAGATATTTGTTTTAATCACACGGAGATCAACACGTTATCTATTGGTTTATTCACTCCGAATAGACTGATATTGAAAAGGTGGCACTCCTCTCCAGCCATCGCTCACTAAATCAAAACGCACTATCGAGTCTAGAGCCATGAGATCATCAAAAGTCTCATTAGGACACTTTCCATTTATTCCTTGCTTTCTCACACACTGTGAAAAGTAAGAGATTTTCATGAGTCCTACGCAGTATTCCTGTAATATTGCCAGAACATCCGAGTAATACGTAAGTATTACAATGAAGATGGAAATCCTGCTTGAGCCAACATCAAACAAGCTCATGGTAGGTTACACGTGCGGTTCTTTTAGAACCAATCTTGTGAAAAACTGGAAAGAAACAGTAGTTTAATTCTTAATTGAACTTAAACTCGTTCTAGGCCTCTACGCATTATCATATGATCTTGACAGAACACTCAGAGTGACTCTTTATTGATCACAGTGACGAGTGGAAATCCTTCTAGTGTTAACATCAAACAGCACTTGGTAGGTGACGTGCAAGATTCTTTATGAATTAAGCTCGTGATAATTGGAAAGCAACGATGGTGAAAATCTTAATTGAAATTCACTTGTTCCAGGTTTCATGAATTGACGGCTTCAATCATAAGGATTTTTAATCCAAATGATTCACTCTTTATGTTCGCAGTCAGCTTTGGACGGTCGAATAAAGAGAACGGGTTTACCCGCGAAATCCTGTCAGGAAGTTACTTAATTGAAACTATCCGTCACGGGTACGATATCTAATATCGTCCAACGGTCTTCACCGGCCGGAGGTAAAATGCTACCGAATTAGAATAAAATGTCAAAGCCATTTTATTCGTGTCGTTGCTGTGTACCTTGATACAACATGATTTTCTATGATGAAAAAGTTCGATTCTCGGAATCCTCTCGAATTGATCTCAGTTAAAAGTGGAATGCTTTGTTCTTGGTGACAAAAGGTGGATTTGGTTTTCTATGCTATTGAAAGGATAAATAAATGAAGTAATGAAATTAAACTTGCAGTAAATATAAAAGGTAAAATGATAAAACAGAGAAATGATCTTACTGAAGAAAAGAGCTATTCGGAACAATTACCTATGCGGAATATCTTTGTCTATGCGGAATAACAACCTACTCGGAATACTTGTCCAATTCGGAAAATAAGCCTCTATGCGGAAAGTATGGCCAATTCGGAAAGAATGCCCTATTCGGAAAAACTGGCTATTCGGAAAAACATGTGCTATGCGGAAAGAAGATCCAATTCGGAATAACAATCATATTCGGAATAAAATCACTATGCGGAAAAACTGCTCTATTCGGAATGTATCAAAAATTCCGAGTAAGGAAATGGAAGATTCTGCTATGCGGAATAACTTATTTCGAGTAAAGGAAAAGTGAAACGCCCTATTCGGAATATCCAAAATTCCGAATAAGGCAAACAGAAACTTTTCTATTTGGAAAATCAAGAACTGAAGAACAGTAACAGTGCAGGCAATTCGTTTTAAAATCAAATCAAACCAAATACTCAAAAAGGTTTTACCAAATCAACCAATAAACATTTAAATACCATAAGTAACAAATCCCACCAATAAAAACACAAAATCAACAACTTTTTAAGGTCAAACTTGAACCAAATAAAAACTTAAGAACTTACAATAGAAAGATGATGAAGAAAAAGATGAATCGAAAGATTGGATTGAAAGATTTATGTAAAAGTTAACAATAGTAATGATTAAAACTTACAAGATTGAAGGAAAAATTAAAAATCACCAAACACCCTAATGGTGTTGGTGATGAAACGAACCTAAGAAACTGGGAAGGAAGGAAACAAAAACTAACTCCCTAAAATGTGAAGGAAAACCCTATATATAGTCCTAGTGGTTGGTTGGTGAGTGGGCTTTCTCCCTTTCTTCTTGTCTTCTCGTCTTTTCAGAAAAGTTGACGTTTTCGATTCCGATTCGGGATTTGTCGTCGATTAAATTCAACTCGTCTTTTAATTTCTTCGTTACATAGACTTGAGTTTCTTCGACATATGTAAATCTTCCATCTTTGGTCCTTTTCTTCGATAAATCTTCAAATAGGCCCATTGACTTCAAATCTTTTGCATCTCTTGGACAATAGACTTCGACTTTAGTCTTTTTCCTTGATAAAACCCGTGCAATCCCATGTTTTCTTTAATATTCATCCGGTTAGCTCTGAAAACACAATAAACACAAAAACCACGCATAATTCCAAACAAATGATATTAAATACGTGTTTTGGTCTTGTTTTAGCCAGAATTAAGTGGTAAAAGGATGGGTGTTTACACACCTATCAAATCCCCTACACTTAACCATTGCCATGCCCTCATGCAATGCTTAGTGATAAAGCAATTTTACACTTTTCTCATAATTAATCAACCTTGGCCTTATTCAAATACTACTAAATAAAAATTAAAATACTAAGAGAAATTAAAACTTTAAAATAAACAAAAGGATGAATAACTTGCAAAGAAATCAAGGACTTACATTAGGGCTTTGGTGCTGCGAAGATTTATCACCCTCAAGTTTCACGTTCCCCAAACTAAGCTTAAAAACGAGATCATTGTTATTATAAGTTAGCAATTCAAACACTTACACACATGGCTTAATTAAATGCTTAAACTCCCTTATTCCTAGGTGTATCTCTTATATTTTATTTTTGGTCTTAGAATGATCATGAAGATGCATTTTTGGACTTATTTCGATAGTTTATTTAGGCTGAAAGCAAAGTAGGACGATTTGATCAATAGTTAGCTAAAGGACAAAATCTCTTAAAACTTCTTCTCGGGATATCAAAAAGTTCATATCTTGGCATAACTCGGTTCACGATTTGAGACCTTTCTCGGGCCGATATTTGGCATGTACTTCATACTTCATATCTTCGAGAGACGTTCTTGAGATAATGG
Organism: Glebionis coronaria; assembly: GCA_025667525.1. Taxonomy (NCBI): domain Eukaryota; kingdom Viridiplantae; phylum Streptophyta; class Magnoliopsida; order Asterales; family Asteraceae; genus Glebionis; species Glebionis coronaria. Next base: position 109,228,713 of record CM046874.1, read on the forward strand.
TCTTCTCATCATAATAGAGTTTCTTCACTTGGAGACTTTTGAGGGGTACTCCAACTTTGTTGACCACGACTTCATGATTATTTCTTCAATCTCTAATTGGGATTTTGAGATACAACGATCCGCCTCCTTTTCGGACTTGGATCTATTTATCCTCATACCTTGTTAGGGTCTTTTCGGATAGACTTCTCCATGATCTTTATGGGAGTTGATTGCTTTTCGTCGTGAGTCTTGATCCTTCATATAGATTTTGGGAATAATGCTTTTCACATCACCTTGGATCTTTAGCAATAAAATGGAATCCTCATGCCTTGTTAGGGCCTTTTCGGACTCGCCAATCTTCGCGCCCCGCTTCATAAGTTATGCCTTGGCTATGAACTCTTATCATTACCGAGCAACTTTTAAACGATTTTGGGCTAGAAGCTAAGTAACTTTTCAAATCGTACGACCTTACTTATTGCAGATAAGTTATTAGCAAGTGATGGGAGAATAGGCAAATAATTACACCAAGTGAGCTTGTGCAAGAATACCGACTTATAATTGACTCTATCATTTCTCGTCCTCCACAATTTAAAATCTCAAGTAATGAGACTCGTGGATACTTAACCTAATAAACCAATTAAGGTCTACATGGTTAAGGAAACTAGCTAGAATAAACTTAGGCAAGTCTATTCGGGTTGAGTCAAAATAATCGCAACGGGCCTAATAGATCAAAGACTTCTAAACTAGCTACACCACTTTATTAAAAAAATTGACTTTATTGCGGGATATATACATATAAAAGCAATGATAAAAATTTGAAAATTACGACTAAATGGCCAAAGTTAATTAAAAAATTTGAAAAATGTTGAAAAATATGATTTTCCGGTTAAATGAAGGCATTTTCATGGAAAGGTCCACTTAAAACTTCGATAGAAGTCCCCCTACACTTAAGATAAACATTGTCCTCAATGTTTAAGCATGTGGGAAAAGTCTACCCTACACTTATGACATTGTGCACGTTGGTTAACGCAAGTTAAGGAAGAGACGACTAAAGTGATCAATTTCGAATGTGAGTATGAAGAAAATTTAATCACGATAGTTGAGAGATAGAACCGGATTTCGGATAACACGGGAGCACGGTTCTTCAAAGGTTCCAAGAGTGCAGTCATCCCTGTAATCACATCACCACACAAAAACACAGAACCTATAGAGGCTCCCCTACACTTAGGGGGTTAAAACATAAAAGGATAGATACTCGGGCTGCCTCCCGAGTAGCGCTTGTTTTTTATAACCGAGTGACCACCGTGCACACCGGTGACTTTTTTGGCGGTGTAGTTGGGACCAAAGTGACCACCGGTGGGTCCTTTGTGGCAAGCATCAAGGATTTCAGACGCTGCCGGTCCGTCAACACATCGGCGGATAATAAGGTCGGCACATTGTTTGAATAGGTAAGGGTCGTCCCAAAAGTAAGTCTTAATGTCGGTGAAGAACTTCTTCTTTTGTTGAGACGTCAACCCTTCCTTGAGAAGTCCACCCGCCAAGTAGTTTGCAAAGTCCGCAAACCACGGAGTTTCATTCGGCTTCGAGTTTATAGACATTAAGGTCTCCAAGGGGAAAGAATCATTGATTTCTTTATTCGGATGATCCCCTTGGTAAGGATCCTCAAGTCGGCTAAGATGATCCGCGGCTAGGTTTTCTGCTCCTTTTTTATCGCGAATTTCGATTTTAAATTCCTGGAGCAGCAAAACCCAACGAAGAAGTCTTGGTTTGGAATCTTGCTTTGTCAACAAGTACTTCAGCGCGGAATGATCGGTATACACAATTGTGGTGGAAAGGACAAGATAGGGGCGGAATTTTTCAAAAGCATAGACAACAGCTAAAAGCTCTTTTTCGGTTGTCGTATAATGCAATTGTGCCCCAGTCATTGTCTTGCTAGCGTAATGGATCGGTTGGAAGTGTTTGTTCACTCTTTGTCCAAGAACCGCTCCAATAGCAAAATCACTAGCATCGCACATCAACTCAAAGGGAAGCTCCCAATTAGGGGTAACTAAGACGGGTGCCTTAGTAAGCTTATCCTTAAGCGAGTTGAAGGCTTCAAGACACTCTTTGGAGAAGATAAAAGGAGTATCTTTTTCCAAGAGGTGGGTCATCGGGCGAGCGATTTGAGAAAAATCTTTGATGAATCGACGGTAGAAGCCCGCATGACCCAGAAAACTTCTCACACCCTTCACGGTTGAAGGTGGAGGTAACTTGGCGATAACATCGACTTTAGCACGGTCTACTTCAAGACCGGCTTTGGAAATTTTGTGTCCGAGCACGATGCCTTCTTTTACCATAAAATGGCATTTTTCCCAATTCAGAACAAGGCGAGTGTCTTCGCACCGCTTAAGCATACGTTCCAAATTGGCAAGGCAAGAAGAGAAGGAATCCCCGAAGACCGAGAAATCATCCATGAAGACTTCCATGGTTTGTTCAACCATGTCATGGAAGATAGCTAACATGCACCTTTGGAAAGTCCCTGGCGCATTACATAAGCCAAAAGGCATTCTTTTGTAAGCAAATGTGCCATAGGGACAAGTGAATGTAGTCTTCTCTTGATCTTGGGGATCGATGGGTATTTGGAAATAACCCGAGAAACCATCAAGAAAGCAGTAATATTCATTACCTGCTAATCGTTCAAGCATTTGGTCCATAAAAGGTAGAGGGAAATGATCCTTTCTCGTGGCATCATTGAGTTTGCGGTAGTCTATACAAACTCTCCACCCAGTAACGAGACGAGTGGGAATCAACCCATTGTGTTCATTGGGAACAACGGTTATTCCGCCCTTCTTGGGCACACAATGGATTGGACTAACCCATGGTGAATCCGAAATAGGGTAAATCATACCCGCATCAAGAAGTTTGATAACCTCTGTTTTGATGACTTCATGGATTTTTGGATTCACCCTTCGTTGGCTTTGAATGGTGGGCTTAAAGTCGTCCTCCATGAGAATTTTGTGTGTGCAGAAGTGAGGATCAATTCCACGAATATCCGAGATTTTCCAAGCAATAACCTTCTTATGATCTTTCAACACGGTGATAAGTCGGGCTTTTTCTTCTTTCTTCAGGTCCTTAGCAATGATGACGGGCGACTTCTTCTCTTCTTTAAGGAATACATACTCGAGATGGGGCGGCAACTCCTTAAGCTCTAAATCCGGAGGATTTTCGTCGGGAGGCGTTTTCGAAGTCGGAGTATCGATAGCAATAACCGTGGGAGATGGAGGCGAAGGATTGGCTTCGGTGAGAAGATTGTCAAAGAAATTCATGTCTTCATCCCCATCGGTGGGAGAATCATTAGTAGCTAAATTCACATCTCCCATGGTATCTTCAAGATTGTTCCAAAATAAATCACTATCTCCAAATAGAGACAATGATGAATCAATAGAGGACACGGTCTCAACAGTGGGAAGAGAGGTAGGAATACTTTTGCAAGCATCATTAAAGTGTTCTTCACAAGCCTCATCAAGAACGTCAATACAATTAACACTCTCATATGAATAAGGCTGTTTAGACAACTTTCCCATGTTGAAGACTACTTTATCGTCGCCCACTCTCATGATAAGCTCACCGGCTTCAACATCAATGAGAGTGCGACCGGTCCTCAAGAATGGATGACCAACAATTAGTGGCACACGGGGGTCCATCTCGTAGTCGACGACAACAAAATCAGCAGGAAAGGTGAATTTGTCGACTCCTACAATGACGTCTTCGGCTATCCCCACTGGATAAGCAACCGTATGGTTAGCCAATTCCAAAGTCATTTTGGTGGGGACAAGCTCTGGGATAGATAATTGCTTCCAAACACTTAGAGGCATGAGATTAATACTGGCACCTAGATCGGCTAGGGCCATGCAATTCTCTACTCCCGGGAAATTGCAAGGGATAAGGAAACGACTCGGATCACCAAGCTTGGTTGGCAATTTCCTTAAGAGTACTGCAGAGCAATTCTCATTAAGTTGGGTGTTGGCAATATCGAGGAGCTTTTCTTTGTCGCTCAGAAGATCTTTAAACATTTTTGCGTATTTGGGCATGTGAGCGAGAGCCTCAGCGAAGGAGATATTGAAATTCAATTGTTTGAACATTTTAAGGAAGTTCGAAACCTGAATATCGTCCTTGCTTTTGAGCTTCTCTTTCCTCAACCTAGATGGATAAGGTATATTGGAAGAAGAGGAAGGCTTTGGAAGAATAGGATCACTCACATCCTTGGGTGGAGGAGGGGTAGAAGGAAGAGGTGGAGAAATTGGGGAAAGAGAAGGATGAGGAATATGAGCAGGTGATTCGTTCTCCTTAGTCACAACCACCGGTGGAGGTATAGGAAGCTCGGGTTCCTTGGTACCTTTGCCACTTCGAGTGGTGATTGCTTTCATCTCCCCTCTTGGATTCGCAACGGTGTTACTCGGAAGAGTACCCGAAGAAGAGGGTTGATTACCTTGGAAGAAACCAGCCATCATGTTCCTCAGATCATTAGTTTGGCTATCCAACGTGTTTCTCATGTCGGCTCTCAAATCGTTTCCTTGCTTGACCAAGTCTGCTTTCAAGTTTCGCACTTCCTGTTAGAGATTTTCCACAATCACATCATTGGTCCTCATGTAGGTTGCAACCTCTTGGTGTAATGCAGTGGGTTGGTTGGGAGGAGCATTGTATGCGGGTGGTTGATAAGCAGGTTGTTGGTAAACTTGGTTGTTACGTTGAGGTGGTTGTTGCTGCTTGTGAGGAGGTATGTATGGTTGTCGAGGTTGTTGTTGTTGAGGAGGGCGATTAAGGTTTTGTTGTTGGTTTGGGTTGGTAGGAGGAAAACCAGGTGGTGAAAGATAGTTGTTGTTACGGTAGCTAAGCAAATTACGGTCACCTTGAGGTCTAGCTTGATAAGCAGGTTGAGGATAGGTGCCATATGCCGCATTCACATTCTCAGCAGGGTAGTCTTGGGTGGCCGTACAAGTGGTGTAAGAGTGAGGACCACCGCATATCTCACAAGGTTGGCTGACAGCGTTAACTTGAGCGTTTTTAGCGTTGTTGCTGTTGTTGTTGCTGACGGTGTGGGTGACAAGCGATTCAAGAAGCACAGTGATTTTGTCTAATCGCTTGTCGCTGTCACTAGTGCTAGCACTAGCGACATTGGTCCGAACACTCTTGGTTTGCACACGAGATTTATTCTCAATGATATCCCAAGCAGCATTGGAAGTCTTAGCCAATAGATTACCCCCCGAGGCACTGTTCAGTGAATCTTGGTCACTCATGCTTAAACCATTGTAAAAAGTATTAATTTGATGTACTTTGGTAAAACCATGTTGTGGGCATTTTCTTAAAAGATCTTTAAAACGATCCCAAGATTCACTGAACGACTCATCGTACTTTTGTTCAAAATTTATGATTTCATTCCGCAATGCGGTAGTACGAGAGGGTGGGAAAAAGTAATTGATAAACTTTTTTTCCAAATCCGTCCACGAGAGAATACTCTGTGGCGGTTCCTTAGCAAGCCAATGCCGGGCTTGTCCCTCTAAAGAAAAGGGAAAAAGTTGTAACCTTATAACCTCTTGTGGAACACCATTGAACTTGACCGTGTTGGTGAGTTGCAAGAATCTCTTAATATGGTCGTGTGGATCATCAATGGTACGTCCCAAGAATGGTTGAGCGGAGACCATCTGGATAAAGTCTGACTTGAGCTCGAAATTGTTGGCGGCAATTGCTGGTATAACAATCGGATCAGTGTTGCCATCGACATGAGCTTGCAGCAGTTCAATCATTGGGCGATTATCTGGAAGGGGCTCATTGTTGTTGTTATTGTTCATGTTGTTGAAAGGCGGGTTGTTGTTGTTATTATTGTTGTTTGGAGGTGGTACACCGGCCATGTCTAAGTGATCGAGAGGCTCGGGCTCTTGATATGACGTGGATCGAGTGCGCATACACCTACAAAAGAACGAACAAAGAAAAACAAAGCAAAAATATTTTTGGTTTTTATGATTTTTAATTTTTTATTTTTTTTTGTATTTTTGAAAATTTTATATTTTTAGTTGTTTTTGAAAATTTTTGTGAAAAAGTAACGTTCACAGGGAACGGATCCCAAAATCCAAGTTCTCACAAAAAACTTTTGATCTTAACGAGAAGAGCCGGCAGCGGCGCCATTTGATACAACAAGATTTTCTATGATGAAAAAGTTCGATTCTCGGAATCCTCTCGAATTGATCTCAGTTAAAAGTGGAATGCTTTGTTCTTGGTGACAAAAGGTGGATTTGGTTTTCTATGCTATTGAAAGGATAAATAAATGAAGTAATGAAATTAAACTTGCAGTAAATATAAAAGGTAAAATGATAAAACAGAGAAATGATCTTACTGAAGAAAAGAGCTATTCGGAACAATTACCTATGCGGAATATCTTTGTCTATGCGGAATAACAACCTACTCGGAATACTTGTCCAATTCGGAAAATAAGCCTCTATGCGGAAAGTATGGCCAATTCGGAAAGAATGCCCTATTCGGAAAAACTGGCTATTCGGAAAAACATGTGCTATGCGGAAAGAAGATCCAATTCGGAATAACAATCATATTCGGAATAAAATCACTATGCGGAAAAACTGCTCTATTCGGAATGTATCAAAAATTCCGAGTAAGGAAATGGAAGATTCTGCTATGCCGAATAACTTATTCCGAGTAAAGGAAAAGTGAAACGCCCTATTCGGAATATCCAAAATTCCGAATAAGGCAAACAGAAACTTGTCTATTCGGAAAATCAAGAACTGAAGAACAGTAACAGTGCAGGCAATTCGTTTTAAAATCAAATCAAACCAAATACTCAAAAAGGTTTTACCAAATCAACCAATAAACATTTAAATACCATAAGTAACAAATCACACCAATAAAAACACAAAATCAACAACTTTTTAAGGTCAAACTTGAACCAAATAAAAACTTAAGAACTTGCAATAGAAAGATGATGAAGAACAAGATGAATAGAAAGATTGGATTGAAAGATTTATGTAAAAGTTAACAATAGTAATGATTAAAACTTACAAGATTGAAGGAAAAATTAAAAATCACCAAACACCCTAATGGTGTTGGTGATGAAACGAACCTAAGAAACTGGGAAGGAAGGAAACAAAAACTAACTCCCTAAAATGTGAAGGAAAACCCTATATATAGTCCTAGTGGTTGGTTGGTGAGTGGGCTTTCTCCCTTTCTTCTTGTCTTCTCGTCTTTTCAGAAAAGTTGACGTTTTCGATTCCGATTCGGGATTTGTCGTCGATTAAATTCAACTCGTCTTTTAATTTCTTCGTTACATAGACTTGAGTTTCTTCGACATATGTAAATCTTCCATCTTTGGTCCTTTTCTTCGATAAATCTTCAAATAGGCCCATTGACTTCAAATCTTTTGCATCTCTTGGACAATAGACTTCGACTTTAGTCTTTTTCCTTGATAAAACCCGTGCAATCCCATGTTTTCTTTAATATTCATCCGGTTAGCTCTGAAAACACAATAAACACAAAAACCACGCATAATTCCAAACAAATGATATTAAATACGTGTTTTGGTCTTGTTTTAGCCAGAATTAAGTGGTAAAAGGATGGGTGTTTACACACCTATCATACCTGTTAAAGACGGTGGCGTTGTTGTGTACCTGTTGAAGACGGTGGCGTTGCTGTGTACCAGTTGAAGACGGTGGCGTTGCGGTGTACCTGTTGAAGTCGTTCCCACATGCTTATGTTTTTCTGCATCAAAGTTCAGCAAAATTCAAGAAAGTACAAAATGAAGTCTTCCGCTGTACCAAACTCTGAAGCTTTCGAGAATTTAACAAAAGACATAAGTGTGTGGAACATGGAGTCACGAGGAGGCAAGATTCACAAGAAGGCAAAGATCGCACGTGAAAGGCCAAAAGAACAATGCTCTCAAGCCAAAGCCTAAAAGATCAAATCAACATATTCACAACAAAAAGAAAGAAGAAAAGACTACGAGCTGAAGAACGAAGACTTAGTATAGTATGCTAGGTTTAGAACTTTGTAAACGTGGAGTGACCTCCCTTAGGGGGAGATTGTTAGAAATACGTTTTTAACGTATATTAGAAGTATCGGTCACTCCACAATATTATTTAATGTTGTAATAGCTCGTAGTTAATGTTACTTATGAAGTTAAGTAAGAAACCGACCCATGGGCTTGTCATGGGTCGGCCCAAGCCCAAACATAGGCCTTGGATATAAATACCCCTTTCCACCATGGAAAGGGGTTGGTTGTTGTTCATTCCATTTTTCATTTTGAATAAAAACACATAGTTTCTCTCTCACTTTCTCTCACTAGTTTCTCTCTCTAGGAATCTTCAACCCACTTCATAGATTCATAGGTTATCAATATTCTACAATCATGATAAATGCTTTATGACTGCTTCATTAACCGATTCTGATTCCAAGATTATAGAGCTTGAAATGATTTTAGCTCAGGAATCTAAAGATCTTGAGGATGGCAAACTAGAATTTTCTTAGAGAACTGACAAGTTTGAAACGTATTTTGAAAAACTTGAAAAGTCAAACGTTGTTCTTGAACAAAAATTGGATCAAAAAATTTTAGATTCTAAAGCTGAAATGGATAATTTTTTGAAACAAATTAAGTTGCTAGAATCTAAGTTGGCATCCCAAGATAAATTGCACAAAGAAAATGAGACATTAAAGGCTCAAATTCAAGAAAAGGTTTTTTGTAATAGCTGCTCTAAAAAACGAGTTGAGGAAAACTAAAGGAACTAGTGTTGACACTAAGCTTGAAAAACCATCAATCTTGAGGAAACCGCCTCAAAATCAGTCTATCAGAAAACTAACTGCATTTAGATCCGAGCGACCAAAATCCTCGAAACCGCGGTTTACATCCCAGGTTGAGATGGTTCATGTTTCTAAACCAGTCACTCCACCAACTAGGCCTAATGTGACTAAATCATCTTTTGTAAGCCCTAATCACATGATTGCATCTAGCCTCCCTAGACATAGTTCAAAGAACACGTCTCGAACTAGTTCAAATGACGTTCACCATAAATTTGGTCTAAGGGAAGCTAAGCAAAAGACACAAGTAAGAGATAGAAAATTCAAACCTAGTCAAATGCCTTCTAGTTTACCCAACACTGCTAACCGTAGCATGTCATATCATAGGAGCATCAATCAATCACCCAGGAATTCTAGATCTTATTCGGACTTTAAACATGCTACTTGTAAAACATGTAGAAAGTGTGTCTTTAATTCTAATCATGACTCTTGTGCAAGAAATTCCTTAATGATGTGAACTCCCGTGCTAGAGTAAGTCCCATTGGTTAGCTAAAATCAAACCCATTGGTAAAGTTTAGCGCCCCACTGGTGGAACTTTCACTCTTGTTGGAAACGAGTACCCTTTAACTAGGATAGTCTCCAAACACCGAGACTACTAGGGAGGAAACTAAAAAGGATGATCAATCACTTAAGCCTAGTGATCCATCTCCTCAGGTCGCCTCTGGCACAAGAAAAGACACATGTGAACCCCCACATGGTTCTAAAATAGATATCGCTAACCTATATAAAAGCATACAAACTTCAAATGAGAATGCATGTACCAAAGTTAACATTCAACACGAAGAAAGTGGTCCAATCATTGTATACCGTTCAACTAAGGACACTCTCAGAGTTTGGTTACTGAAGAAGCAGATATCAGAGAAACAAGTGTTCGATTAAGCTTACTAGGAATGCATCTTGTTCATATGTGATTAGCATAGCGGAATTGAACAAAACACATAAACAAGGTGGTTACTTTTCAACGATTACTTGTATTAAACTTCAAACAATTACAAGTAACAAACCCTAGACGTGTTTACAAGAACACACACGTCTAGAATACACGACACATGCTTTATGACTACATTGTGAATAATGGGAATGATTATTCACGTAGGGTGTATGTGTTTATATACTACACATACCCCTTCTTACAAGAAATCTAATTACACTAGAAGTCCCTCCATCTTTTGCTAATAAGTCCTTCTTGTTATATGAAAGGGCTCCATATTCTTGTAAATCTTTCTTTTTGCATATAAGTCCTTGTTTCATTATTCTTGTTTTGTCTCATCAAATTAATTCCCAACAATCTTCCCCTATTTGATGATGACAAAAACGATCTTCAAATCTTGATCTTTCACGAATGAAACAAGCTTCCCTTAAAGTAAGATTTCTTGTAAAACATATCACCACATAAAAATAAGTTGCATACCTTGATCTTTGAATCTTCTTCCCCTTTTTGTCTCATCCAATAGGGATCTTCTAAAGATAAACAATTGATAAACGCTTCCCCTTGAGTGGTGCATATAAATGAATCACGAATCATGTAGACTCTAATTGTAGATTACGAATGAAGAAAAACGAATATAACCTATTAGTTGAAGAAGTGGAATCTCCCAAGCTTGTATCTTATATCTTTGATCTTTTTATATTCGTCCCCTTGTGTTGACTAGTTCTCTTAAACATGTCATGTCCAAATCATCACAGCCATATCACGTCATCATCTTCCCTTGATACAATATTAATGATTCCATATATATACCAACCTGCTGCTCTTACACGAAGAATAGATCTAGGGTTTATAAAAACCCTAAAACGTAATATGAACTTACAGCAGCAGCTTGGTGTTTTATCCTTGTACAGCTTTTAGGGTTCTAAAACAAACTCTAATAACCAATAACATGATCACCATCATTAATACTAACCGATCACAACAGGGCTGCTACTATGTTTCAAAAGATGAATCTAGGGTTTATGCAAACCCTAAAAACGAAAATCAACATAACAACGAGGATCAGTGATCATACTAGGGTTCATCATGGATTCATGAATCCACTCACCAAAGCTAGTATGATCTATCACCACTGACAGAAACATACCATCTATTTTGTTTGAAGTTCGATCTAGGGTTTGAGGGAACCCTACATCATGATTTCATGTAAAACATAAATCTTAAAAAACACCACTGCTGCCAACTTTTACGCTTAATAACTTTTTCTTGGGGATAAAACTTGACAATCCCTCCGTTGGATGTCTAGATATATGTGTATAGAACACACACAAGAAATTTCGTGACGATCCAACGGTCCAATAAAAAGTTACGACCTTCTGAATACTAATGCGCACACAAAAACGTCCAGAAAAATCCCAGACGGATTTTTATTCTTCTTCACAATACACGAACACTTTGTTGGTCCTAGCATCATGAGCCACGAGGCTCTGATACCAACTGTGGAAACCTTGGTTTCCTCGAATCTTTTAGCTGCTAGGCATAACCATTGTTCATATGATTAACAATCAAAGCGGAAAAGAACAATAGTTAGGAAACAAGGTGTTTAAGCACAAGACACAAAGAATTACTCAATTGGATTGTTCATTAAATTAATAACAAACAATCACTAGGTGTGTATACATTGAATCCCATACCTAGTCGACACACGCTTTAGGTTTACATTGTGAATGAATGTTATGAATAAAACCTAAGACCCTTGTTCCTTTTATATACTAAGGATTAGGGTTTACAAGAGATAATTATGAATAAACATGTAAATCTTCTATTTAAATAACTAATACATAATATATTCTGCATACTTATCCTAAATAGAAGCTTCCAACAGCGTTTGACTTTTATTGACTTCTGTCAACGCCTGATTTACTCTTGACAACGCCTGGATTACACTTGTCAACGTTTAGACAAATGCCTTTATGTTTTCTTCGTTTTTGAGTTTCTGCCACATCAACTTTTTGACCCAACAAGTGTCTCAAGGAATTTGCAGTTAAGTTTACAACAATAGCTCATAGTCAAATCACAGTCTGTGACCCGATATTCAAAGAAAGGGAAGTTCATCTCGTCAACGATAACTTACCCTCAAAACGAGAAATTAAACTTTCTCGGAAACGAGCTGGAATTAAAACTATTCAAAAGTTTTAAGCTCGTGTATATGGCTCGCAATCATATTACAGATTGTGACCCAAACTTCAAAGAAAATGGAGTTAATCTATTCAACGATAACTTACCCTCAAAACGAGAAATTAAATTTTCTCGGACACATATTCAAAAGTTTTAAGCTTGTGTAAATGGCGTATAATCATATCTCAGATTATGCCCCGGACTTCAAAGAAAGGAAAAGTTTATCGCTGATAATAAACTTATCCTCACAACATAAACTTATCCACACAACGAGAAATTATTTTTTTGGGGCATGAGTTTCTATTAAAAATATTCGAAGTTATTAAGCTCATGCACATTGACTTACAGTTAAATAGCAGACTGTAACTCGGACTTCAATTTTAGGAAAGTTTATCTTTAATGATAACTTATCCTTGTAACGAGAAATTAAATTTTCTCGGTCATGAGCTTGTATTAAAACATTCCAAGTTTTAAGCTCAGAAAGGAAAGTGTATCTTTTAAATAAGAGAACTTTTCCTCATAACAAGAAATTCACCTTTCTCGGTCATGAGCTTTACGTTATAACACTCAAAGTTTTTCAAGCTCATGAAAACGACTTCTAAGTAAATGTCAGCTTAGAACTCGTTCTTCAGTTAAAAAGAAAGTATATCTTTAATGATAAACTTATCCTCAAAACGGGAAGCTTACAACTTCTCGGACTTGAGCTCGTTTAGTAAGACATTCAAAATCATAAGCTCGAGTAATTGGTTTTTCAAAACCGTTGAACACAATTTTTCAAGAATTTTTTAAAAGGTTTTTCTAAATCTTTCAAAATTGTGTGTTCAACAATGTTTTGATAAAAAAGGGCATGTCTTCTGGAATCGATAATATTTATGATCCTAGAAATGTCGTTCAATAATGAAACGCGGTTGTAAATAAAGTTCGAGCAGAAGTTTAAATGATTTAAAACATGCTCAATATGGCTTGCTATTATTTCAGATAGTAACCCGCTTTTCATATTCAAGTCAAGCATTTCACTGGAAGGCTGACTCTACAACGGGAATTAATTTTATCGGGCATGGTTTATTTTATAACCATGTAAGGGATTGTGTTTACGAAATAACACAATCTAATACGAATATATGTACGCATCAGTGCATTTATTTGTTAAAACGAGATAAATCTTGTTTTTATGAAGTTATCATCTCCACATACCGTAGCAATTTACAATTGATATCTACATACTCGACGATGCGACTACTCAAACGGCGACTACAGCTCTTTCGAAAGAACATGGGTTAACAATTGAGGGGGAGCAATTGTCAAGCGTTCAGAATCTTCGATGCCGAAAGTTCTAAGTTAACAAATTGGTGTCAAGAAAACGATATCAATCGTACACGTGGTGTCAAGAGATAACTTCATATGTGACGAGGAAGACCAACATACGGCAACAAGAACCACGTGATCTTATCACATGATGTTCTCATCATTCAGATCCAACCTCGTAAATTATCAATCTTGTGAATACATTATCATATATGATCTTTGCACGTGATAAGTACCTTACACTTGTGTTTAAAAGGTATTTAATTCACGTATCAAGTACAACCTCATTAATTTGAGGGGGAGCTTGTGAAAATCATAAAGACAATTGAATTTACCTCTTTCTTCCCAAATTTTCTTAAAATTTCATTAAATCAATTGATATTAAATACATCGATTGGGTTAATATTTTTAATATGGGGGAGAAAATGTGATTTAATATTGAGATCAATAATGGTTTGACTTAATGTGCTGGCTTATCTCGACATGTGCGAAACGTTTTCAAATATCGTGGCATATGATAAAGGGGAGCAAAATGGATTTGGATATCAAAATAGATTTCATGGTGACATATACTTACCCAAAACCATTTATTCACGACGGTGAAGATTGTGGTGATATAAGGATGGTAGGATAGGTTAATTTCATTGATTCTTCCAAAACCGTAGAAATCTTCCCAAGGACATTCCATAGCTAGAAATAGTAGTCCTTAAGAAAGATGGAGAAAGTTTGTGAACGTATCTGAATGCCGACCAAGTACTTAAGTTAGCACTGGAACAATCACAACAAGGTGCTAGTTATGACATATTGGTAAGCATTGAAGGGGTTGAATAATGAAAAAGAATTGTAAAGATAAAGGGTCTAAAGAAAGAAGCCCTCCTTACAACTTAGGCAGAAATCGGGTCAACACATATGCTATTGAGATCATTTTAATGATGCTCGATATTGAAGATAGACATCATGGACCCAGTGATGCAATGCACAACCCATCCCAGCTAACTCAGATATCTCTCAAAAGGTATTTGTTTTAATCACATAGAGACAACGCATTATCTATCGATTTATTCACTCCGAATATACTGATATTGAAATGGTGGCACTCCCCTCCAGCCTCCGATCACTAAAATCCAAAGTGCACGATAGAGTCTAGAGCCATTTGAGATCAACAATAATCTCATTAGGACACATTTCCATAGTTACTTGCTTTTTCACACACCGTGAAAAGTAAAAAAATCTTAAGAGTCCTACGCAAAATCTTCATGATCTTGCCTGGACATCTGAGTAAAACGAAAGTATTTACAATGAAGATGGAAATCCTTCTTGAGGGAACATCAAAAAGCTCATGGTAGGTGACTTGTGCGATTCTTTATGAATCATACTTTTGATAACTGGAAAGCAACAGTGGTTTAATTCTTAATTGAATTCAAACTCGTTCCAAGCCTCTACGCAATATCTTAGTGATCTTGCCAGAACATTCAGAGTAATACTATTAAGTATTTACAGTGACGAATGGAAATCCTTCTAGTATTAAAATCAAACAGTACTTGGTAGGTAACTTGCAAGATTCAATATGAATCAAGCTCGTGACAACTAGAAAGCAACGATAGTGCGGTTCTTAATTGAATTTCACTTGTTCCAGGTATATGAATTCATGGCTTCAATCATGCGGATAATCTAGTCCAAATGATTCACTCTTTACGTTCGCAGTCAGCTTTGGATGGTCGAGTAAAGAGAACGGGTTTACCCGCGATATCTTGTCAAGGAGGTTCTTAATTGAAACTACATGACACAAGTACGATATTTAATATCGTCTAACGGTCTTCACCGACCGGAGTGTAACAAGACGGTGGCATTGCGGTGTCCGAGAAGAAGTCGTCCCCGCATGCTTATAATTTTTTCACTTAATACTTCAACAAATTCAAGAAAGTCTAAAAGTCAAGTCTTCTGCTGTATCAAACTCTAAAGCTTTCAAGAATTTATAAAGGTATAAGTATGTGGAACATGAAGTCACGAGGAGGCAAATATCACAAGTGATGAATGCACAAGGTCAAGGCAAGGAAACGTGCTTAAGACTAAAGTCAAAGATCACATCAGCATATTCACAAGAACAAGATCGAAGACTCAAAGATAGTATGCTAGGTTTAAGATTTTGTAAAATGGCGTGACCTCCCTTAGGGGGAGATTGTTGGAAATACGAAATTCCAAAGAAAGTCTCGGTCACATCATAGTTAGCATAGATCACGAGTTATAGACTATTTAGGACTTTGTCTATTGGAACGACCTCCCTTAGGGGGAGATTGTTGGAAATACGTTTTTACGTATTTAGGAAGGATCGGTCACTCAAACGAGATATATCTAGTATGGGCTCGTGATCCAGTATGTAAAAATATAACCCACAAAGCCCACATGTAGCGTGGGCTATATATACCTCCTCCTAGCATGTTAGGAGGGGTTGGTTCTCACATTTCTCACACATTCAATCTAATATTCTCTTATTTCTCTCCAACCTCTCTCTACTTTCTCTCTCTAGATCTTCATCTCTCGCTCTCTCTCTCTCTCTCTCTTTAGATCATTCCAAGGTTAGTATAATCCAAGGGTATTGTAGATCTACAAAGCGCCTAAATAATCAAATCCCAAAATCGTTGATGATATGACGGGTATCACCAAAGTTGGAAAGATCGTGAATTATAAGTCGGTGGTCGACCGCCTTGTAACTTATAATCGTTCTAGGCAGGATTAATCGGATCGACAATTTTAGCAAATTTTAGCTATTTTCGGCAAGTTTTGGATATTTCTAACGAGTTTTAGGCATTCTCGGCAGTATTATTCTTCAAATCCAACTTAGCATATAAATAGTTAGTATAAGTGGTAAATATTGGAATTTAACAACCTAATGTATCAAATATACATGCATCAAGAGTAAAACGCGGCGGATAGAATGGATCACATTTGCATACAAGTAATTAATATAAAAGTTAAGAGTTGCGTACCTTTTTCTTGCAACAATGGTGAAAAACCCTAAATAACCAACCAAGAAAACACCTCTTAACAATATAATAGATTCACCAATAAAATCTAAAGATCAACAATAGATCTTTTTTAAGATAGTCCACACGACACTTCAATCAATCAATTAGATCGCTATATCTTGATTAAGAGAATACTTAATAAACCAAAAGGCAAAAATCCTCTTGGTTCGGTGTTGTAGTCGACGGCCAAGAGAAGAGAGGAGGTAGAGTTTTTTTTTTTTTTTGGTTTTCAACTTATGACAAAGTGATCTAATCCTTTAGTTTACATATAGCGCAAGACTTAGCTATTTTAGGAATAGATACTATTCTTTCTCAGCAAGTTAAATCTTTTAAAAAGTTTATGTTCTTTCATTTACCCTTGTTCGACCGTCCAACCCCCCCACACACCCTTGGTGTTGACTCTTGGACTTTCTAGAATACGGTATTAACTAATTATATTAATTACTTTAAAGTCTTAAGTCTTTTAATTAATATTTATTACTTGTTAACTTATTAATTATTACCGTTAAGTATTCACATTTATCCAATTAAGTATATACAATAAATATAGTCATATCATATTATATATCTTAATAAAAGATGATCTCGATATTTAAGTGTGTGACCCCTTGGGCACACGAATTCCCGATCATATAAAATACTAACTATGACTTACGCATATCCCACCAGCTATCACTTGGGGAAGTCTCCGTCATAGCGTAATTAATACTAACATTGACAGATAGTCTAGCAACAGCATCAATGCTTCGAAAAGTACCCGAGTTTGGTTTCATTAAACAATCTCAACCTTATGGTATAAATTACTATATCCCTTTTGTTTTTGATATTGCAAATCATGAACATGGATCAAATGTCATTTCATGTATTAACGCATATGTTCCCGTTTCCGTAATTGATCACGATTACCAAATGTAAAAAGAATCATCTTTACCATCATTTGAGCATGGTCATGCAAACATTTGATCAACCCTACGAGGAGCTCAGTATGTATCATATTCATTCATGAAGGAACTAAATCCTATTGACTTGTTCACTTCCACATACTATCGACAAAATCACAACTTCAGTAAAAAAAACTAATTCAAGAATATGGAGTTCGTCAGAAAGCGATGATGGAGTTAGCCACGGTTTTTGAAAATGCTTCCATAGCTAAAGACGATCTGAAGAGTGCATAAGAGAAATGCAATGATATTCCAAAATAGAGTCGGGCTTTAATCGACATAAATGCATAACGCTCTGTTTCGAAAGCAGCGAAAATCAAACGACAAATGAAAAATAAATTTGTTTGACTTCATGAAAAATACGATTAGAACGATTGTTATGTACTTTTAAATTTCGTACTGTATTTTAAAAGTCTGTATTGTAATTTTCAATTTCGTATTGTAACTTTTAAAAGTTCCAACGGATAGTTTTCAAATTTTCTTCTATAAATACCTATTAGCTTTCTTTCATTTCTCACACACAACATATCTGTTATCATCCTTTCACCCAAAAATGTCGGAAAAACACTACTAAGAATACCATACGCAAAGCTACTAGAAGCAATCCGTCGACACCCGAGAAACCACTTGAGTCAACCCCCCCCCCCCCCCCCCCCCCACCACCACCACCACCACCACCAAAAAAAAAAAAAATTTACACAAACCCTAACTTAGAAACCTATGTGAGTGGTTTATCAACTCAACCAACTCAAAAAGATGATTCATTCGATAAACATGTGATAGTTGAAGAATTGCGTCTTATTGAGGAACAAGAACGGCAGCTACTTCTTGATGAAGAGGCGTTACGAGAACTTATAGAAGAAGAAGCGGGGACTGAAAAGGAGTGGGAAGATAGAATGAAACAAGAAGAAGCTGAGTATGAGTTGTCAAGGTCGAAAACTTTTGTAAATAAAACTAATTCAGATCCGGGATCAGATTAATAACTTTGTTATCTTTGTAATAGTTTTAAATATAATGTAATGTTTTTTGTTATTGTAATGTTTTTTTTAATTTTATGAATGAATTTTAGTTTTAAAACTCTTAAAAAAATATTGTTTTGGTGTAAAAAAAAGTCATCACTAAGTTATCGGAGAACTAACGCTAAAATAACGGGTAAAATTAAAATCACCATCACAACCGATGTGCCTGGCCTGATGAATGCAATCTTAAGTCTCCCATATTACACGTTGCCTTAGCCCGAGTTTGTCTTTACATAAAAATCACTATTCTTTTCATTGTGGCGAGCGCTTGTCGTAACTATTGAGAAAATTATTCACGTAGACACACGTAAAAAAAAGAAAAAAGAAAAAACGGGTTTGGTGACTTTCGATTTTTACGTAGTGCTTGATACGTCGAAATAACTGTTACGACGAATGACACTTTAGTTCATCAATATTCACCAGATCTGTAGATCCAAGGTTTTGGTTGGATAATATTAATATAGCAAAGCATAGCCTGTATCCATGTTTGCTGGAATAGAATCATTTCATATCATATATTAATTTAGTAAGAAATTCGTTTGTCAAATGAACGCTGTAATAGAAAATTTTGAGTATTAATACGAAGGATATTCTTTATTCGTTGGGTAAAGCTAATACAAAGGATATTCAATCTGCGTGTTCTTAGTTTAACTTGAAGCTTTCGTAATAACTTTTGGTATCGCATATTTCAAGTCGTGATCATATCTGATT
This sequence comes from Glebionis coronaria, assembly GCA_025667525.1. Lineage (NCBI taxonomy): Eukaryota > Viridiplantae > Streptophyta > Magnoliopsida > Asterales > Asteraceae > Glebionis > Glebionis coronaria. The sequence goes on from CM046874.1 coordinate 109,247,638, forward strand.
ATGATAATTATATATTCGTTTCGTAAGATTAGTTTATTCTTTCATTGTTTCTTTACCTAATGTTGGTTCCAATAGTGTACAAACGCCGAAGTCCACGTTATAATCCATTTCATTTTATATTAAGATTAGAATATCATCGAGTCTCCTATTAGCTTATTTGGCTTATGAGTTAATATTCCGATCTTTAAGTCATGATAAACTTACAAGTCATAAATGAACCGGAAAGGATGGGTTATACAGAATAAGCCGAGTCAAATGAGCTTATTTTAGTACTATCTAAAATGGCTGCTTGGCCTTGCAATTGAGTACGAGATACAAACAATCTATATTGTAATATTGGTCCATGAGCTTCTCACAACATATACTCCGAAATGAATATGATCATTCAATAATATTTGATATATACCAGTAAGGTTGAGCGGAATGGAGCACAATTTACGAAAATTTACTCATGAGTTCTCACCCCGGTTATACGGTTATAGAACTCACGCGCGAGTTGGCGACCAAAGGGTGGGTTTTAAAACAAAGGCCAATATGTTAGACGTGATTACGGTTCGAATCCGTTTATTTTATTGGAAGATGTTGCGTCGCAAGAGTTATGAATATGGTATGCAATCTTTGGTGTTGCTGGATCTAACAACAACATCAACGTTTTATACCAATCTCCTTTGTTTAACGATCTCAAGACTGAACGAGCACCGGATTCCCGTTTGTGGCTAACGGTGTTTTAAAAAGAAATAAGCCATAATAGTTACTCCTACTTGAGCAATGAGAAAAGAACAAATCTAAAATATGATGTACACATGCAATATATTACATAATATGGTTCGGTTATACAAACGACGTGCAATTTCTCCGACATGATTCCCGGAGGAAGAACACCAACAGGAGGAGATTGTCCAAAACGATGAGCAAAAGCGAGCAGTCATGAGGTACATCCAATCGGCACAAAGAAATCATAACCTTCGAGCTAATTTAGTCGAATACTTGTATGCTAATGCTAATTTATAGTTTTAATATTCGGGTCTATATAATGGTTTTAATTATTTAACAAAAGTTTTAATGTTCGAATAAAAGTGTTTACGTTTACGTTTTTAGTTTACGAATTAAAGTAATTAACAAGAAAAAAATATAGTATGGCGGTGGCGGTGAGTTTCTCACAAACGGTAAAGTTGAAAAGTGAGTTGAAAGAGTGAATAAAGAAAGTGAATTATGTTGGAAATTTAGTGCAATTGTGGGAACGGGTAATACTTGTAAATGGGTTTGGAGGTACGGAGTGTACACCCATTAAGAACCTTACCTCCCTGGACTCAATATAGTGGTTGTGATATCAGTAGAAAGCTGCTCCTGGTCAGGAAGTTGGTCAGGAAGTTGCTTCTGGTCAGGAAGTTGCTCCTGGTCAGGAAGCTGCTCCTGGTCAGGAAGCTGCTCCTGGTTAGGACGTTGCTCCTGGTGATGCACAAAGTCTTTGTAACCTCTTTGACCAGTTAATGAGGGTTGAATATTGACTTGATGACCAGATTTGTGGTCATGTAACCACTATGCTTTATGAAGGTTATTATGAGATTAATAGGCCGATTAATGCTCTTAATACCTTTGACTAGGAGTTACATTCCTTAAAGGAATAGGATCACTATAAATAGTGATCATATTTTGCATGATGAAGAACAAAAACAAGAAACACAGAAACGCATAGAGTTCTTGATTTGTGCCTAAAACAAGAACTAACTCTTGGTTTTATCCCAAGGAGGTATTCGTGTTAACCCAGGCATAGGGTCGAATAATCTTCTTTGGAAAGTGATTACACGACTCCAAGAGATATCCGGTAACCATTCATTGGTACGTAGTTAGGCTATTGATTATCTTCACCCTGTTGGAACGAAGTAAACCCCAACAATCAAAGAAGATTATTTTGTGATAATCAATGGCGGCGGCAATGAAGCATATGGTGGCTAACTTCTCCAAACTGGACAAGTTTGAAGGGGTTGATTTTAGGAGATGGCAAAAGAAGATGCACTTTCTTCTTTCTACCATGAACGTGGTGTACGTGTTGACTACTCCTATTCCTGATGGTGGTGATGATGCTACTTTGGAGGAACTGAGGAACAGGAGCAAATGGGAAAATGATGATTATGTGTGTCGCGGCATAATTCTCAATGGTATGTCTGATTCTTTATTTGATATTTACCAAAATGTTGAATCTGCTAAAGAACTATGGGATTCCTTGGAAGCCAAATATATGGCTGAGGATGCATCAAGTAAGAAGTTCCTTGTGAGTGATTTCACAAATTACAAAATGACTGATTCAAGACCAGTCATGGAACAATACAATGAACTTCTTGGAATACTTGGCAGATTTACACAACATAAAATGAACATGGATGAGACCATTTAGGTCTCGTGTGTCATTGACAAACTACCTCCTTCTTGGAAAGATTTCAAGCATACCTTGAAACATAAGAAGGAGGAGTTAACTCTTGTTGAGTTGGGCAGTCATTTGCGCATTGAGGAATCCCTCAGGGTGCATGAAAGTGATAAGCCAAAGAGCAACAATGTTGCTGGTTCATCTGTTGTCAATATGGTGGAGCATAACAACTCCACCAGGTACAATGACAACAAGGGCAAACGTAAGCATCATGATAACACCAAGGCTAATCCTAACAAGAAGTCATCAGTGGCTTGTTGGAAGTGTGGGAAACCTGGACACTTCAAAAGGGATTGCAAAGGTGTTAGCATTGGCAACCAAGCTAATGGATCAGGCACAAAAGGTCAGAATATGTTTAATGAATCTCTCCAGATTTATTATGTTACATATGTATCTGAAGCTTACTTTGTGCAGGATGATGATGTTGCGTGGTGGGTTGACTCTGGAGCAATAGTACATGTGTGTAAAGATAGATGCTGGTTCAAGACTTATGAGTCAATGAATGATGGATCTATTCTTCACATGGGAAATGAGTCAACAGCCCTAGTGCATGGACGTGGTTGTGTAGATCTTAAATTTAGTTCTGGAAAGATTGTTTCTTTGTTTAATGTTTTGCATGTTCCTAATATTAGGAAGAACTTGGTTTCTAGTAGTGTTTTGAATAATTGTGGTTATAAACAAGTGATTGAATCTAATAAATTTGTTTTATCAAAACATGGTGTGTTTATTGGTTTTGGCTATTTGAGTAATCAAATGTTCAGGCTTAATATTGATTCTAGTATAAATGTTGATTCTGTCCAGATGACTACCACTAAACTAAATGATTCATCACTATGGCATGCTAGACTAGGCCATGTCCACTATAAGAGGATGCAAGATATGTCTAAGGATGGGTTAATTCCAGCTTTTGACATGGACACTGATAAGTGTCAGACTTGTATGCTGAATAAAATTACTAAGAAACCATTTCAGGATGTAAAACGTGTAACTACAGTTTTGGAGCTAATTCATAGTGATCTATGTGATTTGCATGCTACTCCCTCATTAGGGAATAAGAAATACTTGGTAACATTTATTGATGATGCTTCAAGGTTTTGTTATGTCTATTTGTTACATACTAAGGATGAAGCATTAGATAAATTTAAAGTATTTAAAACTGAAGTTGAATTACAACAAGGAGTCCAAATCAAAAGATTTAGGACTGATAGGGGAGGTGAGTACATGAATACTCAGTATTTTTAGTCTGTTGGAATAATCCATGAAACAACTGCCCCCTATACTCCACAACAAAATGGTATATCAGAAAGAAAAAATAGAGTACTAAAAGAGATGGTTAACTCCATGTTGTCCTACTCAGGACTGAGTCAAGGGTTTTGGGGAGAAGCTATGTTAACAGCTTGCTATTTATTAAATAGGGTTCCTAATAAAAGGAACAGGATTACCCCTTATGAACTCTGGACTAAAAGGAAACCAAACTTGAACTACCTCAAAGTTTGGGGTTGTAGGGCTGTTGTAAGACCCCCTGATCCAAAGGTGAAAACCTTGGGTGAAAGAGGCATTAAATGCATCTTTGTTGGATATGCTGAGCATTCCAAGGCTTATAGGTTCTATGTTATTGAACCTAATGATTCAGTTTCAATAAACTCAATCATTGAATCAAGGGATGCTAACTTTGATGAGACTAGGTTCTCATCAGTCCCTAGACCAAGCCTTAGGACTCCTATAGGAGCTGAGGACACTGGTGTTTCAGTGGAACCTGAAAGGGTCACTGATGAGGTTGTGGTTCAACAACCTGAGCCTGAGCTTAGAAGAAGCACAAGGCATAGGACTCCAAAGAATTTTGGGCCTGAATTTCAACTATACCTAGTTGAAGGAACAAGGGATGAGGTCTCTGACCAGTACTACTATTGCTTTAATGTTGAGGATGATCCCAAAACATTTGATGAAGCAATGAAGTCTTAGGATGTTGCTTTCTGGAAAGAAGCAATCAATGATGAGATGGATTCCATCATGGGCAACAACACTTGGGTGTTGGTTGATCTACCTCCAGGTTGTAATCCACTTGGTAACAAGTGGATTTTCAAAAGGAAAATGAAGGTAGATGGAACTGTTGAAAAGTTCAAGGCAAGGTTAGTCATTCAGGGCTTTAAACAAAAGTCAGGGATAGACTATTTTGATACTTATGCTCCAGTAGCACGTATCAGTACCATAAGAATGTTGATTGCCTTGGCAAGCATTCACAATCTGATTATTCATCAGATGGATGTGAAGACAGCATTCTTGAATGGTGACTTGGATGAGGAGGTTTATATGAACCAACCTCAGGGCTTCATCATGCCTGGTCATGAAGGTAAGGTGTGTAAACTGATTAAGTCCTTATATGGACTGAAGCAGGCACCTAAGCAATGGCACCAGAAATTTGATGAAGTGGTTTTGTCTAATGGTTATTCACTTAACCAAGCTGACAAATGTGTATATAGCAAATTTGATGAATCCGGTAAAGGAGTCATCATTTGCCTATATGTTGATGACATGTTAATATTTGGTACTGACCAAGCTAAGGTTGATCAGACAAAGGATTTTTTGTCATCAAAGTTCTCCATGAAAGACAGGGGGAGGCTGATGTTATCCTTGGCATAAGGATTAAACATGAAAGTGATGGTATTGTAATTTCTCAGTCTCATTACATTGAGAAGGTGCTGAAGAAATTCAATCACTTTGATTGTACTCCAGTAAGTACACCTATGGATACAAGTGAGAAACTAATGCCTAACAATGGTCAGGCTGTCTCCCAGCTTGAGTATTCTAGGGTTATTGGTTGCTTGATGTATGACATGACTAGTACTAGGCCTGACATTGCATTTGCTGTGGGTAAACTGAGTAGGTATACTAGTAATCCTGGTACTCAGCATTGGCAAGCAATTCAGAGGGTACTGAAGTATTTGAAAGGAACAATGGATTATTATTTGTCTTATACTGGATATCCTTCAGTGTTGGAAGGTTACACTGATGCAAGTTGGATCAGCAATACTGAGGATAATTCATCCACAAGTGGCTGGGTATTCCTTCTTGGTGGTGGTGCAATTTCTTGGGCATCCAAGAAGCAAACTTGCATTACTGGTTCAACAATGGAATCTGAATTTGTGGCTCCAGCAGCTGCTGGTAAAGAGGCTGAATGGTTGAGAAACTTGCTTCTAGAGATTCCATTGTGGGTCAAACCTATGGCACCCATTTCTATCCGTTGTGATAGTGCAGCTACATTGGCTAAGGCATATAGCCAGATGTACAATGGCAAGTCTAGACACCTAGGTGTTAGACATAGCATGATTCGTGAGTTGATCACGAATGGGGTGATTTCAATAGAGTTTGTGAGGTCTCAACAAAACTTAGCTGATCACTTGACGAAGGGATTGGCTAGAGACTTGGTTATAAAGTCTGGTAAAGGGATGGGTTTAAAAGTCCACTCTAGTCACTGAATGCTAGGACACCCAACTCCCTCCTGAGGAAACTTGGGAGCTGAGTTCAATGTGGAAAGCTGAACATTCAGGGGACTGAAGCACATGTTTTACATATCATCCCAAGGATGTGCTTGTACCTGCTGAAAGGAGGATGAAGTTATAAACTTCTTAATGGTTAATTTCTTTGAAAAAGTGCTTAAGCAGGAGCATGAACTAAAGAGGAACCACCTATGTAAATGTTGAGGTTTCGCCGCCTCAAGGAGCATGGACTTTGGCTCTTACAACATTTATGAATTAGATATGGACACATGGCTTGTATGGTGTCAGGAGCGTTTTAAGTGTTTGAAAACTTGGGTGTATGTTATCTTCAGGTGTTCAAAGTAGTTGAAGGGTTCAATTCTTAGAACACCTTGATTCTCGAATATTTGGAGTGATGTACTAAGATGGAAATTCAATCCTCAGGACATTTTCATTTATGCACTGGTTTTGTTAAAGTTGATTTTCATGCAAAAAGGAATTGTACTAAATTGGGGAGGATTGTTGGAAATTTAGTGCAATTGTGGGAACGGGTAATACTTGTAAATGGGTTTGGAGGTACGGAGTGTACACCCATTAAGTCCCTTACCTCCCTGGACTCAATATAGTGGTTGTGATATCAGTAGGAAGCTGCTCCTGGTCAGGAAGTTGGTCAGGAAGTTGCTTCTGGTCAGGAAGTTGCTCCTGGTCAGGAAGCTGCTCCTGGTCAGGAAGCTGCTCCTGGTTAGGACGTTGCTCCTGGTGATGCACAAAGTCTTTGTAACCTCTTTGACCAGTTAATGAGGGTTGAATATTGACTTGATGACCAGATTTGTGGTCATGTAACCACTATGCTTTATGAAGGTTATTATGAGATTAATAGGCCGATTAATGCTCTTAATACCTTTGACTAGGAGTTACATTCCTTAAAGGAATAGGATCACTATAAATAGTGATCATATTTTGCATGATGAAGAACAAAAACAAGAAACACAGAAACGCATAGAGTTCTTGATTTGTGCCTAAAACAAGAACTAACTCTTGGTTTTATCCCAAGGAGGTATTCGTGTTAACCCAGGCATAGGGTCGAATAATCTTCTTTGGAAAGTGATTACACGACTCCAAGAGATATCCGGTAACCATTCATTGGTACGTAGTTAGGCTATTGATTATCTTCACCCTGTTGGAACGAAGTAAACCCCAACAAATTAGTATATCATAACTCTTAGCCTAAAAGCATCTGCAATTGGTTGGTTTGCAAATGACTTTTTACTATTTGCAAAAGCTATTGATATGATTTTAAGCATTAGAGTTAAGACTTTTTAGCAATGGGTACTACTATACATACCCCCCCTAACCCATTAAATAGTACACAAAAAGTACAAAATATTCTTTTTGTCCCCTCCCTGCTTCAGCCAGACACAGTTTTTATCAGTTTCTGTTCCGCGTTTTTTGTCTGTTTAATTTTTTTGAGTCACAAAAACTTATTATTTTTTTCCCGCACTTTCAATTTCACAGTTTTATAACAAATACTAAATTATAAAAATTAAAAAAAATAAAAAAATAAAAAAAGTAGAAAAAGTAGGGGGTATAGCTTGTAAAAATGGGGGGGGGGGGTCTTGATAACCTTGCCCTTTAGCAATGACTTGCTAGGTAGCAAGTGTTTGACACAAAAAGTAAAAAGCTATTGTCATTGAATGAACTATGCATTAATTGTGAAACCAAATAATTAATTAAATTATTTTTGCATTAAATGAACCAAGTCATAAAGACTTGGTAGAATTGCATATAGGGGTGGTTTTTTTGCATTGGATCAAAAGCTTTTGCAATGGTAAAAAGCTATACAAAGCTTTTCATTAATTCATAATGCTTCTGTGGGTGGTTTTTTGCATTGGATCAAAAGCTTTTAGGAAAGGTTTTTAAGAGGTTTACAAAATGACTTTGCATACACAAAGTCATTTTGTAAACATTTTGTTGGGAATCTAAACTTGTTAGATTCCCTGATCATTGATTTAAACATAATTAGGCTGATAGATAGTCCCTTGCCTGTGCCTAGGAGGCAGACAAGTTTCGCAAGACTCACAGAGATCCAAGTCTCTGTGAGCAACCTCAGAGGAGTCCATGTCAGAGACATTGTCAGGGAAGTCGAAGATTACCTGAAGACATACTCCTTGGCTGTGATGGATAACAGCCAAGATGTATTAGGGACTCTGAGGGGTTGAGAGTTAACAGGGGTGGCAATACCCTGATAACTCTCAGCACACTTTGGACATGCCATTTGTGTGTTCGAGAATATGAAGAATAAGGAAACTATTTTTGACAACTGTTCCTTAAAGCATAATGGAAGACTACCAAGAATAGAAGGACATCATGTGACTGATGTGGGAACTTGTAAAAGCTTGTGTAGTCGACATCAAGTACTGTTTAAGTCAAACTCGTAACACTATAAATAGGATGTGTATCCATGCATTAATGTTTAACACTTTGAGATATTAAGAACATTAGTGCGTATAACTTAGTGAATCAAACAGCTATGACTGTATTCATAAGTTGAGGTTTATAGTTGTTCAAAGTGTGCACAACACATTGTCATCAAACTGTGTTATCCATAACACTTGTAATTCTTTATTATACAATAATAAGATTACGTTTGAAAAGTAATACCTTGTGTTGATTAACTTAAGATTAGGGTTTCTAGCATTGATTAGGGACTTTCAATTGGTATCAGAGCGGTGTTTGATATTAAAACCTTCAAGAAACATCGTTCTCAGTTTTATAATCAAGATCCACCATGCCGAACTTCTAGCCCACACTCACCTTCCACAAACCCATCTTCACCAAGACTTAACCCCCCAGCAAATGACGATGATCTACCCCAACTTCTTGACTCAAGAGGTGGATCACACGTAACCAGTGTACCAGTCTTTGATGAAGAAGACTTTGCCAGTTGGAAGAGTCAATTTCTTGTATACCTTGATGGACTTGAACCTTTTCTCTTAGAAATTTTAGAAAATGGTCCATATATTCCCATGGCGCTTACATCTACTGAAGAAAACCCTCTTCCCAAACCTGTCAAACAATGGACCTCAGCTGATAGGAAATTAGCAAACCAAGATAAACGTCTCAAAAGCATCATAATTTCTGATATTGAAGAAGATACCCGTAGCAGCCAAGAATTCTTGTCAGACCTCAATGCAGACTTCCATGAAAGAGCACTGCTAGCCAACCAAAGAAGATAAACCAACTGACAGGTCAAAAGAAACATGTTTTGCCTGTGGAAAGCTTGGACATTATCAAAAAGAGTGTCCTTCTACCAAGACATCCTCACCCTCTTATCCATCATCTTCATCCAAACCCTACAAGTTCAAACAACATAACAACTCATCTCAATCCAATTCTTCAGACACTGAGAAGAAAGATTACAAAAATAAGTACAAGGCACTTAAAGCTGAGTTAGAACAAATGAACTTGAAGATTGAAGCTATGTCCAAAAAGAAAGGTGGTGAGAAAAAGACTGAGAAAGGGTTGGTTGCTGAAACTTATGATTGGAATGATGAACCATTGACTTCAGATGAAGAAGACACCACAAGAGTCAGGGCTTTTATGGCGATAGCTGAGGATGAACCAGCTGTTGGAAAAGGTGATGCAAGATCAGGACAATGGGTTGACATCACAATGAAAAAGATACACAGGCTTCTATCTATGTCTGATAGTGATGAACGTAAGCATGTCCTTGATTACACCATTGTTGATTTGCACTTTGTTGAGGAACAAAGGAAGAACCTACTTGATAAGTTTCACTCTGTTAAAACTGAAATGATAAATGCTAAGGCTGAATGTAAAACTCTCAGGCGGGTTAACTTAGAGAAAATATCCCTGCAAAATGAAGTAGCTAGATTAACCTTGAAAAACATAGCTTTAAATGATCAAGTCACTGAATTGAACAAGATTATTGAAAAATGGCTGTGTGCTAGGTTTACTATTGATGAATTGCTTAGGGATGAAGTGCCTGCTGACTTAAACAGGGATATAACTGCTAAGAATAAAAAGCTGAGGATTCTCACCAAACCCAAAGACATTGTCTTTAAATCTACAGAAACTATTCATATGTCAGATACCTCTTTGACTAATGACCCTGTCTCTGAAGATGTGGCTGAGCTACCACCTTTGCCCAAACTCTCTGGAGTTGAACCTAGCAGTTCTTCTAGATCTGCTAAGGACGAACTTAGGACAGATATTGAGAATCCTCCAGCCAAAGTTTTTCGTGTGCCTGCTAAACAAACTGGTAAACAAGTAGCTTTTAAGCCTGTTACTACTAAAGCTGTGAATAAGGTTGACCCCACCACTGAAGATCGCCTGTTGTCTCTTATGAAAGAAGTAGAACTCTTGAAACAACACATTAAGCCTTCCGCTGAATGCTCTACTTCTCATGAACCTAAGTCAGTCCTAGGTGAACCCAAAGGGGAAAGGTTAATCAAACCTTATTGCAATGTTTGTAAAATTCTCACCATTCGACCATAGATCATGACAGACACATGGCAGCTAAAAGAGCTCAGACACCCTCTAGGGACAGACCACAGAGTTCCAAAAGACAACAGGGAAATTACAAATCTTATCCTCCCTGTAAATTCTGTGGGTTCACAGACCATCACTCAGACGAGTGTGGTGACTTCCCTGGGTGTGATATCTGTGGGAGTTATAACCATGAAACAATGAACTGTCCATCCCAACGCCAAAAGATTTTCAGGAACACAAGAGTTGCTAACAAGCAATTCAGGGAACCCACTGGAAAGTGGGTTCACGATAGGAACTAATCTGTTTCTATGTATCTGTGCAGAAATATCTCAAGGAATCGGTATGGTATCTAGATAGTGGCTGTTCTAGACACATGACAGGGATTCAACAATACCTGCACAGATACTCAAAGGAGCCAGGTCCCAAAGTGGTGTTTGGAGATAACTCTTCAGGTGACACAGAAGGATATGGCTCAGTGAATTGCAATGGGATCACATTTACCAGGGTTGCATATGTGAATGGTCTTAAACACAATCTTATTAGCATCAGCCAATTATGTGATGCTGACTATAAGGTTTTGTTTACTAAGACTCAGGGAACCATATTCAACAAAAATAATGATGTTGTGCTGGTTGCACCTAGAAGGAGAGATGTTTATGTCACCAACATGGCTGTGTGCTCTGAAGACAGTTCAAATTGTTTTCTTGCCAAAGTCTCTGAAAGTGTCAACTGGCTGTGGCACAAAAGACTGTCTCATCTCAACTTCAAGAACATCAATAAGATAGCCACTCAAAACTTGGTTGCTGGTCTACCTTCAGTAATGTTTTCCAAAGACAAAACTTGTTCTGCCTGTGTCAAAGGAAAACATCACAGGTCTTCATTCAAGACTAGGCAATCATTCTCTATTGACAAATGCTTACATCTCCTTCACATGGACTTGTTTGGGCCTGTCAAACCTCAAACCATTAATCACAACAAATACACCTTGGTCATAGTTGATGAATTTTCAAGATATACATGGGTGTTCTTCCTCAGAAGGAAAAGTGATGCAGCTGATACCATCATGTCCTTCATCAGACAGGTTGAAAATATGAATGATGTTAGAGTCAAAGCTCTAAGAAGTGATAATGGTACAAAATTCAAGAATCAACAACTTGAATCATTTTGTGATGAAAAAAGGGATTTCTCAGAACTTCTCTTCAGCTGGCACTCCTGAACAAAATGGTGTGGCTGAAAGAAGAAACAGGACTCTGATTGAAGCAGCAAGAACTATGTTAAATGGTGCAGCCTTACCAAAGCAATTTTGGGGAGAAGCTGTACACACTGCCTGCTACACTCAAAACAGATCAATCATTGTCAAAAGACATGGCAAAACCTCCTATGAAGTTTTCAGAAAAAGATCTCCAGACGTCAGCTATTTTCATGTGTTTGGATGCCCTGTGTTTATTTATAACTACATGGATAAACTTGGAAAGTTTGATGAAAAAGCTGATGATGGTTTCTTTTTGGGATACTCTCCAACAGCCAAAGCCTTCAGAGTATTCAACATCAGAAGACAAGAAGTAGAAGAAACTTTCCATGTCAGATTTAATGAAGATGATGAAGTCATACAGAGGACAGGAACAGAGGGTGATGAAGTAGATTTTAATGAAAATATTTCTTTCCCAAGTGATGAGTTCACAGAACCCAGACCTACCAGTCATCACCACTCCAACACTCTCACTCCTTATGTTCCTGCTTTTGACCCTCTGTCTACTCACAACATAGAAGTTCCTACCTCTCAGGAACTTGATGAAGAAGAACCTCAAATCTCTAATGGTCCTTCTCATGATATTGATGACTCACCAATTCTTCAAATCTCTGAAGATTCTCCTGCTGATAATGAAATAGCTTCCCTTGATATGGCTGAAGAAGACTCAGACACTGAAGTAGTCTTTGAAGAAAGCCCTCCTAGTCAGCAGGATGAGACTCAAATTGTACCAGCTGTGCCCTCAAGTACCCCTGTTCTTGAATCCCCAGCTCCTCAAAATAAGTGGTCAAGAGATCAACACATTCTTCTTGTCAACATTATTGGGGAACCAAATGCAGGGGTCACAACCAGACAGCGAATCCAAGACTCAGAGTCAGCCTCAGCCAATGAATGTCTATTTGCTGAATTTCTTTCTCAAATTGAACCTAAAAGAGTTGTTGAGGCTCTGGTAGAAGAAGGATGGGTAGCTGCTATGCAAGAAGAAATCAATCAGTTCAAAAGGAACAAAGTATGGACACTAGTGCCAGCTCCACCTGGAAAGAATATCACAGGCACTAGATGGATCTATAGAAATAAGATGGATGAAATTGGGAACATCATCAGGAACAAGGCAAGACTGGTAGCACAGGGATTCTCTCAGACTGAAGGAATTGATTATGATGAAACTTTTGCACGTGTTTCTAGACTTGAGGCCATCAGAATCTTTCTTGCTTATGCTGCCTATATGAACATCACTGTCTATCAGATGGATGTAAAGAGTGCCTTCCTCAATGGTGATTTGGCTGAGGAAGTCTATGTTGCACAACCTGAAGGATTTGAGAACAGCGAGTTTCCCAACCATGTGTACAGGCTTCACAAGGCAATGTATGGTCTGAAACAAGCTCCAAGAGCATGGTATGAAACTCTTTCAAATTTCTTATCTGAAAATAAATTTATCAGGGGTTCTATTGATAAAACACTCTTTACCTTCAAGGACAAGAGTGATTTCATCATTGTGCAGATTTATGTGGATGATATCATCTTTGGGTCAACAAATGTCAATCTTAGTAAACGTTTTGCTAAATTAATGACCAAGAAATATGAGATGAGTATGATGGGTGAATTAACTTACTTTTTGGGCTTTCAAATTAAACAATGTCCTAAAGGAATTTCTATTTGTCAAGAAAAGTATGTTAAGGATTTACTTAAAAAATATGACTTGGCTGACTGTGCATCAGTGAAATGCTCCATGCTTCCACCGAACAACTTGGGCCCTGATGAGTCAGGGGTCTCTGTCAATGAGACTTTATATAGAGGCATGATTGGGTCACTGATGTATCTAACAGCCAGTCGTCCAAATATCCAATTCTCCACATGTCTCTGTGCAAGGTACCAAGCTAACCCTAAAGAATCCCATCTAGTGGCTGTTAAGAGAATTTTCAGGTATCTCAAAGGAACACCATCCCTAGGTCTATGGTATCCAAAGGAATCAGGCTTTGATCTCAAGGCCTATTCAGATTCAGATTATGCTGGATGCTGTATTGACAAGAAAAGTACTTCAGGCAGCTGTCAAATCCTAGGAGGAAAATTGGTTGGATGGAGTGCTAAGAAGCAAAACTCTGTGGCTATGTCTTCAGCTGAAGCAGAATATGTCGCTGCAGCCAGCTGTTGTGCTCAGGTGCTCTGGATGAAAAGTCAATTGGCTGACTATGAAATCTTGTATGACAAAGTGCCAATCTTTTGTGACAACACCAGCGCCATTGCCATATCCAACAATCCTGTTCTTCACTCTCGTACCAAGCACATTGATATCAGGTATCATTTTATCAGGGATCATATAATGAAGGGAGATATTGAGCTGCATTTTGTTCCCACAGAGCTGCAACTAGCTGATATCTTTACAAAGCCTTTGGCTGAACCTTCGTTCAACAGGCTAGTTGCTGAGTTAGGGATGCTCAATATCTCAAAGCCTGTGGCTTGATATTAAATGTGTTCATTAAATGATTGATTCTATATTAAATGTTTTATTAAATGTTTTTCACATGAAACTAGGTAGTTACTTTCCAAGTAAATGCAAAAAACATTCTCACATATTTAATCATTTATTTTTCGGATAACGAGGAGACAAACTTTTTGAAAGGTCAATGGGACCCATTTGAGCAGTCATTTTCGCCCTTGCATTTAATACGGTTGAATAACTGTTCACTTAAGTTTGAATATATATTGTCTTCTTTCTCTTCTCACCCACCACCATTCTAAAATCAACTTCTCTCTCTAAATTCTTATCTCTCTCAACCATCCGCCATTTTCACTCACCTTCAACCTCAAATCAATGGCGTTTCCCGTTCCAAAAGCCTCCAATGTGAACTTCGAGATCAACGAGAGCATCATCGCCTCCAACAACGCCATTGGATGGATTAAGGCACCAAACAGCACCTATTCAGATCTGGTAAATTTCATGCAGCATTGTGACCTAAATGAAGCCTTCACCAAATCTCCATCCACTTTTTACCAAGAATACCTTAGGGAATTCTGGTATTCTGCTGAAGTAGTAGAAGACACCATTACATTTAGCCTCTCATGCAATGAACATCCTTTTGCCTTTTCCCTTAACGACTTTTCTAGTGTGGCCGGACTAAAACATGGAGATGAATGTTTGAAGACTGTTGACAAAAAGGCTGTCAAGGAAGCCCTGGCCACACTAAACCCTTGCCATGATGTTAACCCTGCCCTTACTCTAGCTGAAGTCCTCGCCAAATCGCCTCTGAAGATTAAGTATTTTACCCCTATGTGGCGTGTCCTCTTCACCCACATTGTGAAGTCCCTGGGAGGAATGCAGGGATCACAGGATCAGATGTCATCCAATCATCAGGCTATTGCGTATGGATTAATTTGGGGAGCTGATGTCGACTTTGGAAGCATCCTGTTCTCAAACCTGGTAGAACAACTCAAGGGAAGGAATCAGGTCAGGGAAAAGAACATCTGTTATGTGCGCTTCTTGTCCCTGATCTTTGAAATTTTGCTGGGAGATAAGTATCACAACAAGGCCTTGACTGCTCTTAAGCCCTATCGCATCACAGGCGCCATCTACAAGGAGATAGGAGCTGAGGATATCCCTGTCACAGCCCACATGCTGAACGTGGCCAACCAGGTACCCAACGCTGAGAAGCCCTTGCTCCCTTCCTCTGAGAAGGTGAATACTTCTAGTGTCGCTGGCAAGTCTACGTCTTTGACCTCTGGGCAGCACACTACTAAGTCCAAGGCTTCATCTGGCCAACAGCCAAAGAAGAAGAAAATCCCCTCTTCTTCCCACTCCAAAGCTGTTACTAAGGCCAAGGAAAAGAAGACTGACACCGCCTCTGGTCCAGATACTCTTGTGGATTCAGAATCTTTGGCTGACAAACAACAGGCGTCTAGTGTCTCTAGGTCAGCAGAGACAACAGGAAACCAGCCAAACCAAGCTGATATCTCACAGGTAATCAGTGTACATTTTTAGAGGTTCACAAGCAACCACTCTCATTATGTCTGTAGGAGAGAGTGGTGAAGTTAGGGTAATCCTCGACCCATAGAAGTCTGTCATTACACTTAGAATACTTTAAGACTTCTGTACATCATGTCTTTGCACCAGGGAATGATTCATTTGTGTTTATAAAGCACCCCGATGACCCTGAACCCTCTAGACAGTATTCAGGCTAACAACAACCTGAATACATTAATGTCTCAACCTTGATCAGCTGTACTTCACACAGCCTCTTGGTTCCCTCCTTAAAAGAGTCCCAAAGGATTTATCCTTTCAGGGGGAGCTGAATCATCACCCTCAGCTTTCCTAGGGGCAGCGTAACAGGCGACCTAAACAACATATGTTTCACAATCAAAAGAGTCCCAAAGGTTTTTTACCTTTTTGGGGGGGCTGAATAATCACACTCAGCTTTCCTAGGGGCAGCGAATGGCGACCATTAACCACAATTCATTCACACTTAAAAGAATCCCAAGGATTTATCCTTTGGAGTGGCTGAGTAATCACCCTCAGCCTCTCTGGGACAGCGAAATGGCGACCATTCACCTTATATTTTTCCCTGTTACTAATTACAACAAACTTGCAGGCTGAAATTGTACAGCCAGTCCAAGAATCTCAGGTACACGAAAAGGAGGCTGAAACAATAACTCAGGATAAACTCAATACTGAAGAGCTTGTGTTAAATGTTGATGAAGAAATGCTCTCAGTAGAAGATTATGTCTCTGAGTTTGAACTCATGCCTGAAGATGAATTCCCTGAGGGAATGTTTGATGAAGAGGATGAAGAAGATGAGGATGACCAGCTGTCAGCCTCTCCTCCTAAAGAAGATGACAAGACTTCTCCTCTCAAGGAAGTTGTTGACACTCCAAACTCTGCTACATCTGCAACGACAGTCTTCCAAAGACCAACATATGATCCAACAGCCGAATTCCTCATGTTTGATCATCCTACCCAGACCAACTTCGACTTGATTCCAAGGGGGGATGGTTTTGCTCAGCAAAGCCTCAATATCAAGAATCTTCAGCCCGTACATCATCAATCTGATATTGAGCGCTTATCAAGGAAGCTGGACGTGATCAAGTCAGAGATGCACAATTTCACTGTCACTTTTCCATGCATTATAAAGAAGGCTGTGACTGAGGCTGTCACTGAGCCAATTCAGGGGGGTGCAAGAAAAGGTGTGGCCCAGGGACTAAGTCATCTCTCGACACGAATCAAGGATGCCATTGACTCAGTTGTCCCTGCTATGTTCCATGAACAAGAAAACAACATGAACAGGCACTTCAATGCGGTTCGCAACAGGCAATACAACCATGCTGGCTTTATTGTCAGGCGTGTTCAGGCAAATACTAATGCCAATGCCAACCTCTTGCTGAAGATTGCCAGGGCTTCGAGAAAGAGACAACGTGCCATGGCTGCCTCTGTGGAGCAAATTGCAAGACGCTTTCAGGCACGTTCATCCAAACATCAGGGAAGTAAGGATGAACGTGAGGGGGAGAAGAATGCTTCACTCAGCCTTGCATCTGCTGAACAAGGCTCATCTTCAGCCAATCCCTCAACAACACTTGTTCCTCTACAAGTCATCACACCAGTTATAGTACATGATGATGAGGATGATACTCAGGGGGAGCAACAAACACAAGATGGAGCTGACTCATCTAAATCCATGATCTTAGTTAACATCAGCAAGCCTGAGGATGATGATGAACCAGCGGCCAAGAAACTTAAATTCACTGTGAGCTCTCTCCCAAAATCTATTCAAAATCAGGCTCAGACAGCGTTTCTCAAACGAGCTGATGATTTGAAAAACATAAGTGTGGAGTCCTCTGTCTCGAAGAAAGGTAAGGAGATAGTTTTGGTTGATACTGACACCAAACTTAAGAAGATAGCTGCGATGCTAGAGACAGGAGGATCCACCACAGACCTTTCCCACTTTTCAACCTTTACACCTTCCGATGAGAGTCCTTTAACTCCTGAAGAAATAGAGCAACAGGCTGAAGAATTCAAAAGACTAAATGAGCTCAAGACAGCCAAAGAATTAAATGAAGCTACTCTGAGGAAGATGACACCACCTGAAAGGGAAAAACAAAAACAAAGGTTGAGGGAAATGGAACTAAAACGCGGTGAGGCCTTAAAGAAAGTCAAAGCTGACTATGATGCCTGCGTGAACAACAGGTATGTTGCTGGCAAGATAACCAAGTTTAAATACACCATTCACAAATCCACAAACACCCCACAGATGATCTTATGGAGGGAAAATCAACAGAGGAATATGGATGTGTTTGACAACTTCAGGTTAAAAACACTTGGGTTATCAGAATGGTTTGAACTCGAAGCCTTAGCTGCCAAAAAGTCTGGACAGGCAAATTTCCTTCTGCTTAAAACTCTTAAGGCTAAGTTTAACTGGATCAAGGAAACAGCTGCCAAACTCAAGATTGATCCCCCACCACAGCTTTTCGAACAAGAACCCCCAAAGACAGGCAACAAAAGAAGAAGAATTTCCCAAATTATTGATGAAACTTTTGTTACTGAAGATGTTCGTGTGGATGGTATGCACAGGGATCTGATCCTTCCAAATGGTATCGTTGGCCCTGTTGATGGTCAGACATACTCAGTGCCTGAAAGAGGAATGGCATTTATGAACAAGGCCTGCCAGTATGCTTTTCAGAGGGAAGATGAGCTGTGCCTGGCTTCAACTATTCAGCTACTCTGTCACAAGAAGTGTCTCAAGATCAACACAGAGTATTCCAAGAAGTTTGCAAAGACTTTGCAGGATGAAATTGATAACAGATTAGATGTGGCCGAAGCTGAAGAAAGAATCAAAAATGATGACTATTGAAGATGGTGTCAGCCCTTTTTACCTTCATCTTTTATTTTACTTATGTAATGAACTTGTAGTTTTCTTTAAGTCTTAATAAAATCATGAGGTATGTTTGTTTAGATCTGTTATGTGTAAGAAGAAGCTGTTAAACTCACTTACCTTAACTTAGTTAGATCTAGCATTATTTATGTTTAAATAGGGGGAGATTGTTGGGAATCTAAACTTGTTAGATTCCCTGATCATTGATTTAAACATAATCAGGCTGATAGATAGTCCCTTGCCTGTGCCTAGGAGGCAGGCAAGTTTCGCAAGACTCACAGAGATCCAAGTCTCTGTGAGCAACCTCAGAGGAGTCCATGTCAGAGACATTGTCAGGGAAGTCGAAGATTACCTGAAGACATACTCCTTGGCTGTGATGGATAACAGCCAAGATGTATTAGGGACTCTGAGGGGTTGAGAGTTAACAGGGGTGGCAATACCCTGATAACTCTCAGCACACTTTGGACATGCCATTTGTGTGTTCGAGAATATGAAGAATAAGGAAACTGTTTTTGACAACTGTTCCTTAAAGCATAATGGAAGACTACCAAGAATAGAAGGACATCATGTGACTGATGTGGGAACTTGTAAAAGCTTGTGTAGTCGACATCAAGTATTGTTTAAGTCAAACTCGTAACACTATAAATAGGATGTGTATCCATGCATTAATGTTTAACACTTTGAGATATTAAGAACATTAGTGCGTATAACTTAGTGAATCAAACAGCTACGACTGTATTCATAAGTTGAGGTTTATAGTTGTTCAAAGTGTGCACAACACATTGTCATCAAACTGTGTTATCCATAACACTTGTAATTCTTTATTATACAATAATAAGATTACGTTTGAAAAGTAATACCTTGTCTTGATTAACTTAAGATTAGGGTTTCTAGCATTGATTAGGGACTTTCACATTTGTTAAAAGCTTTTGGTCCAATGTAAAAAACCAACCCCAAAAGCTTTTATAAAATAGTAAAAAGTTTTGTATAGCTTTTTACCATTGGATATGCTCTAAAATCATCTACAATGCACTAAATCATTAAGATGCATTTAATGCCTTAATGAACAACACATTTAATGTGTAAAACTTGTAAGATGATGACTTGAGGTTTTAGTGTTTTACGAGTCATTGTCAAAAAGTTTTTTAAAAAGCTTGTAGCGCAATAAAAAATCTTTTTTTAAAGCTTTCCATAAAAGTAAAAGAGCTATAAATAATTTGATCTATATAGTGGTGGTTAAATGGGTGGAATAGACGAGTATGAGTAGTAGGTTAAATGGACGTTGGTTTGTGGGCGTGGACTAAAAATGTAATTTTTAATATTTAGACTAAATTGACTTGGACCAAATGGACTTGGGTTAAATGGAAAATATTAAAGGAAAAACAAATAGATTCTAAGATTAATTGAATGACAAAAAAATAACCAACACATATTGTTCATAATACCCGTTTGTTTAACGTAATGCTTTTATGTTGTCCAAATAGTCCAACTAAAATAAAAGTCAATACCTATTTAGTCCATTAATTTAAATAACTTAAATTTAAGCATATGAACATGATTTAACAACTCTACATCTATTATATTGTAGGTGCTCGAGGAAAAAAAATCAGGGAAGAAGAAAAAGTAAATGCAGAAAATGACAGCTAACGTTGTCAAAAACAAAATTATTTTGATCACGAGAAGTTTGTTTAAATTTGGCAAAAAGTATCATTTACAATAAGGTGAAAAGGTTGGCTACGTTTGTCATCCTAAATGCATGTAAACAAATAAGCTAACCTGGTTCATATTACTCAAAACGTAACCTTTTAGCAATATTTCTGAGAAAATTGCATACTCTGCATATCTTCCAAAAATACAAGTTTCAAAAGCTTGAACTCAAGTTGAACTCGGAGGTCGAGCCAGAAAGTTAGGGTCGATAATAATTTTAATAAACTTCAGTACATTTTTCTTATGAGCAAATTACACAACCATAAATTCTAGAAAATTTACATTATAAACTAACCTTGCTGCTTGAACCAACTTACTTCTACTTTTTTGAACAACTCGCATACCACTTGGTCAAAAGTCAAAGGGATTGGATCTAACATTTTGATCTTGATTTAGAAATTCATCGAACAAGTTAAGATTGGTACTTATGTTGGTTTCAGTTTACAAGATATTATCAGCACAATCAAAACTTCTGATGTTTTTTACCGTGATAACTCTTTACTCAAGAAAAAAAGAATTGTGATGTCTCAAAATGAACGAGACAACGCTTACTTTAAAAACCAACACGATGCAACAGTTTTTTGGACTTAATTTTATTTTCTTAGTTCCTAGTTCAAATTAGAAACAAGCAACCAAAACTGTGAAGATTTAATTCGAGTTTCTCTTCGAAAACGTACTACAACGCTTCTGGCAATTTTTTTGGTTGCCACCCTTCACCAATTCTTTGGTTGCGTTGTTGAATGTATTCTGTTCAACTAGTCCCAAAAGCATGTCATCAAGATGCCTGGTAACACTCTTGAGTTGTTACCACATGCCTAATTTTTCCAAAGAACTGTAACTGTGTGATATCTAGGTACTGCATGTGTGTCTTGACTTTCTAAAAAATAAAGATCTCTCATTTGATTCTATTGATACGCACAACATTAGGAGTGTGTAACCATTTGTAAATAAGCATTTAGTTTAGACACTTCCTATAAAGTTCTCTGTTTCATGTTTGTTAGTTCACTTAAGAGTTAAAAGACTTCAGGAATGTTTTTAACATTTACTGTACTTTATTATAAAGATCACAAGGCAAGCATTGCCATATTCCACCTTATCTACATGCTAAGAATCAGAATCAAACAACCCCAAATCGTGCAAGTGACCTAAAGCCTGTCAAAATCCTCACCACATGAGGCTTCATAAGAATATGCCATGCATTGCTCACTAGTACAATACAATCTAACAATACAACCCAAAACCTAAAGACAAACACCTCTATCATACTTAACCATTGATTGTTTTGGATTTAACCATTCTACGGAACAAGTAGGCATATAGGGTACACATATTAAAGCATGGAGTGCATACAAGAGCCTATCTATCTTGTGAGCTTTTCCTCTAACTTGGTGTTTGAAAGCATGAAGGGTCCAAATGCAAGTTGTTTCATATTTGTAGTTTTCCCTGCTAGATTTGCTTGGCACTATGCTTTTAACAAGGAATGTTCAAAATATTCTTAAAAGCTACTAGCAGCCATCATCATAACCAACTCCAAAACAATATTCTATGAGGCTAAAAACTCCACCCACCAAAAGAGAATACTAATTCTGTCACAAAGATAGGACCACCATATTCTTGTGGCTCACAAACTATTTAACACGAATCCTATATGATGAACATGGGATAGGAATATCCTAGTTGGGACGACTAAAACCGTAAAAGCAAAGGGCTAATGTTGTGGACCAATTCGATTCGTGGGTCATGATCATGTAATGGTTGGAGCTTATCAAGCACAAAATCAACGCGTATTTGCTAATGTTAAAACTAAGACCGAGTTTTTGACTATTAATAGTTTAGTACCCAAATTAGTCGGCAACTAGTATTAGAAAGTGACATAGGGGTATAACAGCCCTACCAATTCTTGACAACGAGCCACCAAAAGAGATCATAGGTTGTCTAAGAATACAAATTAACTTTAGCTAGAGGACATGGCCAAAACATACACGACATATAAGTTATGACAACCACATCTATTAAAATGGGAAAATGGGAATCATAGGTCGCTTTTCGCGTATCTTCTTCCAACAAAATGGCCTACATCCACATGCTACCCATTACATATTAAGATAAGAGGTCTAGTTGAAGCAAAAGATTCATATCATTGAACAAGATCACAATTGAACTAACATTAAGAATACTATGCTAACAATAAGTAAAAAGCAAACATACCTTCCATAGGCAAATGATCACAAATGGGCTAAAACCGATTGGATGTGGTTTACAAACATATAGCAACAACTATAAAACAAAAATGGCAATACATGTATTAGCAAGAACACAAGAACCAATACTTCGCAAATAAGTTCTTCTATTATCATAAATTGGACTACAACATGAAGGAAGAGGCGTGGAATGAACGCCGAATGTACATAACATAATAATTCGGCTAACAATCCCAGCTCAAACTTCACATATTTATCAAAAGGCTCTCTTTAGATCTTGTTCACATAGAAAAAGAGAGCTGAACAAAATTAAAGAACTAATTTAACTAAAAAAAACATAATCAAGTTTGCATAACAAAACAACCTCGATGACAAATGACCAAAGCAGAGATTATCAAGCGCAGACATAGGACCACGGCTCATCCTCGCAAACTGCATCAGCTCCAGCAACGAAATCCTCATCAGACGAACAGTAATAATACCCATTATTGCCATTAACAGCAGTCATACCACATGACGCGTTATTATTACCATTAACAACAGTCAGACCACACGACGATCCTACAGTGAGATAAGGCATGTTGTGGAAAGACTGAGCGATACCACCAGCAATCATTGCTCCACCTATATTCCCTTCATCATGAACATACTCTTCAATCCTGTGCTTAAGAGTCTCAAACATGATCTCTGGCTCATGCTGCATCACACGAAGAACATCACTGCAGGATGGCCCAGGAACAGCTCGGGTAACAGCAAACCCAAATGGCCCATCACTCTGCGAGACACGAACAACACTAGGCCCACCAAACAAATTATGGACACCACCAAGAGCCTCTTCATACGCCCCTCCCAAGAACATCCCCAAATAGTACTTCATCCCATTCACTCCTTCCAATTCATGTAGCGGCAAACTTGATTCCCCTCCGATAAACTTGTCAATCTTTCCATCACTGTCACAAGTTAGATCAGATAAAATTCCCCTCTTTGCAGGGCACTCGTCTAGACGATGAATCGGAAGGATTGGAAACACCTGTTGTATCCCCCAGAAATCAGGAACCGATGTGAAAACAGAGAGATTCACGTGGTAGGTGCTTACAGGGTTAGCGACCCCGATAGCCTTAGCAACTAAATCACACAACCCATCAACAGACGCTAACAGCTCAATATCCAAGGAACCATCTTTGAACATCTCGACACATCTCTCCTTCAACTGATCAGCATAAAGTAAACAACCTTCATAATCACCCTTAACAGCAGACTGGGACAGATTAGCATAGTCGGAATGAGCTACTTCAGGTAACCGCTCGACAAAATGCTGAACATCAAAAGCCGACATAGCTGGAACCGTATACTTGCTACTGGAAACCGCCTCAAATATCAGAACCGAATGATGCGACACGATAGCCCGCCCACTTTCACTACAAATCACGGGATGTTTAACTTTATTCCTATCACAAACAAACTTCACCGCTTGAACAACCGCCATAGCATACTCCTCCAACCCGTACTCAACCGAAACATCACCATTACTCGACTTCGACCCATCATAATCAATCCCAAGCCCACCACCAATATCAATCACCTTCATATCAGCACCAAGCCTAACCAGCTCACAATAAATCTGACTCGCCTCCCTAACACCATCAGCCAATAACCCCGTAGTCGGTATCTGACTCCCAATATGAAAATGAAGCAATTGGAAACAATCCAACATCCCACATTGACCAAGTTTCTTCACAACACGAATAATCTGAGTGGTAGTAAGCCCAAATTTCCCTTTCTCACCCGAAGTAGACCCAAAATGACCCGAATGCTTCGTCCGAAGCTTAGCGCGTACGCCAACCACCGGACGAACACCTAGCTTAACACTCATATCAATAACCAAATCCAACTCCTCCTCTTGCTCAAGTACAATAACAGTATTCAACTTAAGTTTACGCGCTATTAAAGCTAACGAAATATACTCGGAATCCTTAAAACCATTACAAATCAACAAAGATTCAGAACTACCTTTGCATAGAGAGCTCATAGCCAACAAAAGCTCGGGTTTCGACCCAGCTTCCAATCCGAAACGAAAACCCGACCCAAATTTCACCACATCTTCCACAACAAACCGGTCCTGGTTACATTTCACAGGATACACACCTTGATAATGAGAATTAAAACCATTAGATTTAACAGCGTAATTAAACGCTGATTGCAAACATTCGAGCCTGTCTTTCAAAACATCAGGAAACCTGACAATAATTGGAAACCCTAACCCTAACCCACCGTTTTCCTTGGAATCCGAAGCTTTTTTCACCACTTTCAACAGATCTATCTCTTGGTGAACCATAGTATGGTCCCCGTGTGGCTTAACAGTCACGTTGCCGTTATCGTTAACGGCGAAATAAGGAGCACCCCATCCGTCAACTTTGTACAAGCTGCTCGAATGAGACGGCGTCCAATTAACGTTAACAGACGACACGTCATCAGGTAATATTGTCATACTTTCACCAAAATTAGCTAAAGAAGGCATGATGATGATGATTATAAATTGAGATTAGTATTATATTATTATAAAGAATAAAAGAATTGTAGTTTTATAAAAGGAAGGAAATGAAATGAAATGAAATAAAGTGGTGTTGTAAAGGCAGGGGGCTTTAGAACCCGCCGAGGCCGAGGCCCCGGCTACCCCCTCAAAAGAAGCAGAAGGAGAAATGAATCAAATGGGGACAAACACTGCCGTTAGAGATTAACGGCGTTATCGTCAGAACTGGCTGTCAGAAGATTTGGTTATATGAATTTGGGGAGGATTGAAAGATTAGGGGAGTTAACGGCGTGAGAGATTGGTTATGATTGGGGATTTAATCATGCAGGGGATGGGATTGGGAAATGGGAAGGGGGGGAGATGATGGAAACCTAACGGCGTTTGTTTAGGAGAGGGAGAAAAGAGGGGATTTGGAAATGTGAAGTGGGCGAGAATTGCATGGGAGTTTATGGTGGTTTATATAGGGCCCCGGTTCTGCAGCTTCTCCACAGGATTCCACCTTTTTCTTTTTTTAAAATTTTTTTCATTTTTTAAATCTTTCATTTTCCATAAAGTTGTTTATTACTAGTAAAAACTTTTGCATCATACTAATAAAAGATAACTCTAAGAGGGAAAGATATCATGGCTAGCCAAATACCTCTTCATTGCGCCACATCAGCGCTACGTCATACCAACTAATCTCTCTCCTCTTCTCCAAAAACACCCCCTTTATCACAACTAGTCTCTCTCCTCTTCACTTGGGTCCCACCACTCACCATTTTATTTAATTTTTCAATTTTCACACAAAATAAAAATTCATTTCATAAAATTAAAAATTACAATACGAAAAAAAAAACACGGAAAAAAAAAACAATACAAAAAAAAAAACAATATAAAAATACGGAAAAAAAAAGACAATACGAAAAAAAAAACAATACAAAAAAAAAACATCCTAGATTTGATATTTTGCCGCGATTTGTAGTTGTTTCCTCATGATAACCGACTTTTGAGGTTCTGGCAAATCGTCGGTCCGAATGGAGAGAAACTCCAGCTCTTTAAACTCCATATCGGCATCCACTTTAGCCTTCTCGGCATCGGCTTTAGCTTTCCTCGAATCGTACAGCTCTTTACCCGCGTTTAATTTGCGGAGTAAAGCATCGTTTATGTCTTCCTTCGAAGTGGTCGATCCACTACCCGTGCTGCTCTCAGTTGTTTCTGATCGTGTCTTCTTGGCGGGTCTCTGTTTGCCGGGTGGTCGACGCTTAGCATCTGGAGCAAATACGTTGCTATGATCAATTTGGTCAAGACCCTCGGGTGCGTTCCATTTTGAGTAGTTTCTAAGCACCCTCCACATATGTTCAAGCGTAAATTTTCGGCGTTCGTTACAAGCCGCGAATTCACGTCGTGCAGCTTCAAGCACGTCGTCGTCGTTTTCACCGCTAGCCTTTTTAAGGCTTTTGAAGAGAGCGTGAAACTTCTGAACATCGGGGTGCGAACGACTCCATTTCCCGGTCAGCATATTCTTCGGACGCTTGATTGAGTTACGCCGGTTGAAATCTTCCAAAATCGTGTTCCAAAAAAACTCTTCAGTTTGATCATTCCCGCGTTCTTTGTCTTCGGAAGCGGCGACCCAAACTTCGGCCAGTATTTTTTCCTCATCAGGTGACCACCGTTGGGGTGCCGAAAATTCAACTTCATCTACATCATCGATGTCGTCCTCGTCTGCGGACAAATCAACCGCAACATTTTTTTTTGCCGGCCGTTTCCCTCTGCCACGACCGGTATTGTTTGGCTTTCGTTGTGGCGGTTGAGATTGTGGTACTTTGAATTGAGTTTCGGGGACATTTTGAGATGGTGGATATTGAGATGGTGGATATGGATATTGAGATGGTGGATATGGATATTGAGGTGGTGAATATTGATTTTGGTGAAACGCTAGTTGTTGTTGATAAATTTGGTGGGGTGTTAATGGTGGAAAGTATTGTTGCGAATAGCCTTGGCCGGATCCTTGGCCGGATCCTTGGCCGGATCCTTGGCCGGTTTGTGTCACGGGAGAAGAAGACGACGATTGATTCGGATCCGTGCCGTGGTTGAGGATGTTAGCGTAGTTGAGGTAATCGTTTGGGAGGTTTGACATTTTTTTTGTGATTTTTGGAGTGTTTTTTTTATTGTAGAATGTATTTTGTGTGTTTAAAAATGTATAAGGTAATGAGTTTATATAGGGTTTAAAAATAATTAAAATTTTTTTTTTTTTTTTAAAAAAAAATAGCCGTTTATAGCCGTTTGAAACGGTAATAAAATATTGTGGGCCCCACTTGTTTTACACGGCGAGCTATGTCACTTTGTGACATTTAAGAACCGGCGAGGGGGGGTGGGTGTAACGGCGAAGGCCGGCGAGCGGCGGCGAGGCTGCCACCTATGCACGGCGAGCCAACCTCGCCGTTACACCGTTCCCTCTAACCAGAGGTGGCAAAATGAGCAAAACATGCGGCGGTTTAATGGTTGAGTTAAATGAGCACGGGTTGAACGAGCTGGTTAAACGGACGTAAATTAAAATAAGAAAAAACATGTAAAAGCGTAAAAATAAAAAAAAAATAATATTTGTTTAAAAGTTTGAGATAAAAATATAAATATAAAAGATTCGTCGGATAGCTTAATTAGTATTTTATATACGTCCATTAAACCATATAGTATCTTAAATGTGCGCTCGTTTAGCCAATAATAATAATAATAGATGAGCAAAAAATGCTCGATTCTTTTTAGAAAAATGTCAAAAAGTGCTCATATTTAATAAAAGAGAAATGATTTATCCTTCTATAATTCTTTCCTACTTATATGCCTATTCATAGGATCTTGACATGTGTTAGAACTAATGGTTTATATGCGGAGAAATATTGAGTGGAGATAAAATATAAAATATTATTATGTGTGTAAGAGGATATGTACTTATGTAGGAGAATATTGTAGGAGTATATAGTAATAAAATGGGCAAGATTTGTCACCTCTAACTTTATAGGATGTTAATTTTTTTTACCAAGTTCGGATTAGATGAAAAAAAAAACTCCCTTTAAGAGTAGAGTACGATAGTTGTTTGCTTAGCGTCAAAGCTACCAGCCCACTTATTTCGTTCACGCATTACATTACGAGTGGTGTCAAAGTTTTTAGCGCCAAAATTACCAGTTATGCTAAATTTATTTTTTTGATTTTTTTTAATAAAGTGAAGTATATGTTGACTCATTGTATATTTTTTTATCTTTTAACATCACATTTTGGGTTCAACCACTACGCTAAAAATGTTATGGCAACAAATTTCTGATGCCAAAACTAATTTTGCCTACGTGACACTATTTTTTCTTTTAACACGAGCCTTTAAGACCCAACAACTCCCGTTGCTTTAAAGTGAGAAAGATAATGTCTACATATCACATCTTTCATACCTCGTAAAAGATAAAAATATAATACAGTACGTTGTTTTTCATTCTAAAAAGGATTACTCGACACTTAAAAGGGATGCACGAATAAATGTTCATCTGTCAATCTAAACCTTCTACAAAGTTAAAAGTACTATAACGGGATATTACTATAACGGTATTACGACAAGACTTGATCCAAAAAGATTTGCTTTTTTTTATCTCATGCGAACGTTTACATTAGGTGATAGATGTTTGAAAGAAGCGGTATTTGTAATTTGAACTTGGGTCTTTTAGATCATGTGTAATGGTCGCACATCAAACTTGTCGACGTCTATTTTAAGGCGTCCTACCCCTTATACTTCTCATTGCCTGACGCGTATTGTGCTTAAAAAAGAGAGCTCGACCGACTTTGAAACTGAGTCGGCGAAAGGTTATGCGAGCAGAAATGAGTTGTGTCTGTGATTTAATTTATATAAATTAAATATATTTGAGTGTGTCATTAGACTTCTTTTTACGTTGAGTTACTCATTACATCATGAGTTTTGCTAAACAATGATCACCGGACAGAATTTAACGTTTCGTTAGTACATACATATTTTTTTAATTTATCAAAAAGTTACATTAAATATATATTCAATGAATAATCATATTCGAATATCTTATTTTACAAGTTTATTTAATTAAAAAAGTTTATGTGTCTGTCTATTGTTTAGCAAAACCTTTAAATCATTATAAAGAAATAAAAATGATGGGACAATAACGTCTTTAATCGTTTAATGATTATCAAGACATTTGGTCTTAAAATCACAAGCATTTATTAGTTGTTAGTAGTTTAAGCTACAACTAGCATAAGTTGAACTTTTTTTAATTTGGACCTATTTATTTTTTTACTAAAATTGTTTTTGCTTTTTAGATATATTGCGAAATTTGAATTTTATGATGAGATCAGAAGAATCGAGGTCAAGTAGTCAAGAGTGAGATACACATGTGATGCCTTTTTCTTTAAAGAGTATATTATAGTAATAATCTTTTGTTTAATTAGGTAGATCCATTATCTTTTTCTTGTCGAGTGTGTTCTGAAGCTTTTTGGCTACATGTAAAGCGCATGCTAACGGTCCATGAATTTCCGGTTTAATGACCAGTAAATGCTACTTTTAATGGTAAGATAATGTTTGATTCATGTATTTTTTTTCCTATATACTATATCCGTGTATTACAACAACGGGTATCATAAATTAAAATTTTACAAACGTATTTTTATGAGTATACATATTTCTTTAATATTAACTTTATAATTAATAATGATAATATTAAGTTTGGAACAATTTTAAAGAATAATAAGCCAATTCAAATAAAAAATAATATTACAAAATTATAATAATTGATCGTGAAAGGTATTTACTAACATGTGTAACATTCGTCATAATATTATATAACGTATAAATATAAAATATATTTGTAGTTTATATGTTTACATTTTTTCATATATATTATAATAACCTTAAAATTTTCATATTTTAGTATATACGATTTAACTTAATAAATTAATAAAATGATTAGTATTTTATTAAATTTGAACTAAAATGCATACATAGACAAGATATGTTTTGGAATATGCAAATTTATAAAAAAAATTGAATGGTTCAAAATAAAACATAAACTTAATATTAAACTTATATTAATAAACAATTTAAATAATTGTATATAAAAAATTATGGTTTATAGTAATAATCATTTGTATATGTTGCATATTAATTTGTATTTACTTTGTCATTTAATATGTATTGCTTCTTAATTAATACATAAATAATTCTATGAAGTTTTTGAGTTGTAAAAGTTTGTACCAAAAACATGTAAGGTGTATTATTTTAAATATCGGAGAGGGAGTGCAATCTCTTTTTATAAATAATACATATTTATGTGTCGTTAAAGATAAGTATATATTTATGCAATATAGTTTTTTTATCGGTTTCGGCGGGGTCTCTCCGGTTCATATTCTGACAGTTTTTTGGCTAGCCGAACCGATTGTGACTCTGGTTTTCAATTGTACCCGTTGGTTAAGTTCGATTTTTAAAATTATGTACATGATACACCATCATTTTAGTTAGACAACATACGTATGATTTTATAGATATAGATTCTTAATTGTTGTACAATACGCATATATAATTGTATTTTTAAACAATAAGGTGTATTAATTATATATTAAGTAGTACTAATTATTTTTATTTTCACGTGTGTATTAATTATTATGTTATTAATTAATTTTAATATATGTATTAAATGATGTTTTATGTTTTAAATGATTTCTAAGTATATCTATATAGTTGTACATTATGCATTATGTGTAAGTTGACTTTTTAACATTTCCGTTAATAAAAAGGGTGTTATTTTAATAAGTACTAATATAGATGAAGTAAACAGTAGTTTTACGCTTATTTTTATACAAAAAAAAAAATTCTTTTAAGTTCAATCTAATTTGATAGGTCACGTTCACTCATCAGAATAAAAATACCACCTCCGTCTTAAACTAAGTGTTCGCAATTACCTTTGTAGTTTTTTTTAGAACTTTAACCTTACATGTTTTTGTTTATGTTATACAATATAATATTTGATGAAAACCATATGAATGAATTGGATTTTAAATATATTTTCATTAATATAATTTTTATCAAATCATATATATAACATCAAAAAATTTATTTAATGTCAAAGTTGAAGAAAAAAATTTAAAAATTCAAAATAGACTTTATTTTGAGACAGATGTAGGAAATATAAATGGGTCTCGTGAATTTCATTAAAAGAAAAACAATCCTACATTTTTTTGGTAAAAAAAATAACATTTATACATTTATGTAAAATATGATTGGCAAATATTATCTATCAAGTTGCCTTCAACTTGAGAGGATCTTGATCTTATTTTTATTGGGTGTCGATTTAGTGCAAAAAAATTGCATTGAGAAAGACAAGAGATAATCCTAGCTACGCGTATCAGATGTATCGAGTTGAATTAAATGTATTTCTATTTATTTGAATGTATCCTAGTTTGTTATTATTTTATCTCATTTACTCCCTTGTAGTATCTTGTTTGGTGGTCCCACCATCACTAACATCGAAGACGAGTTAAGGACGCCAAAGGAAACAGGATCCAACTTAAACAGGCTGACATACTATATGGACACATGATGAAGAAATATCGTTGTGTAACGGTTAGGTTTCGGTTTCGAAAAACAACGTGAATGGTAACGTGAGGGATATTAAGGGGTTTTGGACTGAATTTTTGCGGTACATGGAGGGCAAACACAAAGCAATACGGTAAACGAACATACGATATCTTAAATGGAAAATGGATGGTGATGCGTCCGAGCGTGTGTAATTTTGTTAGAGAGTGGAGCCAACGACACATATTTCATGAATATGGCACTTCTCGACTATCAAGCTGAAGTCGGAACGAGGTTTAAACATCATCATTGTTAAGAGATTTTAAAAGATAGTTTGAAAT
Source organism: Glebionis coronaria (assembly GCA_025667525.1). NCBI lineage: Eukaryota > Viridiplantae > Streptophyta > Magnoliopsida > Asterales > Asteraceae > Glebionis > Glebionis coronaria. Next base: position 109,279,489 of record CM046874.1, read on the forward strand.
TTTTGGGTGGTGAAGTTCGCAAGTTCTTTGAGGAGTCTGAAGGCAACAAAAACAAGAGGTCCAAGACATGAGGGTCCGGAGACGCAAGTATAAATCAAAATGTTGACGGGATGAGGTTGAGGAAGTACGACGACCAATTGGCGGGGACAAAACGAAAGCTTCAAAGAAGAAAGGGAAGCAAGCATCAGCATAGTCAAGTACGAATAATGAAGCCTTGGCTAGGTTGATGGTATAAGAGGTGGCAAATGTAGGACGAGATGAATGCCTAATATTTTTAGATATTGTAGAAACTATAAAAAGGGGGGTTGAATAGTTTCTCTTGGTTAGGGACCTAATTAAAAATCCTTTCAATTAGGTTTGTCCTAAAATTACCTTTTACTTAAAAACTATGTTCATAGTTGTTAGGTTCAATTCTAATGCATTAACAATATCTAGTGACAATGAAATGCAATGTAAGAATGAAAGCATAAGTAAAGAGTAAGGAAAGAAACAACCTAAGGTACGACACTAAGATTTATAGTGGTTCAGAACGAATTTCTATCTTCGTTCCTACTCCGCTCCTTGAGTACACCTTACTCGAGATTTTCACTATATCCACAAGCTCCCTTCTTGGCCGAAAAAACCTTACAACGTTGCTTACATTATTTTCTGACACAAAGCTAAATGTCGAGACCTAATCTTAGCTAGGACCAATCTACACACGTCGCCTACTTTACCATTTTCCGACAAAAAGCTAGATGTCGAGTTCTAATCGAAAGCTAGAACAATCTTTGTCGCCCATCTTCTTTTCTGACACAAGGCTAGATGTTGAGTCCTAGTCCAATGCTAGAACCAATCTTCACAACTCTTCACTTTCAAGTTTAGTGAGAACTCACAAGACACATACACACATCAGTTTGTAGTTTAGTGAGAACTAACACACAACACTAAGTACAACTCAAAAACACATATCCAAGTATACACATGTAAATTAGATCTACACAAGACAAATACAAGTATACACATATATAATGTATTTACACAAGACTAATCCAAGTATCCACAAATACCTTGGATCAACACAACACTAATCCAAGTATACACAAATACATTGGATTTACACAAGACTCAATTAAAACAAAATGATGAACATGACTAGATCTCAGGAAAGATGATCTTCATAAAAGCTTCATCTTTAACCACATCATAAATGTGTGAGTAATCTTCTCTTTGCACAAGTAAAGAAGAGGATTAAGAGGATAATCATAAGTAAACATACTTAACAAATTAAGTGATTATTTACTAATTATTGAATAACATAGAAAAAAGATAAGAAGTAGAAAGATTTGTCCAAAAAGGTTCTTTGGAATATGAAAATATGATCCAATGTTTATAGGAGACAAAAGATAACGACTCTCTGGGCGCGGTTCAGTGTCTAGCCTGCGGTTCATTATCACTAATGAACCGCATAGCTATTTAAGGAACCGCCTAGAGTAGACTATGCTCATTTTTGTCTTTTAGTGGGTAAATGTTATCTGAGGTAGTTTATACCTTCAAATGATATCCCTATGGCATTTGGAATATGTCACACCCCACCATGGCGGAATATGGGGCGGGACGTATGGATATCATCACAACATGGCGTGTCTATAGAGATAACTATATGAAATAAGAAATGTCATAAAATGGAGACACAAAGTCATGACAATATCTCATCAGAATCAGGAGTCGAGGTAAGTAGGTAACAGTCCTACCGCTTACCCAAGACAAACAAATAACATAACCAAACAAATATATGTGTGCCACTGTATTACTTATTAAAAGAACAACTAAAAACTAAGAAGGAAACGGGGATTCTCCTTCTATATGCATTCCTAAGCTTCTCCAATCCTAGCCACTTATGTTCTCATGCTTAACCATAGTATCACCTGAAAGAGACACTAAAACACGTCAACATAAAGTTGGTGAGAGTCATAGGTTTAGACTCTAACGCTAAATCAATTACAAGCTGTGAATAACAACCATCAACACAATAACATATGGACAATGTGTTACAATTATGTATTAACAACTAGCATTCAAGATCAATCATTCCAAACCAAAATCCAAGGCTCCTACCTTGCCAAACAACATGGTACCATAGATGATCACACTATGTACCTATCCCAAGGCCACAACCTTGTCATTATCCATTGGTCCCATAGACGATCACGCTATGTACCTATCCCAAGGCCCCTACCTTGTCAAACCACAATAACTGAGACGGCACGTGTTCCCCGATCCAAATCATACACAATCAAGAATCACATAGCAGTTAATCACATAATATACACACAAGTCCATCTCAAATCACAAACACATTCACAGCATCAATTTAGAAAATAACTCAACACAGTGTCTCTTCCATCCCATCTGGAAGTCAAAATCAATATTAAACATGGGACTATGAAACTCACCTGATAGCTTCTTCACAAGTCCTCGCACTAGCAACAAGCTAACAAACCAAAAACACGAAATCAATACACGAACCAATCACTAAGATGGCTCATCAACCTGTGATGGACATCTAGTCTATTCCCGTATAATTACCTCATTGTTAAGCTCTAATCACCCCATTACCTTTCCTTAACAAGTCCCTAACTTGGTTAAGTTTAATAGCTATCCCGTTCATAATTTTACACAAAACAGTCCCAGTTTTAGGTCTCAAAACTTTAAGTCAAACGTCAACTTAAACATACCCATGGTTTCTGTAAAAGGAATATTCACACTTTTATACATGTTAGCTAAAACCTCCCACTTGCCCTAACCTTAAAGCTACTGTTAAGGCCCAGATATATGTGTATATATTGCTACCTATACAGAATTCACTAATTTTAAACGTATGAAAAGTTCATTACCATTAGAGGGTCTTACCCTAAACCACAATCTTAGCCCAAGTGCAGATTCTTACTACAATATATAAACCATCTCTCATGTTCATGAGAAGATCCCAATGCAACCCTAAGTACCCCAAACAACCCAAAACTTAAAAAGAAAACAGGCTGAATTCAAAACTGTTTTGACCTCCGACTGTTGTAACCTGTTTTTGACCCACTTCCCGACCTCCAATTTAGTTCTCGATTCTTGATTTAGAAAGCCAACTCAATTACCTATCCAGTGCTAGTTTGATCAAATCTTGAATGTTCCTAGAACTCGAGATATGATCAAAACAATAGACTCAAAATTCTGCCCAGTTTTTAAAAACGGGTTTTAAACAAATTGATCTAATTAATCACCTATAACCCTTCTAATACAAGCCCTAGATTATATGATCATCATATTATGATTAATACATCATTAATCTACTGTTTTTATATAAACCCTAACCCTTAATCCATCATAAGAATGATTAATTAAACATAAAAACAATTTAATTAAAAAGGTTAATGAAGGTTTTTACCTTAAATCAATGGAAGATGAAGAAAACCTAATTTTTTTGAAGAACCCTAATTCTCCTCTATGAAACCCACGAATTTTTCTTTGTCTCCAGGGATTTATGTTTTTTTTTATTTATTAGATAACCTTATATAGTGTGTACATAAATCCTAGTCCAAGTATAACACCCAACTTTCCTTTTTTCCCCTTTTTCCCTTTTTCTCTTTCTTTGGTGCGTCTAAACTGACCCAAACACCCAATAAATTCGTTTTTATTATTATTATTTAATATTATGTTAATAATATTACCTTAATTTTCCTTGATTTATTTCAGCTCCTAAAGCTTCCAAAACCTCAAAACCGTAAAACTAGTCAAATTTACGCGTTTTATCGTAAAAGACGTAAAATATACACTTTTATAAAAAATCTCAAATTTTGAAATAAAATTTATAACTAAGTCCTAAATGACTTAAAACCATCCCGAAAAATATTCATATGGATAATTACCTCACCCGAGACCTCTAAATGCTAAACCGTAAATCCTAAAAAAAATACTATTACTATAATACTTATACGTATACGTAAACACCACAATATCACCATTTTCATTTCATAGTCACCACTTGTGAGCTCATGAACATGAAATAACCGTTCCTCGATTTACTTATGAGTACTCTATACTCATAAACGATAACCACACCAACCTCGTTCACACAAAATAAACACGTAAACACACAATTCAAGTAAGCACACATAAAATAACCTAAAAGTAAGACCAAGTGACAAACCCAAAACCACGGTTGTCACATCACTCCCTCCTAATAGAAATCTCGTCCCGAGATTCACTCCCAAACTCAAACTTATTCTCAGCAAACAAACGAGGATGCATATCCCTGATAAAACCTTCACGTTCAAACGTGAACTCAGTTTACACAAAAATAATCTCAACCAACAACACATGAGCCTTAACCGTCCGCGAAGAAACTTATCAAAACCATAAAGTTATGTAACCAACCTAACTAAATCTCGCAACTCATCAAACAAGAACTGTCTTGAAACCAAGTTAGGAGCCGTCACATAACTCAACGGGTTTAAAACTGTCACCCCGATTTCAGTCTTACTCATAAATACCATAAATCAAAACTCATCAAAATATAACCACGTATAATAAGGTCTAAAGAACTCTCAAATTCCTTCCCAACTCATCTCTATGTTAACCCCCAAGTGTTCATTACCGCAAAATACCTAAAACACGAGTTTAACCCATGTTGTCCGAAAATTAACCTTGAACTCAACTCTTGTACAATTAATTCGACCAAGCTACTGACTTCCAATTACGAAACTTTCTGAATATTTGAAAAGTATGTTCCGAGTACATAATCTTAGGCTTTTGAATCACCCAAAAACCTTTAAAAACGAATATGTTATGACCAAAACGATTTTTCTTAAAATCTGCCTAGGCATTAGCGACAGTTTCTGACAGTTAGCGACATATTTTGACAGTTTAGCGACAGTTTCTGCCTACTCCGATTTATACCAAAAAAAATGATTTTTAAACCCTAAAACCCCCCATTAATTACCAAAACTAGAACCTAATTTATTTTAATTCCAGAAAATTAAAACTCTATTAATTACATGATTTTAACATATTTCACTAAATAAGAACAAAATTTTTAACTTAAGAACAATAACTTTAGGTGATCAAAACCAAAATATTTTAAAATAACCGAGTCATGCTTATATGTTAAAGAATTTATATTCCACCTTATTTGAAACATGATCCCGACACTTCCTTATTTCATCGACTACCAACAACTATTTTTTTTTCAATTTGCAAGTTCTATTTTTTTACCATGTATAACTCGAAACAAAAGACATCGTTACCCCAAAAAGAAATCTCCACCATCTCAAAATCCTTCACGCCAAAAGTACCGTACAAACAAACACGTGAAATGAGGACCCGAGAAATGCGCTACTACAGAAGTTGAACATCTCAAAGAGAAACGAGCTAGCAACCATCCCAAGAATACAACCGGTAAGCAGAAAATAATTTTACATACATAGGCATAAGCGTACATACACTCAAATCCATCCAACATATACTATACAAGCATGTATTAACTCTCTTTCATGCAATCATACTTGAAAGTCCAGTGGTGTTGTGGCACATATATAATTATGTAGGCCTCCATAATTATACATGTTCCCTTTCACCAATGTACTCCCTCCTATGATAACACTTATAAGAAATTAATACTACACATAACACATAATCCAACAACTCACAAGCACATAACCACACAAGATAAGATCCAAAACCCCATGTATTAAAATAACATAGCCAATGCACGAAACACATAAACTCGTAGTCCAGCTGAACCAGCGTAGACAAAATTCAAAATGTATAAAGAACATGAAAACATAATTAAGCGAAATCCAACAATGACTAGCGTATACGACCATGGTTCCACCCGCACTAATCAAAACTCGTAAAGAAAATAACATGTAGTTAAGTATGAACCATAGTAGTTCATAACCTAACAAATACTGCGAAAATAAAATTCAAACACATCAATTACTATAAAATGCACACATACTCCTATGACGCCTATATGCAGGGACCCTTAAGCTATAGACTAGGCTACACGACTAGGCAACCTAATTCTCTATAACCATTGTCTCTGATACCATTCTGTCACACCCCACAATGGCGGAATATGGGGCGCGACGTATGGATATCATCACAACATGGCGTGTCTATAGAGATAACTATATGAAATAAGAAATGTCATAAAATGGAGACACAAAGTCATGACAATATCTCATCAGACTCAGGAGTCTAGGTAAGTAGGTAACAGTCCTACCGCTTACCCAAGACAAACAAATAACATAACCAAACAAATATATGTGTGCCACTGTATTACTTATTAAAAGAACAAATAAAAACTAAGAAGGAAATGGGGATTCTCCTTCTATATGCATTCCTAAGCTTCTCCAATCCTAGCCACTTATGTTCTCATGCTTCATAGTATCACCTGAAAGAGACACTAAAACACGTCAACATAAAGTTGGTGAGAGTCATAGGTTTAGACTCCAACGCTAAATCAATTACAAGCTGTGAATAACAACCATCAACACAATAACATATGGACAATGTGCTACAATTATGTATTAACAACTAGCATTCAAGATCAATCATTCCAAACCAAAATCCAAGGCTCCTACCTTGCCAAACAACATGGTACCATAGATGATCACACTATGTACCTATCCCAAGGCCACTACCTTGTCATTATCCATTGGTCCCATAGACGATCACGCTATGTACCTATCCCAAGGCCCCTACCTTGTCAAACCACAATAACTGAGACGGCACGTGTCCCCCGATCCAAATCATACACAATCAAGAATCACATAGCAGTTAATCACATAATGTACACACAATTCCATCTCAAATCACAAACACATTCACAGCATCAATTTAGAAAATAACTCAACACAGTGTCTCTTCCATCCCATCTGGAAGTCAAAATCAATATTAAACATGGGACTATGAAACTCACCTGATAGATTCTTCACAAGTCCTCGCACTAGCAACAAGCTAACAAACCAAAAACACGAAATCAATACACGAACCAATCACTAAGATGGCTCATCAACCTATGATGGACATCTAGTCTATTCCCGTATAATTACCTCATTGTTAAGCTCTAATCACCCCATTACTCTTCCTTAACAAGTCCCTAACTTGGTTAAGTTTAATAGCTATCCCGTTCATAATTTTACACAAAACAGTCCCAGTTTTAGGTCTCAAAACTTTAAGTCAAACGTCCACTTAAACATACCCATGGTTTATGTAAAAGGAATATTCACACTTTATACATGTTAGCTAAAACCTCACACTTGCCATCATCTTAAAGCTACTGTTAAGGCCCAGATATATGTGTATATATTGCTACCTATCCAGAATTCACTAATTTTAAGCGTATGAAAAGTTCATTACCATTAGAGGGTCTTACCCTAAACCACAATCTTAGCCCAAGTGGAGATCCTTACTACAATATATAAACCATCTCTCATGTTCGTGAGAAGATCCCAATGCAACCTTAAGTACCACAAACAACCCAAAACTTAAAAAGAAAACAGGCTGAATTCAAAACTGTTTTGACCTCCGACTGTTGTAACCTGTTTTTGACCCACTTCCCGACCTCCAATTTAGTTCTCGTTTCTTGATTTAGAAAGACAACTCAATTACCTATCCAGGGCTAGTTTGATCGCATCTTGAATGTTCCTAGAACTCGAGATATGATCAAAACAATAGACTCAAAATTCTGCCCAGTTTTTAAAAACGGGTTTTAAACAAATTGATCTAGTTAATCACCTATAACCCTTCTAATACAAGCCCTAGATTATATGATCATCATATTATGATTAATACATCATTAATCTACTGTTTTTATATAAACCCTAATCCTTAATCCATCATAAGAATGATTAATTAAACATAAAAACAATTTAATTAAAAAGGTTAATGAAGGTTTTTACCTTAAATCAATGGAAGATAAAGAAAACCTAATTTTTTTGAAGAACCCTAATTCTCCTCTATGAAACCCACGAATTTTTCTTTGTCTCAAGGGATTTATGTTTTTTTTATTTATTAGATAACCTTATATAGTGTGTACATAAATCCTAGTCCAAGTATAACACCTAACTTTCCTTTTTTTCCCTTTTTCCTTTTTTCTCTTTCTTTGGTGCGTCTAAACCGACCCAAACACCCAATAAATTCGTTTTTTTTATTTTTATTAATTAATATTATGTTAATAATATTACCTTAATTTTCCTTAATTTATTTCAGCTCCTTAAGCTTCCGAAACCTCAAAACCGTAAAACTAGTCAAATTTACGCGTTTTACCGTAAAAGACGTAAAATATACACTTTTATAAAAAATCTCAAATTTTGAAATAAACTTTATAACTAGTTCCTAAATGAATTAAAACCATCCCAAAAAATATTCATATGGATAATTACCTCACCCGAGACCTCTAAATGCTAAACCGTAAATCCTAAAAAAAAATACTATTACTATAATACTTATACGTATACGTAAACACCACAATATCACCATTTTCATTTCATAGTCACCACTTGCGAGCTCATGAACATAAAATAACCGTTCCTCGATTTACTTATGAGTACTCTATACTCATAAACGATAACCACACAAACCTCGTTCACACAAAATAAACACGTAAACACACAATTCAAGTAAGCACACATAAAATAACCTAAAAGTAAGACCAAGTGACAAACCCAAAACCACGGTTGTCACAGAATATGCCATATTCAAATTTTTATTTTCCATTCTAATAAAATATATTCTTGAAAATAAAGTTTATTAAAATCTTTTGTCACATTTGTCAAAATGTGAGTTTTAAGGTTAATCACTTTCTATTATCGCTAAACATGATTAAGATATGTTTGTGTAAGACTAAAATGATTATTACCTTGATGATAGTGTTTGTCAAATAATTCGTCTTTCGATTATCTTTGACGATAAATGTCTTTATACTTTGTCGTGATCAAAACTAAGAAATATTAGTTAACACTAATAATATTTTTAGGCATTGGTTGCATTAACAATCTCCTACTTCTTGATTACGACAAACTATAAACTCATTTATGTAAAAACAAAAGTTTTTGAATTATTAACGAGTTTATCACTATCATTTATCCCCCTTTGTCGAAGTAAAAAGGCTAGCACAAGTCTTTGAAGGAGAGAATAACCGACTTTGCTAGTAGCTCTCCCTTGGTGCTTACTCCCCCTAGCTTGGGGCACCTTTTGATTGAGCTAAGGTGACAAGCGACATACAAATGTTAGTAGAAAGAAAAGAAACACCAATGTATATACTATAGTTACTACCTATTAACTAACTTGAGAGGGAGGAAGAAAAGAAATCTCAAATTAGAAGTAAGTATTTGCTAAGTATGTCCAAAGAGAGTGTTTTGACAAGATTAACTCATAATTGGTGGAATAAAGGTTGAAAAGAAACATCCATACCAATTGTAATTAAAACATATGTCAAAAGGTTACAAGCTTATAATTGTTAGAATCACCCAAAAACAATTTTACATTTTAACCATAATCAACTCTCAACAATGTGTGTGATAAAGAATTAGCAAAACAAGAAATAACACATATATCAATCATATTACAAAAATATGAAAGAATATACAAATAAAATATTCATATACAAAATATGAATATTAAAACAACAAATATTGAAAATAAACAAGATAAGCATAAACTATTCTAGTAGAGATAGTCTTCCAAGATTGCTTATGTTTTTATTTGACTCAAACAATTAGAACACAAAGTGTGTTTTAATTGGTAAAATAAGACGACGAGCCATCATTCGAAGATTCGCTTACGGGAACAATTACTTTGAGAGGAGGTCGAGTGAGAAGAAATTCAAGAAAATTTAACTTGTCATAAACATGAGCAAGTTCAATTTGTTGAAATCTACAACACGCACACGAGCTTTCATGATGCAAAACAAAGTCGTTTGATGAGGGAGGACCATCAAAATAAGAAGGTGGTCGTGGAGAAGGAGATTGAGGATAAGAAAGGTTTTCATAATGCCTAGTGAGATTAGGGAAGAAGAGAGGTCAATGAGATGAGGTATGTTGCCAGGTTTAGGTGGTGGCGGAAGAGCTTCCCATTCTCCAGTAACTGGACTGATTGAGAAAGTGTAAAACCCGCATGCTTTTACCATGAATAGTACCCTTAAGATTGTACGTATATGATTAGAACTTCCCTTTTATAACATGTTTACGTTTCACGTATAAGAATTTTAAGTATTACGTACGTGTTAGAACACGATAAGTATTTTTTACGTATGAACACACGATAATTATTCCAATAATAATTATAATCACGAACATGCGATCATGAAATCATGAACGTAATTTAATCACGAACTAATATTACTTACGTATATATTTTTATTACGAACACGAATAAATATATTAAGTCACGATGGATAACTAATTAAAAAAAAAGTAAAACACGAACACGAGAACACACTTATTAATTAGACACGGAAAATATTCGGGTTACCCCATGTGGGCCCCATATACCATGAAATTAGGAAGAGAAAAAGGGCCTAGCCCATTATTTTTACTAAACATGGAAAAAGGAGGAAAACATGTTTCATTTTTACAAAAATTAGAAAACAAAGAAAACCCTAATCCTCCTTCTTCCTCTCCTTTTGGCCGCCACTTTTACAACACCAAAAGAGGTGTTCGTGTTGATTTTGATCTTGGATATTGTGCAAGGATTCGTGTGTGTTCATCTTTAATTGATCCACGTATTCGGTATAACGTTTTAACCCTTTTCTTTTATGTTTTGATTTAATGAATCACATAAAATCATGATGTTTTTAAAAACTAATTAAAAAAAATTATTAAAACATGTCTATGATCATGGGGTAAATCAAACAAGGGTTTTAGGGGTGTTTGTGTTGTAGCCGACGCCTAACCGAGCCCTTAAGGGGTCTCGACTTGGCTCATTACCCACCACCGAGACCATATGGTCTCGGTATAGTGATGATGATGGTCACGGCAGCAGCAACAAGGGGTAACCCCGACCTTGGTTCGGGGTATGGTGTTGATTATGGGTCCGGTTCATGGTTTCTAGTCGGGTCTGGCTCATAGATTATTTTAAGGTTTATGATTTTACTAGTTATGTGTTAAAAATTAAATTAATAAAACATGACATGATTAATTTAATTAACATGACTTAGGTTATAAATTTAATTATTAGATCATGAATTTTAACCTAAGTATTTTATTTTATTAGATCTTATAATTAATTAATTATTAAAACCATGACTATAATTAATTAATTAACATGACTTAGGTTATATTATTAATAATTAATAATACATGTTTTAACCTAAGTAGTTTACCTTTATTTAATTAAAATCATGTTATATTTAATTAAATACTTTTAACCTATAGTTTATTTAATTTACATGTAATAATTAATAAACTATACCTTATAACCACATGACTTAGAATTATAATCAAAAAACACTTAAGCTTATATAATTAGCTTATTTAACCAGCTTATATCTATTTATGAAAACTTTTTATTTTTAGAAACTTATTTAATTAAGGCAACTAATCTATTTATGAAAACTTTCTATTTTTAGAATTTATCTATTTTAAGCAGTAATTCTATTTTTGGAAACTTTCTATTTTTTGAAACTTTCTATTTTTGGAAACTTTCTATTTTTGGAAACTTTCTATTTTTGGTAACTTTCTATTTTTGGAAACTTTCTATTTTAGGAAACCTGCTATTTTTAGAAAGTTACTTATTATTACACAGCAAGTATAATAATACATGAAATACAAGTAATAATTAATCATAATAGACAAAATATAAGATAAATACAGTATAAAGCTTAAGCCAGTAAAACATGACATTAACGTATAAATAAACTAAGACATGACATAAAACTAGTTACGTATTCAGTAATCAGATACTTATACACGTATGTATTTATGTAGCATTAGTGATACCGAAGTAGGACTCTCTTCCGTTCGTCTTCTTCGTTCACTGGACATAAGGTACGGATTCCCGTCCTTTCAGTATGGACATTCTTTCCTTATTAGGATTCCCCGTATGCAGCCAACTGTTTTCCCATAGTATAAGTTTATATGTTTGATTGCTTATGTTTAATTAGAATACCTATAGCCATGCATGACCAGTTTCACCTAGTTATGGAGGTACCATAACCATAACACTAGAGGCACTGGTGTTATGACTTCCCCGCGGCGGAGTGATTGCTCGTGGCGTCCCTTCAGCTTTTGGCCATATTATTATATTTATCATGTGGGGCGTATGGGTGCATCCTAGTTACATGTTTTTCATCAGATTACTCAGTGTGAATGTGGTGTGTGCCTTGCATCCTTCACAAGGAGCTGATCCCTCCTACCCAAAACCAGTATATTAAATTGGAGGCAGCCCCTCTAATTTGCATGATGAGGTCACCCCTCCAAGTATTCATGCACGGTGGATTTTCATGACCTATATTGGCTAATGGTAAAATATGTTAAACAGTTTTCAAAAGATAAACATAAGGCTTTTCAAACTATAAAACCAGTTTTGCTAAGAAATAACCAGTTTTTCCAGGACATATACATTTCCGCTGCTATATGTTATTCATACTTATATTATTCATTTCATGCTTGTATATCCGTGCATTGAGCGTTATGCTCAGCCGTTACTTTCCTTTCCATGTCCCAAAACGACAGGTACCCAAGGACGGACTCGAGCATTTTGGAGGACATACATAGGATGGAAGCTGCCATAGACTTCTTCTTCCTTTGCCTTCATATACCTATGCTTGTTTTGTCATTTCTTATTTCCTTTACTTTATTTTGTTTTGGGCTTATGTTTGGGAACCGATGTTTGATTCCGGTTTTCCCTATGGTCATGTATGTTTTAGTACATTTACCTTGCATGCTTTGATGACACGCCATAATTACGCGTGACATTCCATTTATCAAAATGGGGTGTTACAATTATGGTATCAGAGCCCAAGGTTTCGACCTGTAGGCTCTAAAACTTGACCTGTGACTAGTGGGTAGTCACCAGGAGCTTCTTAAGCCAACGTTTTTTATTCTACGTATTGATGTTTTCAGCGCATTGTTGTTTTAACCATGATGTTTTCAGCACCTTGAGGTTTTAACCTTGATGTTTTCATCGATATTGTTTTACTAATATGGATGGACAACCGTCATTCATATTTAGTTATGTGTCATTGTTTCATGCATAATGTTCCTCGTGAACTGTGGCTATATGGACTGAACCCCAGTAGTTCATAATTAGTCACATAAATTTTTTTCTGATAAGTTTTGACAGATGAGTTTCATTTATTTATGTTTCATGTATCATTGTTGCAGGAATTATGACTAAGTAATGGTTGGTACAAGACTGGCCCTATTTAGTCGCATGTGCTTTTATCGAAACTTTTAACTTTGGGACCGACCCATAGGCGTCCCCTCGCCATGTCTTTTGTTTTGGGACCGACCCATAGGCGTCCCCTCGCACATATAAAGTTTTTTTTATAAACTACATTACGCATTCATGCACTGTTTCTCATGCATAAATTTTTTCTCATGATTTATTAGCATAAATTTTTTTTTATGTCCCCTCATAAGTTACTATGTTTTTATGTCAAGTATGCTTTCATATTGTCATGGTTAACATCAGTTTCATGCTGATTATGTTATACACTCCTTCATGATAGATTGTTTCATGTTTCTTCATGATAATTACGTCTTCATGTTGATTAAGTCTTACGCCTCTTTTGTTATTTATGCTTTCATGCAAGACATTGTTGGAATTCATTGAATCCTTCTTTCATGATAGTAATGGTTGGTTTTCATTGACCATGCTGTCAGGCAAATCATCGTTGAATTTTGTGTAACCACACTTTAACGTTTCTCGATACAACCAGAATGATGTCTATGCTAATATTGCCAAGTTATCATGATGGTTTTCTAACCGTTTAACCGATATACTTTCCTTAAATCATGACAAATGATCGACCTCATACCGATCATTTCATGTACATTCCATGTGTACTCCATGTACCTTATCCCATGTGCGTACTTCCACTTGCTGATACTCTACAAATTGTTGATGCCGCTCATAGCTTGGAGATGTTACTAAAGGTTGATGCTGCTGATGTTGGGAGACGCTACGAGATGCTGATGTTGTTCACAACCTGGAGATCTTACAAGACGAAGGCAAAGGCGTTAGATCAAAGCGATCGGACGAGAATATGCTTCACCATCAGATGATTTTCATCAATCATTGCTCTAATTCTTAGTTACATGTCACACGTCATTCAGTTGTCGTTTCAGTCATATGAGTGCAAACCGGTACCAGCCGGCCACTCAGCTGAATAGTTACATGAATCACAGTCATGAGAATGACCGTCATGGAACTGACAGACAGGATGATAGTAACCACTACTATGACAACAACAATCCTAGAAATCGCAACCGAGCCTCCGGCCGCGGACGTGATCAGACATACAAATGATCAGTAGTCCAACCGATCCGCCAATTCTGGCATAATAACCTAATATTGTAGTTCTATTGTTTCACGTCTCGAGACACATGTCAAGACACATGTCTCACGTATACTTTCTAAAGACACATGTCAAGACACCAGTCAAGACATATGTCATGCTTATATTTCCAAGACACGAGTCAAGACACATGACTCACGTCCAATTATGGAACATTTCTAAGAAATTCAGGGTACCCTCCCAGGGTATATCCATTTTGTCGTGCCATGTATTAATCAGGCCACAAAAATTTCAGTACCATCACCGGTGTATCAGTAAGGTCAGTCACGTTCGTTGGATGACACTTTCCTTTTTTGCACCTATATTTCATATGTTCATGACCATATTGGACGCCATTCGTATTCCCCATGTATACGAAGGTTTTCTTCAGCCTAATGATAAGATCTCAACTGATAATGCATTACCTCTGACAGATGCGAGTTGAATTTAATCCTAATTATGGACTACGAACCGCACACCATGCTACGATTCATGAGTATGTACGGTGATGTTCAGACTCCTAAATATATTCAGCATGATTTTCCATCAGTAAAATCTGTATAAATCATTTATGCTTTACAAGTACGTGCTTGGTTAGCCATGACTGCTAAAAAATTTTAGCTGTCAGTAAGACACGACCACTTAAGTCCTTTTACGCATAGCCAGTTGATTATTCCAAAATCTTCCCATACATTCCAGAAGAACCTACAATGAGAAGGACGGTACCATGAGATTATGTGTCGACTACCGTCGACTTAAACAAATCACCATTCATGACCGTTACTCTCCTCCACGTATGGACAACATGTCCAATCGACCTTATTGTGTTAATCACTTTCCAAGATCGAACTCATGATCATGCTGCCAACAGTGACGAGTGAAACAGCAGGACATGTCCATGACTGCTATTCGTACACGACTCGGTCATGCTAGATTTATGATTTTGAATTAGTCTCATCAATGCTCCAATGAACTCATAGCAAATTCATCAGTGTTTTCATTGAGGATAACCTGATTTCCCTCTAAGCCTAGAGAAGAACAGGAAGACCATATCTGCACTATGTTGCAAATTCTATGACAAGCGAAATTTTACCCTGGAAATTTTTCCAATATCAATTCTGTTTGATTACAGTGACATGTTGAATCACATGGGTTTCTACGGTTAATCTTACCATGACTCAGCTTATGCGTAAAGGAGAGACCCTACACTACATTAGGTGTTCTAGAAAATCCTACGCTAGGAGAAGTCCAGATTCAGAGACTCAGAGTTTCGCAAACTCATATGTATCAAGTTATACGAAGCAAGATACAGTTACGTTCATATCTAAGTACCTGACATACCAACAGGTTAAGATAGGACACCAACAGACTGGGATGTTTTCATCATCTGAAATTGTGAATTGAAATGGGACAAGATATCTACGGATTTTGGTTACCAGTTTAACGCAAACTCAGAAGAAGCATGATGCTATCTGGTTTATTGCAAACAGTTTGATCAAGTCTGCAGAATCCTTACATTCGTAAGGATTTCAGAACCAACAGATTGATCAGACATGTTCCAGCCAAGGCTCATCCGATCACTTGTCAATTCCTCAGTTATCGGGTCAGACAAATATTCATAATTGTGCTCCTTATTTACTTCACGTCCTTATTCTAATTTCACGACTTGCTTTCACGCTCGCGTTCATGACACTATTCACGTTCATGATGGCATCTCGGCTTACGATTTTACGTTCATTTTTCTCATTCTGGGAAGTTTTGCAAGAACTTGAGAGACCAGACCCAAGTTTAGAATAACTCTCTATCCTCAGATAGACGTTTCTCGTCATATTCTATGTCTCACCTTGTAGCGTTTGGCGTTACCGCCATTATATTCTATGTTCACGATATGTTTCACATGTCATGTTCATTCCACGTTCCTCATATCATGATCAAGATATGTTGCACGTATCATGGATCACGATATGTTTACTCATACTACACTCACCAAATTTTCCACGTATCACGTTCAAAAAAAAATTCCACATATCACGTTCAAAATTTTTCACGTGTCACGTTCAAAATTTTTCACGTACTACGTTTCTTTGTGTCTCGCGCATCATTGCTAATTATCAGTTAAGTTAGAGTGTTTTGCACGATAACGTTTCAGTTGCCTTACACGTTAATTCTTATTCCCTCGATCAAATTTAGGGGATCTACCATACGTTGATAACCAAGAACTTCTTCGTATTTCAAGTCAAGGTCAGGAGGACCAAGATTTATCATTCGCGTCAAGATCTTGTGAAGGAACCGTTCCAAGAGGGAGGCCATTTGGAAACGGACAAGTTCATCCGAACTTCTTACCCGTTTTTCTCTTATCAACTAGATATGTCCTTTCAGTCACGTCACGTTCCATGTCCTTTCAAGACATGTCACGTTCCACGTTCCTTCTACCATGTCACCTGTACGTTCATTTATCTTACATACCCTCTCAGTTTGATCCGGGTATGTTTCTCTTTCAGTTTACGTTATCTATAATTCGGAGACGAATTATTCTTTTTAGGGGGGAAGAGTTGTAAAACCCGCATGCTTTTACCATGAATAGTACCCTTAAGATCGTACGAATATGATTAGAACTTCCCTTTTATAACATGTTTACGTTTCACGTATAAGAATTTTAAGTATTATGTACGTGTTAGAACACGATAAGTATTTTTTACGTATGAACACACGATAGTTATTCCAATAATAATTATAATCACGAACATGCGATCATGAAATCATGAACGTAATTTAATCACGAACTAATATTACTTACGTATATATATTTATTACGAACACGAATAAATATATTAAGTCACGATGGATAACTATTTAAAAAAAACGTAAAACACGAACACGAGAACACACTTATTAATTAGACACGGAAAATGTTCGGGTTACCCCATGTGGGCCCCATATACCACGAAATTAGGAAGAGAAAAAGGGCCTAGCCCATTATTTTTACTAAACATGGAAAAAGGAGGAAAACATGTTTCATTTTTACAAAAATTAGAAAACAAAGAAAATCCTAATCCTCCTTCTTCCTCTCCTTTTGGCCGCCACTTTTACAACACCAAAAGAGGTGTTCGGGTTGATTTTGATCTTGGATATTGTGCAAGGATTCGTGTGTGTTCATCCTTAATTGATCCACGTATTCGGTATAACTTTTTAACCCTTCTCTTTCATATTTTGAGTTAATGAATCACATAAAATCATGATGTTTTTAAAAACTAATTAAAAACAATCATTAAAACATGTCTATGATCATGGGGTAAATCAAACAGGGGTTTTAGGGGTGTTTGTGTTGTAGCTGACGCCTAACCGAGCCCTTAAGGGGTCTCGGCTTGGCTTATTACCCACCACCAAGACCATATGGTCTCGGTATGGTGATGATGATGGTCACGGCAGCAGCAACAAGGGGTAACCCCGACCTTGGTTCGGGGTATGGTGTTGATTACGGGTCCAGTTCATGGTTTCTAGTCGGGTCCGGTTCATAGATTATTTTAAGGTTTATGATTTTACTAGTTATGTGTTAAAAATTAAACTAATAAAACATGACATGATTAATTTAATTAACATGACTTAGGTTATAAATTTAATTATTAGATCATGAATTTTAACCTAAGTATTTTTATTTTATTAGATCTTATAATTAATTAATTATTAAAACCATAACTATAATTAATTAATTAACATGACTTAGGTTATATTATTAATAATTAATAATACATATTTTAACCTAAGTAATTTACCTTTATTTAATTAAAATCATGTTATATTTAATTAAATACTTTTAACCTATAGTTTATTTAATTTACATGTAATAATTAATAAACTATACCTTATAACCACATGACTTAGAATTATAATCAGAAAACACTTAAGCTTATATAATTAGCTTATTTAACCAGCTTATATCTATTTATGGAAACTTTCTATTTTTAGAAACTTATTTAATTAAGACAGCTAATCTATTTATGGAAACTTTCTATTTTTAGAAACTTATCTATTTTAAGCAGTAATTCTATTTTTGGAAACTTTCTATTTTGGAAACTGTCTATTTTTAGAAACTTTCTATTTTTGGAAACTTTCTATTTTTGGTAACTTTCTATTTTTGGAAACTTTCTATTTTAGGAAACCTGCTATTTTTAGAAAGTTACTTATTATTACACAGCAAGTATAATAATACATGAAATACAAGTAATACTTAATCAAAATAGACAGAATATAAGATAAATACAGTATAAAGCTTAAAACAGTAAAACATGACATTAACGTATAAATAAGCTAAGACATGACATAAAACTAGTTACGTATTCAGTAATCAGATACTTATACACGTTTGTATTTATGTAGCATTAGTGATACCGAACTAGGACTCTCTTCCGTTCGTCTTCTTCGTTCACTGGACATAAGGTACGGATTCCCGTCCTTTCAGTATTGACATTCTTTCATTATTAGGATTCCCCATATGCAGCCAACTGTTTTCCCATAGTATAAGTTTATATGTTTGATTGCTTATGTTTAATTAGAATAACTATAGCCATATACATGCATGACCAGTTTCACCTAGTTATGGAGGTACCATAACCATAACACTAGAGGCGCTGGTGTTATGACTTCCCCACGGCGGAGTGATTGCTCGTGGCGTCCCTTCAGCTTTTGGACATATTATTATATTTATCATGTGGGGCGTATGGGTGCCTCCTAGTTACATGTTTTTCAGCAGATTACTCAGTGTGAATGTGGTGTGTGCCTTGCATCCTTCACAAGGAGCTGATCCCTCCTACCCAAAACCATTATATTAAATTAGAGGCAGCCCCTCTAATTTGCATGATGAGGTCACCCCTCCAAGTATTCATGCATGGTGGATTTTCATGACCTATATCGGCTAATGGTAAAATATGTTAAACAGTTTTCATAAGATAAACATAAGGCTTTTCATACTATAAAACTACTTTTACTAAGAAATAACCAGGTTTTCCAGGACATATACATTTCCGCTGCTATATATTATTCATACTTATATTATTCATTTCATGCTTGTATATTCGTGCACTGAGCGTTATGCTCAGCCGTTACTTTCCTTTCTATGTCCCAAAACGGCAGGTACCCAAGGACGAACTCGAGCATTTTAGAGGACATGCATAGGATGGAAGCTGCCATAGACTTCTTCTTCCTTTGCCTTCATACACCTATGCTTGTTTTGTCATTTCTTATTTCCTTTACTTTATTTTGTTTTGGGCTTATGTTTGGGAACCGATGTTTGATTCCGGTTTTCCCTATGGTCATGTATGTTTTAGTACATTTACCTTGCATGCTTTGATGACACGCCATAATTACGCATGACATTCATTTTATCAAAATGGGGTGTTACAGAAAGTCTCATTCCAATACTCAACAGTAGATAAATAATAAGTATTGCAAGGTTTGGGAGAAGAGGAATCATGATGATCCTTGTTCTTCTTGATCCAAACAGGTCGAACCGAGATTTTTGGTTTCTTAGAAAGCTTAGAAGAAGAAGCTTTGGGTTTAGAAGGTTGTGACGAAGATATGTCAAAGTTAAGATTAGAAGAAGAAGACATTGTGAGAGATGAGAAAGAAAACTCCCAAAATGAGAAGATTTAAAGAAAGTAGACAGGGCAAAGAATAGAAAGAAAACCACAAGGTTTCAAGGAATGTTTAACCAAAAATAGGCAAACAAAGAATCTTGAAAAAGACTGAGATCAAAGAAGAAAGACCAAAAAGGAGCCAGGAGATGGCTTGTTGTACGCGGATCTTTAAAAGAACATGCGGTTCAATATATTGTTGGGCCAATGAAAGTTTTAACTATGGCCCTGTCTAGATTTGTTTAAATTAGACTAAGTGTTGAAAGGTCGCTGAGAGGACCAGCGATAGAGACTAGACCAGTGGAAGGCAAAGCCTCAGCTGGCACACCAGGATCATTCAAGTCAAAGACAACGTCAGAGAAGTCGAAGACAATCTGAAGTCAGACTCACCAGCGATTATGGATAGCTGGGATGTCAAAGGAATGCACTGGTGTTCAAGGATCTCTGAGTTGACAACACTCAGAGATCACTTAAGAACCCTAGAGACTTGGATCAAGCAAAGCTTATCCAACCCCTTATAGTTTAGGCGGGAGAATCTTACAAGTGTTTTGAGCGGGACAAAACAAGAGATTCAAAGTCAATGCCTAGTACGACCTAGTGGGACAAAGGTGAACAGTTGGCAGAACTGTTTACCTAAAGTAGTTAAAGGCATGTCTCGATTTGGACATGCATTTAATACGTTGTACTCTTCCATTCAGAAGATGACACGTATCAACTACCCCCACTAAGGATACAACCTCGTACCACTATAAATAGGGGATGAGAAAGAAGTTAAGATTCAACCCTTGTGCTTGGAATCTTTATCTAAGTTCTTTCTCCCACTTGAACCACTGAGGCCTCAGCTGTCCATCAGCGACTCGTTGGTTCACTTGTAAACTTGAGTCTCGAATCAAGTTTACTTGTTCTAGGGTTCATTTCTTGTTGTTATTCAACAGGTGTATTCATAACACTTTGTAATACTTTGTTGATAATAGTTAATAAAGGATTACTCGTTTGAAAAGTATATCTATTGTGTGTTATTGTTTTCGTGTCTTAGTTTCAACAATTGTTGTATTTTGGGACTTTCAATTGGTATCAGAGCGGTTTGATTTATAAAACTTTTCTAAAAACCGTTCTTGTTTTTAAAATCAAGATCCAAATATGACTGAAACTATGCCACCCATCCCACCACCATTTGGTCAATCAAACCAAGCAAATACTTCCACAAACGCGCCAGCCACCACATCCACTACCATGCCTACACCTGTTGTAAGCACTGGTGTGAATGAGGATGATCTTCCACAGCTTCTTGATAATCGTGGAGGGTCACATGTGTCTAATGTGCCAGCGTTTGATGAAGAAGATTTCTCAAGTTGGAAAAGTGAATTTCTGATATACTTAGATGGCTTAGAACCCTTCTTGTTTGAAATCTTAGAAAATGGTCCTTACGTACCACTGGCTATTACCTCTACACCAGAAAGACCCATTAAGAAACCTGTTAAGCAATGGTCTCCAGCTGATAGACGTTTGGCCAACCAGGACAAGAGACTTAAGAGTATCATAGTCTCTTGCCTACCCAAGAACATCATGAAGTCCATTATCAAATGCAATACCGCACAAGAAATGTGGACTGAGTTGGTTCTAGGGTATGAAGGACCAGAAGAGACCAAAGAGACCAAAATCCAAGCATTAAGACTTAAGTTTAACGCCTTTAAAGCCCTAGAAACTGAGACTGTTTCTCAAACTTACACTAGACTTAAGATCTTGCTGAATGATTTAGGTAACAATGGTGTTGTTCTACCCAAGGCTGAGGTTAATGCCACATTTGTCAATAGTCTGCCTAGGAAATGGCTTAGTCTTAACCAAACCCTGAGAGCAAATAATGCCATAAAAAATGATACTCTTGCTCAACTTTTTGGCAGATACAATTATGAAGAAGGACTGATTGACTCTATTTACAAATCAGAGACTGATAGGTTTACTTCTCCTATATCTGGGTCAAAAGCTCTTGTTGCTAACCACTCCTTTCAGGATAGTGACTCTGACGTGGAAGAAGACACAAGAAGCAGTCAAGAATTCCTTGATGAATTGCATGCTGAATTTCATGACAGAGCCCTTTTAGCTGACCAGAAGAGATACTACAAAAGATCTGGGAGAGTAGGTGCTGCCAAGATTGACAAATCCAAAGTGTTATGTTACACTTGTGGAAAGGCTGGTCATTTCCAAAAGGACTGCTGGTCAAACAAGACATCTTCTCCCAGCTTCCCATCATCCAGCAAAACCAACAGCAAAAAGAAGTTCTCTTCCTCACCTTTCAAGCAATCCTCTCTCAGTGACTCTGAGGGTAAAAAGGACTACAAGGTAAAATATAAGGCCTTGAAAGCTGAGCTCATTAAACTCAACCAGAAAGCTGATGATGCAGCCAAGAAGAAAGATAACAAAAAGACTGAAAAAGGTCTGATAGCTGCTTCTTTTGACTGGGATGATGAACCCCTCACCTCTGAGGATGAAGGAACCACTACCGTCAGAGCCTTCATGGCTGTTGCTGATGAAGAACCAGCAGTCGGTAAAAGTGAGGCAAGATCAGGCCAATGGGTGGACATCACCATGAAAAAGGTACAAAGATTACTTTCTATGCCTGAAGGTCCTGACAGAGACCATGTCAGTGACTATACTTTTGTTGACCTCCATTTTGTTGAAGAACAAAGAAAAAATCTGTTAAATAAGTTTCTAAATCTTAAAACAGAACTGAATCTTTGTCAATCTGAACTAGCTAATCTTAAACCTTTTGTGAACATGGCTAATCAACTTCAAAATGAGGTCAGCAAGTTGTCCATTGAAAATGAATCTTTGACTGATGAAAACGCTGATTTGAGAAAAACCATTAAAAAATGGAACCTTGGCCAGTCCACTGTGGAAGAAATAGTTGCTGAAACCATTCCAGGAAATGTGGTTCAAGCCATAGGGGGTAAGGGTAGGTTCAAAAACCACATTCCTGTGCCCAGTGTTAAATTTGTCCCATCAGAAGTCACTTCTCCTCACTCCACCTCTGTGGTTGAGAAGGACTCTGACAAAGAATCTGACGCATCAGCTACTCCCAAGCTTGCTGGTGCTAACCCATCAGATTCCTTGCTTGGCCCAAAACCAGTTCTCAAAACCTCTAGGAACCTCACTTCCAAAGTTGCTGATAAAGCACACAAGAAGGTTTATGTGGCCAAAAACACTGACATACCCACTTCTTCCCCCGAAGAGTTATCTCCCACCAAGAAACTTCTCCTTACCCTGATGGAAGAGGTAAAAGGGTTGAAAGAAAAAATCAACCCCAAGGATAACAGTCCTTCTGTTAACTCCCTTGGTGAAAGCTCCAGCAGCTCAAAGGGGAAAACACTATTCAGGCCTTGCAAACACTGTGGGTTCAAAAATCATTCCTCAGATGATTGTTCCAAGAGACCCAAGTGTATCACATGTGAGTCCACTGAACACTCTTCTAGAGAGCATGAGGAGATCATCGCTGTTCAGAGAACTCGAACACAGCTTAGATCTAAGACCCCTCACAGGCCCTCTAGAAGACCTGAGCAACCAAAATCCAGAGAAAGTTCTCAGGGATACAGGCCTAATCCTCCCTACAAATATTGTGGCTTCTATGACCACCACTCTGATGAGTGTGAACATTACCCTGGTTGTGACATCTGTGGCAGCATGCGACATGAAACCAGGGATTGCAACCAAAGAGGGGGAGAAAGGCCCAGAAGACCCAATGTCGCCAGTCAGCGACAGCATGGACCCACTGGAAAGTGGGTTCATCATAGAAACTAATCTGGTTTGTTATATCTATGCAGGCATACCTAAAGAAATCTGTTTGGTATTTAGATAGCGGGTGCTCCAGACACATGACAGGAATTAAACAATATCTGCATAGATATAAGAAGGAGCCAGGTCCAAAAGTAGTCTTTGGGGATGACTCCTCAGGGGCCACTGAAGGATATGGCTCAGTGGATTGCAATGGATTAACCTTCACAAGGGTCGCTTATGTAAATGGTTTGAAGCACAACCTAATCAGCATTAGTCAACTCTGCGATGCTGGGTTCAAGGTTCTGTTCTCTAAGACCCAAGGAACTATCTTCAATCAGAACGATGATGTCGTTCTAATTGCACCCAGAAGAAGGGATGTTTATGTCATTGACATGACATCATCCCCTGAAGGAGAGAACACCTGTCTCTTTGCCAAAGCATCTGATAGCGAAAACTGGCTCTGGCATAAGAGACTCTCCCATCTCAACTTCAAAAACATCAACAAACTGGCAAAGAATGACTTGGTAGCTGGACTTCCCTCTCTGACCTTCAGCAAGGACAGACCCTGCTCAGCCTGCGAGAAAGGGAAGCATCACAGGGCTTCATTCAAAACAAAACAATCATTCTCCATTAACAAGTGCCTTCATCTTCTTCACATGGACTCGTTTGGACCAGTTAAACCTCAATCCCTCAATCAAACAAATATACCTTGGTCATTGTAGATGAATTCTCCAGATACACATGGGTATTCTTTCTTAAGAGAAAGAGTGATGCTGCTGAAAGAATCATGTCCTTCATCAGAGAAATAGAAAACCTCAATGACTGCAAGGTAAAGGCTATCAGAAGCGACAATGGCACAGAATTCAAAAACCATGCCATGGAAGCCTTTTGTGATGAAAAGGGTATATCACAGAACTTCTCAAACCCAGGAACCCCTGAACAAAACGGTGTCACTGAAAGAAGAAACAGAACACTCATTGAAGCTGCCAGAACGATGCTCAGCGAATCTAGACTTCCTAAACAATTCTGGGGTGAGGCTGTGTACACAGCATGTTACACACAAAACAGATCCATTATTGTGAAGAGACATGGCAAGACCGCTTATGAAGTGTATAGGAAGAGAGCCCCTGATGTAAGCTACTTCCATGTCTTTGGTTGCCCTGTTTTCATTCACAATTACAAAGATCACCTGGGTAAATTTGATGAAAAATCAGATGATGGATTCTTCCTTGGATACTCTCCCACCTCCAGATCTTTCAGAGTATTCAATATTCGCAGGCAAGAACTAGAAGAGTCCATTCATGTCACCTTTAATGAAGCTGACGCTGTCATAACACACACCAACTCAGAGGATTGTGACATTGACTTCAACGAAGTTAAATCTTATCCCAAAGATGATTTCTCAAATCCCAAGGAATCATCTCAAAGTCGTCACAAGGATCTCCCATATGTTCAAGCTTTTGATCCTCACTCCATCTCTGACATCACTCCAGAGACTGTTGGTGTTGAATCTCTTACTCAAATCTCTGAAGAAAATGCTGATCCTGTCACTTTGGATATTCAATCAGATGAGGAGATCATGGACGAAGAGATTACATGTGATGAACCTCCATCACTCCCTGAACTTGAAGTGACTCCTGATCCCACAGAGACTCCTGCTCCACAATCCAAATGGAGTAGGAACCAAGATATTCTTCTAGTTAATATTCTTGGAGAACCCTCTGAGGGAGTCACCACCAGAGGAAAATTAAAAACTCTGGAAACCGCCTCTGCAAATGAATGCCTGTTTGCAAATTTTCTCTCTGAGGATGAACCTAAGAACGTGGCTGCTGCTCTGCTTGATGAAGGCTGGGTTGTTGCCATGCAAGATGAACTCAATCAGATCAAGAGAAACAAGGTGTGGACTCTGGTTAAAGCTCCAGCTGGTAAGCAAGTGGTTGGAACAAAATGGGTCTACAGAAATAAAAGGGATGAAGCTGGTATGATTGTAAAAAACAAGGCTAGGCTCGTGGTGCTGGGATATAACCAATCTGAAGGAATTAATTATGATGAAACCTTCGCACCAGTGGCCAGATTGGAAGCCATCAGAATCTTCCTAGCCTTTGCAGCTTATATGGGTTTCATGGTTTATCAGATGGATGTGAAGAGTGCCTTTCTCAATGGGAAACTTGCAGAGGAAGTATATGTCAGTCAACCCCCAGGGTTTGAAAACAGTGACTACCCAAATCATGTCTGCAGACTTCACAAAGCACTCTATGGGCTGAAACAAGCGCCTAGAGCCTGGTATGAAACTCTCTCAAAATTCCTTCTTGAAAATAAATTTGTCAGAGGTACCATTGACCAAACCTTGTTCACCTATAGGTCCAAGGGTGACGTCATATTAGTACAGATTTATGTGGATGACATAATTTTTGGTTCAACCAATGTTAACTTGAGAAAACAATTTGCCAAACTTATGACCAAAAAATATGAAATGAGCATGATGGGGGAACTAACCTTTTTCTTGGGTTTTCAAATCAAACAAAATTCAAAAGGAATTTCTATTTGTCAAGAAAAGTACGTTAGAGATTTGCTCAAGAAGTATGATCTGTCTGATTGTGCATCAGTGAAATGCCCCATGCTTCCTCCCAACAACTTGGGAGCTGATGACTCAGGGGTCTCTGTTAATGAGACCTTATATAGAGGCATGATTGGGTCACTGATGTATCTCACAGCAAGCAGACCAGACATACAATTCTCCACTTGTCTCTGTGCTAGGTACCAAGCTAACCCCAAGGAATCCCACCTTGTAGCTGTCAAAAGAATTTTCAGGTACTTGAAAGGATCTCCCTCATTGGGTCTCTGGTACCCAAATGGTTCAGGCTTCGACCTCAAAGCTTACTCCGACTCAGATTACGCGGGGTGCTGCCTTGACAGAAAGAGCACCTCTGGTAGCTGTCAAATCCTTGGAGGAAAGTTGGTATGCTGGAGTGCTAAGAAGCAAAACTCTGTGGCTATGTCATCAGCTGAGGCTGAATATGTTGCGGCCGCTGGTTGCTGTGCACAAGTTCTCTGGATGAAAAGTCAGCTGGCTGACTATGGAATTAACTATGAGCAGGTTCCTATATTCTGTGACAACACCAGTGCCATAGCCATCTCCAATAATCCGGTACTTCATTCCAGAACCAAGCATATTGACATCAAGTATCACTTTATCAGAGACCATATTCTAAAAGGTGATATTGAGCTACATTTCATACCCACTGAGTACCAGCTCGCTGATATTTTCACTAAGCCGCTGGCTGAGCCAAGTTTTACTAGGCTTGTCGCTGAGCTGGGAATGCTCAATATTGGCAAATAAATCTGATGGTGACCGCTGTCTCTGGGCATTTAAGGGAATTGAATGTAACGAGGTAGTTACATTTCAATGGGAATGTTTTTAATCAGATATTAAATTCAAATGATTGTCTCTTTATGCCACCAACTTTCCCGCTTTCCAAGGGGACAAGTATACCATGAAAGGTCAAGGGGACCCACAAGTTTCTGAAAAAGGTTAATCTTTGCATTTAATGCTCTTATTGGAAAACGGCTAAACCTTTCAAAACCCTTGACCCAAAATTATTTTTTGTCACTTTGAAAATCTTCTCTCACACATTCCTTCTCATCTTCTCCATTCTCTCACCACCTTCAAACTCACAACAATGGCGTCTTCTTCACCAAACCAAACCTTCGTTGTACAAGCCGCCACAAACGTTGATTTCGAGATCTCAGATGGCAAGATTGCTTTAAATAACTGTGTGGCCCTTCTCGAACACAACAACCCACTCTACCATCCGTTGTTCCAATTCCTCAAGAACTCCACCATTGGCGAAGCTATCACCAAGGAACCCTCCACTTGTTACTATCAATACCTTCGAGAGTTCTGGTACAGCGCTGAAGTCGATCCATCCTCTTCCCAAATCACCTTCAACCTTTCCACCCATCCTCAACCTCTCACATTTGATTTCACAACCTTTGCCACAGCCATTGGACTCCCTTACAACAACAATATATCAGCTTTACCCACCAGTGCCACAGTGAGAAAAGCTCTGGCCACCCTTCAGCCTCATGATGATCAGGAAAATCCTTTCACTGCTGCTGGCTTCCAAAGCAAATCCCTCATTAAGGTCAATTACTTCTCTCCCACATGGAGAACGCTGATGCTGTACATTGTCAAATGTCTGGGAGGGAACACTGGCTCTCACGACCAACTGAATGGCTCCCAACTGGCCATTGCCTACAGCTTAATCTGGGGTTTGGACATAGGGATCGCTCACATTCTTTACACCGATCTCATTGCTAAATTGGAAAACAAAGGAAAGAAGAACCGTGGGGCCACCATCTGCTACACCAGATATCTCTCTCTTGTCTTAGAAAATATTCTTGGTGACTTATACACTGATGACACTCTACACTCCTTTCCCTCTCATCATATCACTGCTGCATCACTGAAAGCTCCAACTGAAGATGAAGTGCCTCTTACCAGGCATATGATGAAAGTTGCTGGACTACTTGCTGAGGATGATGAGCCCTTGATCCCTCAACCTGAGGTGAATGCTGAAAGCACGATTGATAAGTCTCTGTCCAAGACCTCTGTGCAATCTACTTCTCAGCCCAAGGTGCTTAAGGAAAAGAAGAAGAAGAGGAAAGACATCCCCCTTTCCTCTGAAACCCCTTCTGTTAATCCTTCAAAGAAGACAAAGACGAAGAAGAACCCATCCCCTTCTCTGGTGGATGTGGTAGAAGAGCCCATTGCTGACAAACAACCAGCGTCTAGTGTCTCCATGTCAGCGAAGACAACTAAGATCCCTCTCCACGCTGATATCACTCAGGTATTAGTCTGACCTTTATTTTTCCTCTCAGAGGTCCACATACATTCACTCTCATTATCTGTAGGAGAGAGTGATGTATTTTAGAGTTTGCCTCAACTCTTAGCGTGTCTGTGTCAGCACCTAGACCTTTAGGACTCTCTGTACACTCTGTCTTCACTAGGAAATGATTCACTTGTGCTTCTAACGCACCCCGATGATCCTTCAACCTCTGGACTGTGCTCTTGGCAAACAACAACCTGAGCACATATAAGTCCCGACCCAGAGTCTCTGCACTTCTCACTGACTCTGGGTCCCTATCATTAATAAAAGAGTCCCAAAGAATTTATTCTTTGGAAAGGCTGAATCATCACCCTCAGTCTTTCTAGGGGCAGCGATAAAAGGCGACCATCACCCTCATATTAATTCACAATCAAAAGAGTCCCAGGGAGTAATCCCTCAGGGGGAGCTGGATAATCACACCCAGCTATCCCAGGGGCAGAGAAAGGCGACCATTCCCATATCATGTTTCACATATAAAAGAGTCCCAAGGAGAAATCCTTCAGGGGGAGCTGGATAATCACACCCAGCTATCCTAGGGGCAGCGAATGGCGATCCTTCAACACTTTTATTTCACATTAAAAGAGTCCCAAGGAGCAATCCTTCAGGGGGAGCTGGATAATCACACCCAGCTATCCTAGGGGCAGCGAATGGCGATCCTTAACATACCTATTTCACACTTAAAAGAGTCCCAAGGAGAAATCCTTAGGGGGGGCTGGATAATCACACCCAGCTTTCCTAGGGGCAGCGACTGGCGATCTATAACTGCATTATTTTTCACAACTGGTTACTAATAACTCTTATCACAGGCTCACAATCTTCATCAGGAACAACTTAACAATGATGATTACTTGATTGCTGATGACAATTCCGCTGAAGGTGCCACAATTGATCTTGATGCCCTCTCAGACTTCGAATCTCTGCCTGATGATGAAGTTCTTATTATAGAGGAAGGCCCCTTCACCTCTGACTTTGAGGAAATGAGCACTGATGACTACAACCTGTCCTCCATTGAGCTGACACCGGTCTCTGTCCCCTCCCTTCCTAATGTTCAAGAACTAGCTGCCAAAAGGCTATGGGAACAGAGACTTAGCTCCCCTGCACCTGTTGCATTTCCCACCTTGCCAAGTGTCATGGAGCTGGGGGCTAAGCAACACCTGGAATACCTACTCTCACGCAAGTCAACACAAGTCCCACAAATGAAAGATGTACAGGAACTGGCTGCTGAGGCGTTATGGGAAAAGAGAGGGGATATCAGCATCACGAAACCCAAAGTCACAAACGAAGCTCTTCTCTCTGAAATCCAGACCCTGACTCATGCTGCTGAGGAGCTTACTACAAACTTGGAAACCTCACTAACTTCATCAGTGGAGTCTTCCATGACCGCAATGCTTCCGCAACTGCTGAACAACGCTCTGAAGGCACAACTACCTGACCTAATCAGCCAGAGTCTTCAGACGTACATACCATCTGTTCTAACCTCAGCGGTAAAGGCAAATGTTGCAGCTATAGCTCAGGCTGCTGAACCCTCAAGACGTCTTCTTCAGGAACTTCTCCAAGGTGAACTTAAGGAAATTTGCATATTTATTCACAATGAGTTCCTTCGCTTTAATAAGGCAGGTTCAGGCACAGCACCTGCTGGGGCTATGCCTGAGGGGGAGAATTCTGCCTCCTCCTCTGAAGAAGATGAATTCACAGCTGAAATTCCAACACCCAAACCACTGAGATCTTTCAAATCCGCTGCTGAAACTGCGAAAGATAAGGGAAAAGGAATTGCTGTTGAGCAACCAGAAATAACCTTACACTCCCTTCAAGCTGAAGGTGGATCCACAGCCAAACCCTCCAAAAACTCTGACCTCAACAAATTCAAAAGCGCTGATGAACCACCACTCACCCCAGAGCAAGCTAAAGCCCAAATCCTTGAACATCAAAGGTTAGCAAATATCAGGGCTGCTGAACTAAGGAGCAAAGAAGCTCTGGACAAGCTCTCTCCCTCTGCTAAGAAAGCTCAACTGGCTAAACTCAAGGAACTGGAGGTTAAGAGGAACAACCTCCTAACAGAATATCAAAGACTGGTCAACCAGAGATCTGAACCCGGTCGTATCACCAAGTACACATGCTTCACCAACAAAGACAAAAAGGTGGTAATGACTATTTATAGGGAGAATGACATGCAGAATTATAAAGTCTCCAGCGACTTCAAACTCAGAGATCTGAGCCTCTCTGAGTGGTTGGAAATACTATCTCTTGCCCAAAAGAAGACTGGGCCTGGTCCTGCCCAAATGATGAAAAACATTCAAGCAAAACTCAATTGGGTAAGAGATACTGCAAAGAAGCTGAAGGTACCCCTACCTCCACAGCTTTCCTCTCAATCATCTTCTCAGGCACAAAGAAAAAGGAAAACACCAATGGGGCCTCTGACCGAAAGGTTGGTCACTGAAGATGTAGTGGTCGATGGGATGCTCAGAAACTTGGTCCTTCCCAAGGAAATCACCAAACCCATAGAAGGCCAAGTTTACACTGAGCCAGAGGCAGGTATGGTATTTATGAATGGTAACTGTGATTATGCTTTTCAGCGTTTGAATGAGCTACCTCTGGCATCAACCATTCAGCTAATCAGACTCAAGCAGGGCATCCTTAGAAATTGCAAAGAAGCTGATGAGTTCGATTTTGAAATTGAACTTGTCATTAACTCTAGGAGTGACAAAGTCGAAGCCCAGAGAATCTGTGATCAAGGTCTTGATCGCTGAAGAACCTATTTATTTTTGGTTATGTTTTCACCTTAGGGTGCTATTGTAATAGACTAGGTTCATTCTGATTAATAAAACTTTGAGGTATGTTTGTTAAATTATGTGTAAGAAGAAGCTGTGTACTCACTTACAATAATTTTAGACTTAGTATAATTTATAAACAAATAGGGGGAGATTGTTGGGCCAATGAAAGTTTTAACTATGGCCCTGTCTAGATTTGTTTAAATTAGACTAAGTGTTGAAAGGTCGCTGAGAGGACCAGCGACAGAGACTAGACCAGTGGAAGGCAAAGCCTCAGCTGGCACACCAGGATCATTCAAGTCAAAGACAACGTCAGAGAAGTCGAAGACAATCTGAAGTCAGACTCACCAGCGATTATGGATAGCTGGGATGTCAAAGGAATGCACTGGTGTTCAAGGATCTCTGAGTTGACAACACTCAGAGATCACTTAAGAACCCTAGAGACTTGGATCAAGCAAAGCTTATCCAACCCCTTATAGTTTAGGCGGGAGAATCTTACAAGTGTTTTGAGCGGGACAAAACAAGAGATTCAAAGTCAATGCCTAGTACGACCTAGTGGGACAAAGGTGAACAGTTGGCAGAACTGTTTACCTAAAGTAGTTAAAGGCATGTCTCGATTTGGACATGCATTTAATACGTTGTACTCTTCCATTCAGAAGATGACACGTATCAACTACCCCCACTAAGGATACAACCTCGTACCACTATAAATAGGGGATGAGAAAGAAGTTAAGATTCAACCCTTGTGCTTGGAATCTTTATCTAAGTTCTTTCTCCCACTTGAACCACTGAGGCCTCAGCTGTCCATCAGCGACTCGTTGGTTCACTTGTAAACTTGAGTCTCGAATCAAGTTTACTTGTTCTAGGGTTCATTTCTTGTTGTTATTCAACAGGTGTATTCATAACACTTTGTAATACTTTGTTGATAATAGTTAATAAAGGATTACTCGTTTGAAAAGTAGATCTATTGTGTGTTATTGTTTTCGTGTCTTAGTTTCAACAATTGTTGTATTTTGGGACTTTCATATATATTGATCCGCGTGACATTTATTGAGCCGCCAATGGTGGACTTAACACAGAAAATCCGATTAAGCAAATCTTGGATTTTTACCTCTAATAGCACTAGATTAGGCTATGGATGCAATAAGAGCAACATACTCACAAAGAGTATCTTGACAAAAGGTGACAAAATATTTAGATAATATTTTGATCTAATTTTAGACAAGTTTTTAGAGGTTATAATAGATTAAGAGTCAATTTTAATTTAAATTGAAGTTGATTAATGTGAGAACACAAAGGTTATAACACAAAACAAACATAATCTATTAACAATCATCTTCATGAAAAACTCATGAAGGAAATCAAGTACAAGAAAGGAGAAACAACTAACTACTACAATATCTAGCTAATCTAATTCTTGATTACGCAATCTTCTTTGGCTTGTTTTCTTGAAAACATATGTTGAAAATATCATCATTCATTTCCTAGGAGGAGGAAGATTGGTGAACACGGTTAACAAGAAATATTGTAACCTCCTATGAAGTCCAAACATCTCCATTCTTAGGTTTTGAATGATGTAGTTATTGTAGAGGCAACATGGACAATTAGTTCCATGAGCTCCAAGAAAAAAAAAAGAAGTAAGGATCACCCATGAAGTGAGAAATGGGAACACACAAAATTGGAATGTTAGGAGGAGGATGAGGAGGTGGCGTGGTGTCCAATGGTGATATGGGTGAATTTGTTAAAGTGAAAGGTGAGGTTGGCAAAGGCTCAACAAAGTCATTCACAATAGGAATGCTTTGGAGAGGTTGAGTTCACATCCAAGAGAGGACTTGGAGTGAAAGGTGAGGACAACTCATTCGTTCTTGATGAGAATGAAGAATTGGTAGAACCATGGGAGGGGTTAGTACCATGAGTTGAATTAGTCTTGCATGGAGTAAGAGGTGGTAAAGGTGATGAAGAGATGAGAATAAGAGAAATCTCATTCTTGGGTGTAAGATAAGATGGAGCACCTTGTTTGGGTAGCTTAATCTTAATCTTAAGGTTTCTTTTAGTGTTTGAGTGTTTGAAAGAGTTTGAGGATCTTGTGGACACCATGGTTGTATGTAAAAGTTTAGAAGAAGGCTTAGAGGATGAAAAAGAAGAATAACCAAGGGTGGTTTAAGAAGAAGATGGGATGATCCAAAGTAGTAACGTGTTAAAAAGTATTTTGGTGAATAATACAATATGTTAGGCTTAATTGGGAAAAAGTTGGTTTTTAGCAAAACTTTGATCCATGTTTAAAAATATTTAGAGAAAATAGTGTAAAGCATAGATTCTTTCGAAGTTACAACCTGTGGTTCCCTAAATATAAACTTGCGGTTTGATATCATTAAGGATCCGCCAATAATTATTGAACCGCCGACAGAACCCCTAAAAAATGGGACTTCCTGCATTTTTCACAACCCCATATTTTTGACAAAGTTTTATTAAGCCAAACTAGATTACCAACCAAAATCTAGATAGTTAACTAACACATAATTGCACAAAGCCATGTAAATCGAAAGTTCAATAACATGAGGCACATTAAGATTAAAATAATAGTAATACAAACACAAAGTACTAGTTAATAGAGACAAAAGTCTAATGAAAGAAATAAGAAACAAGTCTAATGAAACAAACATGGTACAACCAACATCTTCTTACTCAAACTCTCTTATGAACATTTCTTCAATATGACTAGATCCATCACTTGAATTCTCAAGAAGACAAAGATTTTGAAAATACCGAGAATCAAGAGCAATGTCTTGAGAAGAATCTAGAGAATTAGAAAAAGATAAAGAGTCATTAGAATCAATAGAGGAGCCAAAAATGCATTGATGCATTGATGATTGGAGATTACTCGGAGAACTTATGTCGGTGTCAGTTTCGATCTTGTCTATCCAAGAAGTTGAAAGTGAAATACACCCATCATCATAAGTTTTCTCTTGATGGTCATTTCCATCTTCATTAGAATCAATCCTAGGATCATGTGGAAGGTTCCCTTCAATGGGAAACATTACACGATCAACGAAGCAATAAGATGATACATTTAAAGACAGTAAATCAAGATCAACTCTTCTAAGAAGACGAGTAAGAAGCATAGCAAAAGGAAGACTCGATTTGGACTTGTAGAGAACATAGTCAATTCTTCTATCTATGAAAAATCCAAGGTTGTACGAGGTGGAGGTTGCAACACAATACAACATATGCGCAAGGCATGCGGGTACGCGATTGCGATTACCACCGAGACACATTGCATTTTCTCTAATGATTTCGGCCCATTGGATCATAAAATCATTAAGTTCGCTAGTTAGTAATTCCCAAGGAGTGAGAGCACGAATGTTTCCTTGAAAGTCACCAAGAAGAGAATGTTCATGAGGTTTAGAAATAGCTCTAGAGATAAATAAAGGAGCTGGAAGCTCGATCACATAATGCACGTCAATAGAGGCTGATTCTAAATAGTCAATGCTCAAAGCATCGGTGAACCTACATTGACCACTATATGGCACCTTGAGAATTTGTCCAAATTCTTCAAGAGTGTATACAATGGTTTTCCCCTTGATAGAAAATCTTATAGATAAACCATTATTGATACACATTAATGAGAAGGAACTAAAGAACTCCATAAGAAAGGAAGGAAATATTGGCTCATCACTGTCAAGAAAACAATCAAAGTCAATAGATTTAAACATGTAGCGTGTAAGCTCAATCCCATCAATATTTGGTGGGACAACACGTCCTTCATAAAAACAACGATTTTCTAAAGACCGAAGAGTATTTTGAAGAGAACAAGATTGACATAATTTAGAAAGAAAGGCATGTATTCTCTAGTTTTCTCATGGTCTTTACGAGTTTCCAATGGCATAGTAAATATCCATATAACATAAAAATATATTCCACAATCACTCTTATGTTATATATTAGGTAAAAATCAAATTCATAAGAATGTGTTTAATCAATTACTTGACTAACCTAAGGATTAATCCATAACATTCTCATGTACAAAATGTAGCAATTTAACCTTTGACAAGTACATATGAAGTATGTAAAATCAAACATGAACTTGAACATTGGTTTTTCAAAATTTGTTTTTCGGTAAGCATTAACAATGCAATTACCAATGTGTTCACGAGTTCATATCAATTCCATCATTCAACCAAAATAATTTAGTTAAAATTCGGATTTGTTCAATAAGTGGGTTTTAGTGAAATCGCAAGGAATTCAAACCTAAGAAATCATAGCAGTACAACTATGTCAACCCACATTCCTAATTAGGTTCTAATTCGATTTAATTTAAAAAAAATCCCTAATTATGAAAGTAAGAACCCTATACTAAATTGATTGAAATTAAATGAAGATACTTACAATTAGTTGATGTTAGATAAAGGATGAGTGAAACCCTTGTCTTAAAACCAATTAATTAGAGTGATTTGAAACTTTTCAAAACTTGTTAATGGAGTTTTTGAGAAGGAACCCGTCGCTACTAATGAGAAGGAAGGAGGGGGTTTTGAAATAATGATATTTTAATAAACACCTGTTTATTTTATCCTTAGTGGGTTGCGGTTCTTATTGATAATGAACCGCACGTTTAAACCATGACAAATAACGAACCACCAACAGAGGATGGTTTTAAACCAAGAGAATGAAAGAAATTTTCAAAACCAAGTTTTTCTAAAATACTTAAAATATATATCAAGCCTTTTGGAAATCATTGGACCACTTCGAGACTAGGTTATTGATGACGTATAGTCCCTAGTCGGGCTGGATAGTTCGACTCACGGGTACTACCCGTATCCATCGGAAATGGATTAATGCTTATGCGATGTGCGCACAGCCTAGGAGGCTCGATAAGTCATTGTCGCACATACGGTTCATTTCTTAAACCGTGTCCTCGTCGCACTACGACATGATCAGAAAAAATATATGCTATTTTGAGTCATTATCTCTTCCTTAGGCCGCAAGAACAGGGAGCCCATCCTTGACTCTCTCGGGTATAAAAGGAACTCCCATGGTTCCATAAAGGTACGATACACACAATACCCTAAACACTATACACTCAAATCGATTACTTACTCTCACGCCAGAGTCTAATCGTGGGTCACAAACCCACGGTAAGCCTAACGGTGTCTGTTTAGTGCGAAGGATCCTCAAAGCAAGTTTCACTTGGTGCAAGAGCCAGAGTCCACAAGACCCCGAATTAAGCCTAATTCGGGTCAAGCTCGGTCTATCCAAATTTTGTATCAACAAGTTGGCGCCATCCGTTGGAACCTACACTAAGCTCTAAGTAATGACGAAAAGTGGCGCAAACCCGCCCCCACCAAAGGGCGGATCTAAGAAGCCAATAGGTCCATACTCAAGCTTTGAACCTAATAACCCAGGTCGTAGAGGGAATGGATTGCAAGTATCTTTCTCTCCACTAGTCACCTCTACCCCACAGACAATTGGGGATGCATCATCCTCTCAGGAAATCCCTGATCAAGGCCACAAGGACGCTCTGGACACAAGGGCTGTGATATACTCGCGAACTGAGACGGAGATTCCTCCTTCGACGAAGCAGAGTATGAGCGACTATGTCGCAGAAAACTGTGAGGCTCTAATTCCACTCATGAGAGCTCATATGAGGGCAAATTCGACAAGAGATCTTCGGATCAGTCTAGACTTCGATAAAGAACTCAAGGCTATTGAAGGGTCGAGACCTAAGAAGAAAACTAGGAAGGAAAGGAGAAATAAAGAAAGAACCCCAACATCTCCTTCGGGTGCACCCCTTATCGAAGACGCATCGTCCTCGGACAGTTCTGAGAACCCAAAAAGAGAGGATGGCTTCATTACACCAGTCAATAACCATCGGCGCACCAGTGTGAAAGACATATTAGGGCCTGACCCTTCGGGCAGACAGAGCGCCCTTAATAGATTGGGACCCTTAGAAAGAGTTCATCTCAGGATCTGCAAGGTCAGGAAAGAAATAGGAGCACTGGAAAGGCGAGCAGAAGGGATTCCTCAAGCGAAAATTCCTCGGACTCTAATTACAGCGATCGCCATCCTCGCTGTAAAAGGGTCGCTCTTTCATCCACTAAGGATTCTGATTCCTTTGACTACGACATAATACATCGCAGGGCTTCCAAAAAACCAAGGATGAGTAGTGAAGATGAGTGGACCCTCCCATGGCGTGGGAGAAAGGAAGTGCATTTTCAAAACACATAACCACTTTCAAAGATAATAAAAAGAGATGCATGTCGTCCAATGTCAAAACCTACGACGGTACGACGGATCGATATGATCACTTGAAAGTTTTCAAATCTCAAGCAGGGATAGAGCAATGGCCAGAAGCCGTGTGGTGCCACATGTTCAACTCAACACTCATCAGGAACGCCCGGACATGGTTTGATCGCCTCCCGCGAAGGAGCGTTAATGGATTTGAAGAACTTAGGAGAGCATTCAGAAGAAATTCTGTGCAACAGAAGAAGTATGACAAAAGCCCCGTCTCACTTGCAAGAGTGAAGCAAAGGCACAATGAGAGTCTTGAAGACTTTATGGAGCGCTTCAAATCTGAATGCAACCAGATTAAAGATTGCCCGGAAATTCTTAAAATTTCTGGATTTCTTGCGGGCATCACTAACCCGGACCTAATAAAAAAATTGAATGACAGAACCCTAGCAACGTTTGATGGGGTAATGAAGAAGGTCCGAGCGTTTATTAAGGAAGAAACCGTAACAGCGGATAGCAGGCAGATGACATCAGGATACAAATACCAAGACCAGCCCAAGAAACAATCATATGGGCAGAACATCAGCCACACCTTGGACTTCCAAGGCGCAGTGAGGAAAGGGCGCAATAACAACAATAGTAAGTTTACCCAGTTGCAAAAGACCTCCAAGGAGATATTTTTATTAGAGGGTGCAGGCTTTCCAAAGCCTAGCCTAATGATGAGACTAGCAGATAAACGGGATAACACAAAGCATTGTGAATACCATGACGATAAAGGACATGCTACTGATGAGTGCATTCAACTAAAAAGGCACATTGAGAGCCTGGTCAAATCAGGGAAGTTAAACCACCTTATAAGAGACTAGAGGAAGAGCACGTACACGAAGAAAAGTGAAGCGAAAAAATAGAAGGATAAGCCCATAACCATTTACATGGTGAAAAAAGAAAGGTCTTTTATGCAAAGGAGAACGATCGCGGAATTTTCGCGCGATAAAGAGATAACGTTCCCTATTCTTTTAGACATAGATTATAGAGTCGGGTCATTGACTATTGACATAGCCCTCGGAGACCATGCTATTGAAGGCATGTGCGTCGACGGAGGGTCTGCAACAAACATATTGAGTGAACATTGTTTCGCACAACTACCATGGGAAGTAAAGAAGGAGCTAAAAGATAATGCACAAATCCTCACATGGTTTAAAGATGATAAAACCCGACCACTGGGACACCTCTGCACACAGGTAACTATTGGATGCACAGGTCACTCGACAACAGTGTGGATGGATTTCATGGTTGTGTGGTCTCGATCATCATACAACGGGATAATTGGACAACCAGCATTAAAAACATTGCGAGCGATACCTTGCACGGTACATGGTATGTTAAAATTCCTAATGTAAGACAGAGTAATCACCATCCTCGACATAGATACGCTCGAAGGGGGTAGCAGCACTTCCAGCCACAGTGCAAAAAGGAAGGATGTAGAACGGAGTCAACGCAACACGGAATCCAACTCACAAATTAAGAGAAGAAGATGTATCTTGGAAGATTCCCATGCTAAAAGCATATTTGTACGCGAGGGCCCACCGTTGGGGCTCCCATGGGTCCTTTTTTGACAGGTTTCGTAGGAAAGGGAGGAACAGATGCACGGTTCATCCTCACTAATCGGAGCGACATAAAAATTACCTATGCACTGTTGTTCAAATTCCCACAACTAGTATGGAAGCAGATTATGAAGCCCTCATAGCAGGTCTAAGATTTGCACTCGGAATGGGCATGAAAAGCATAGTGGCCTACACATACAATCCTTTGGTGGCGAGTAGGGTCGCAGGGTCATGCGAGCCACAAGGACATATACTACTCCAATAAACGGAAAAAGTGAGGGACATAACTAGGCAATTCGCGGAGTTTGCTATGCGAAAAGTTTTAGAAGAAAATGACGAAATCTCAGCTGAAATAGATCAACTATCAATTCTGAACATGGATACACCTCCTAGTCACGTGTTGGTTGATTTTATCTTACACAAAAACATAAACGCGCCCTTGAGACAAAAACATGGATGACGCTTATTAAAGAGTTCCTGACACATAATACATTACCGAGCAATCAAAGGAAGGCTAGGCAAGTGCAGATGAGAGCTAGACACTTCAAAGTCATCAAGGGGACACTGTACAGACAATCAAGTAATGGGCGAACATTGCAATGTCTAGCACCAGAGCAAGCACGGGCGGTCATGGAAGCCGTACATAAAAGGGTATGCCCGTGTGGCCCGATAGCTATGGTTGATGAGATTACTTGCTCAGGGTGTTTTTGGCCATTTATGCATAATGATGTTCGTAAAAGGGTGGCGTGATGTCTCCAATGTCAGGCAGACCCAGGTCATATGAAAAACCCTAACATGGTCACTAGGCCGCCCTCAACAAAAAGCGCAAAGGAAGGTGGAATCCTCTCAAGACTAGGGCATACTATTGGATCTCTGACAACATCAATAGGAAACATGGCGCGACGAGTAGTAGCAATACTTCCATCCCAAGGTAACCACCAGCAACAACGTAGAGGAGCAATCGCCCCTTCAGCTAGGATAATGGCTCACACTATGCTGCAATGGGATCGTGTGAGCAGGCTATCGGCAGCAAGAAGCATGCAACGGCGCGATGAAGCAAACAAAGGACTCTCAAGGGACATGATGAACGCGGATAGCTATACGAAGTCGGTATCCAATCCCGCGAAAAGTGACTCAAGAGACAGCCAGGATTTTGGACGATACTCTCCTTGAGATGTCGCATCATTAGCATGGATCATTCCCTTGGCTATTGTAAGCCCCAAAGATCCATGTATTTTTTCTTTTTTCAATGGTTTAGGATTTCCCCTTTTATGTTTTTTGTTTCAGCATTTGCAAAAGTGTGAATAAAACACTACGGTTCCTAGCTAGTTTACCAGTCCAAATTATTTCTTTTTTTTATCTTTTATGCATAAGAGTATTTTCCATTTTCTGAAATAAATAACTTTGGTTCGCCGGTGTACATGTACAATGAAACTTTTCCAGGTGAAATAAAAAGAGTAAGTTTACCTGATACTGAGATTTTGTTATGGGGTTCAGATTAATTCTCGGAATCTTCTCGAATTGATCACAGCTCAAAGTGGAATAGTTGTTCTTGGTGACAAATAGGGGGGTTTGGTTTTCTATTCTACTAAAAAGGTAAACGCGTGAAGTAAATAAAAGTAAACTAGAAGCAATCAATTAATAAAAATAAAACTTGAATTAAAATTAAAATAAAACAGTAACTGTAAATACCCTGAAAAATGCTTGATTCGGAATGTACTCTTTAATCGGAATATATCAGACAAAAATCCTTCATGCGGAATATCTTACTCATGCGGAATAAAAAGGAAAATATTTGTTCATGCGGAATAATGAAGGTTCATGCGGAATACTAGCTCATGCGGAATAATAGGTTCATGCGGAATATAAACTCATGCGGAATAATAGGCTCATGCGGAATAAACTGTTGATGCAGAATAAAAACGTTGATCTGGAATACTTGATTATTCCGGATGAAAGAGGTTGATTCGGAATGTTTGAGTTGATCCGGAATATTTGATTATTCCGGATGAAAGGGGTTGATTCGGAATGTTAGACACAAAGTGACTGATCCGGAATATCCGGTTGATCCGGAATATTATTCCGAATGAAACAAACTGATCCGGAATATTGGATATTCCGGATGAATGACTCTGATGCGGAATATTTTAACTGATCCGGAATCTGGGAATGAAGAACAGTTAAACAGAAAAAACAGGGTAAAACGATTTTTATCCAAACAAGCCAAATTTAACCAAAAGATTTAAACCAAACTAAACACTAATCATTTATCAACCATAAACATCAAATCCCAACAATAAAAACACAAAACCCAATAACTTTTGAAGATCAAATCAACCAAATAAGAACTTGAAACTTTAAATCAAAAAGATGAAGATGAACAAGATTAATGGAAAGATTAAATTGATTGATTAAGGTAGAGTAAACAAAAGGAAAGATTAAACACTTACAAGATTAAAGATTTGACAATGATGAAAAATCACCAACACCTTAATGGTGTTGGCTTCCTACGAAAGAAAAGAAAAGACTGGAAACTAAAAACTCGCTCCAAATGTGTGAAGGGATGTCCTTATATAGGCCAAGTGGTTGGTTGGTGAGTGGGCTTTCTTCTTTCTTTTCGTCTTCTCGTGTTTTCAGTAAAGTCGACGTTTTCGATTCTGATTCGGGATTTGTCGACGAATAAATTCAACTCGTCTTTTAATATTTTCGTTTAATAGACTTGAGTTCCTTCGACATATGTAAATCTTCCATCTTTGGTCCTTTTCTTCGATAAATCTTCAAATAGGCCCATTGACTTCAAATTATTTGCATCTCTTGGACAATAGACTTCGTCTTGAGTCTTTTTCTTCGATAAAACCCATGCAATCCCATGTTTTCTCCAATATCCATCCGGTTGGCTCTGAAAACACAATAAACACAAAAACCACGCATAATTCCAAACAAATGATATTAAATACGCGTTTTGGTCTCGTTTTAGCAAGAAATAAGTGGTAAAAGGATGGGTGTTTTCACACCTATCAAATCCCCTACACTTAACCATTGCCATGCCCTCATGCAATACTTAGTGATAAAGCAAGCTTACACTTTTCTCATAATCAATCAACCTTGGCCTTATTAACATACTACCAAACAAAATTTGAAGTACTAAGAGAAATTAAAACTTTAAAGGAAACAAAAGGATAGAAAACCATTTTCACTTGAAAATAGCTATATGGAAATAACTTGCAAAGAGGCCAATGACTTACATTAGGGCTTCGGTGTTGCGAAGATTTATCACCCTCAAGTTTCACGTTCCCAAAACTAAGCTTAAAAACGAGATCATTGTTATTATAAGTTAGTAAAACAAACACTTACACACATGGCTTAATTATATGCTTAAACTCCCTTTTTCCTAATTGTATCTCTTATATTTTATTTTTGTCTTAGAATGATCACGAAGATGCATTTTTGGACTTATTGCGATAGTTTATTTAGGCTGAAAGCAAAGTAGGACGATTTGATTAATAGTTAGCTAAAGGACAAAATCTCTTAAAATTGCTTCTCGGGATATCAAAAAGTTCATATCTTGGCATAACTCGCTTCAGGATTTGAGACCTTTCTCGGGCCGATATTTGGAATGTACTTCATACTTCATATCTTGAGAGACGTTCTTGAGATAATGGTCTTCTCTTCGTTAATAGAGTT
The DNA here is from genome assembly GCA_025667525.1 of Glebionis coronaria. NCBI lineage: Eukaryota > Viridiplantae > Streptophyta > Magnoliopsida > Asterales > Asteraceae > Glebionis > Glebionis coronaria. The sequence continues at coordinate 109,322,596 of CM046874.1, forward strand.
TCTTCACTTGGAGACTTTTGAGGGGTACTCCAACTTTGTTGACCACGACTTCATCATTATTTCTTCAATCGTTATTTAGGATTTTGAGATACAACGATCCGCCTCCTTTTCGGACTTGGATCTATTTATCCTCATACCTTGTTAGGGTCTTTTCGGATAGACTTCTCCATGATCTTTATGGGAGTTGATTGCTTTTCGTCGTGAGTCTTGATCCTTCATATTGATTTTGGGAATAATGCTTTTCACATCACCTTGGATCTTTAGCAATAAGATTGAATCCTCATGCCTTGTTAGGGTCTTTTCGGACTCGCCAATCTTCGTGCCCCGCTTCATAAGTTATGCCTTGGCTATGAACTCTTATCATTACCGAGCAACTTTTAAACGATCTTGGGCTAGAAGCTAAGTAACTTTGCAAATCGTACGACCTTACTTATTGCAGATAAATTATTAGCAAGTGATGGGAGAATAGGCAAATAATCACACCAAGTGAGCTTGTGCAAGAATACCGACTTATAATTGACTCTATCATTTCTCGTTCTCCACAATTTAAAATCTCAAGTAATGAGACTCGTGGATGCTTAGCCTAATAAACCAATTAAGGTCTACATGGTTAAGGATACTAGCTAGAATAAACTTGGATAAGTCTATTCGGGTTGAGTCAAAATAATCGCGACGGGCCTAATATGTCAAAGACTTCAAAACTAGCTACACCACTTTATTAATATTTTTGACTTTATTGCGGGATATATACATATGAAAGCAACGATAAAAATTTAAAAATTTCAACTAAATGGCCAAAGTTAATAAAAAAATTTTGAAAAATGCTGAAAAAGATGATTTTCCGGTTAAATGAAGGCATTTTCATGGAAAAGTCCACTTAAAACTTCGATAGAAGTCCCCCTACACTTAAGATAAACATTGTCCTCAATGTTTAAGCATGTGGGAAAAGTTTCCCCTACACTTATGACTTTGTGCACGTTGGTTAAATCAAGTTAAGGAAGATACGACTAAAGTGATCAATTTCAAATGTGAGTATGAAGAAAATTGAATCGCGATAGTTGAGAGATAGAACCAGATTTCGGATAACACGGGAGCACGGTTCTTCAAAGGTTCCAAAAGTGCATTCATCCCTGTAATCACATCACCACACAAACACAAACAACCTATAGAGGTCCCCATACACTTAGGAGGTTAAAACGGAAAAGGATAGATACTCGGGTTGCCTCCCGAGGAGCGCTTGTTTTTGATAACCGAGTCACGAGCCTGACTCGACCCAAAATTAGTTCATGGGAAACGTGGTGAGGGATGGAATCATCTCATGAGAGATGTCCTCACCAAAGTACAACTTCACTCGTTGGCCATTCACCTTAAAATTAGGTCCATTAGGTTGAGCGAGCTCAAGAGTACCATATGGAAAAATTTGGGCAATGGTGAATGGGCCAGACCAACGAGATTTCAGCTTGCCCGAAAAGATTTTCAACCGAGAGTTAAAGATTAAAACTTTGTCTCCAACTTGGAACTCTCGGTTTTTAATCTTAGAGTCGTGAATGAGCTCATTCAGCTCATTGAGTTGGATCTTGCGTAGGTCACCGGCTTTGTTGATGTCGAAATTAGCCCACTTCAAGGCCCAATAAGCCTTGTACTCCAACTCAATGGGGAGGTGGCACGCTTTCCTGTACACGAGACGATATGGTGTACAACCAATCGGAGTCTTGTATGCGGTACGAAAATCCCACAGAGCATCATCAAGTTTATCGACCCATGAGGCACGATGCTCTCCCACGGTTCGTTCAAGAATTCGCTTTAATCCTCGGTTAGAGATTTCAGCCTGGCCATTAGTTTGTGGGTGGTAGGCGGTGGAAAGACGATGATTTACACCATACTTAGCCATGACTCTTGCAAATTGATCATTGCAAAAATGAGTCCCGCGATCACTAATAATGGCACGAGGCAACCGAATCTAGCGAACAGCGATTTCAAAAAGTTACAAACCACCCTTGCGTCATTAGTGGGTAAAGCTTTGGCTTCAACCCATTTAGAAACGTAGTCAACAGCTACAAGGATGTATTTGTTTCCTTTAGATGAAGGGAATCGTCCCATAAAGTCGATACCCCATACATCAAAGATTTCACATTCTTGTATGAAATTTTGAGGCATATCATCTTTATGTGTGATCTTGCCTTGTTTTTGGCAAGCATCACAATGTTTAACCATCTCGTGAGCATCACGATAAATGGTGGGCCAATAAAATCCTGAGTCAAACACTTTTTTAGCGGTGTAGTTGGGACCAAAGTGACCACCGGTAGGTCCTTTGTGGCAAGCTTCGAGAATGTCTAAAGTTGCCGGTCCATCAACACATCGGCGAATAATCAAATCAGCACATTGTTTGAATAGATACGGGTCATCCCAAAAGTAAGTCTTAATGTCTTTGAAGAACTTTTTCTTTTGTTGGGATGTTAACCCGTCGATGAGAATTCCACCCGCCAAGTAGTTTGCAATGTCCGCAAACCACGGGGCTTCATCATTACTCGAGTTGATAGACATTAAGGTCTCCAGGGGAAAAGAGTCATTGATCCCTTTGTTCGGATGATCCCCTTGATAAGGATCCTCAAGTCTGCTGAGATGATCCGCGGCTAGGGTTTCAGCTCCCTTCTTATCACGAATTTCGATTTTAAATTCTTGAAGTAGCAAAACCCAGTGAAGAAGTCTTGGTTTGGCATCTTGTTTAGTTAACAAGTAATTCAACGCGGAATGATCGGTATACACGATGGTGGTAGAAAGGACAAGATAGGGGCGAAACTTTTCAAAAGCATAGACAACAGCTAAAAGCTCTTTTTCGGTTGTCGTGTAATGCAATTGAGCCCCCGTCATCGTCTTGCTAGCGTAATGGATCAGTTGGAAGTGTTTATTCACTCTTTGGCCCAAAACCGCGCCAATAGCATAGTCGCTAGCATCGCACATCAACTCAAAGGGAAGCTCCCAATTAGGGGTAACCAAGACCGGTGCGTTAGTTAGCTTATCCTTAAGAAGGTTGAAGGCTTCAATACACTCGTTGGAAAAGATAAAAGGAGTATCTTTTTCCAAGAGGTGGGTCATCGGGCGAGTGATTTTAGAAAAATCTTTGATAAATCGACGGTAGAAGCCCGCATGACAAAGGAAACTTCTCACACCCTTCACGGTTGAAGGTGGAGGCAATTTAGCAATAACATCGACTTTAGCACGGTCTACTTCAAGACCGGCTTTGGAGATCTTGTGTCCTAGCACGATGCCCTCTTTTACCATGAAATGGCGTTTTTCCCAATTAATAACAAAGCGAGTGTCTTCACACCGCTTAAGCATACGTTCTAAATTGGCAAGGCAAGCATAGAAAGAATCACCATAAACCGAGAAATCATCCATGAATACTTCCATAGTTTCTTCAACCATGTCATGGAAGATAGCCATCATACACCTTTGGAACGTCCCAGGAGCATTGCATAAACCGAAAGGCATGCGTTTGTAAGCAAATGTTCCGTAGGGACAAGTGAATGTGGTTTTTTCTTGGTCTTTGGGATCGATGGGAATTTGAAAATACCCGGAGAAACCGTCTAAAAAGCAGTAATAATCATTACCCGCTAGACGCTCGAGCATTTGATCCATGAAAGGAAGAGGAAAGTGATCTTTTCTCGTGGCATCATTGAGTTTGCGATAGTCGATACAAACTCTCCACCCAGTAACGAGACGAGTAGGAATCAACTCGTTGTGTTCATTGGGAACAACGGTTATTCCGCCCTTCTTGGGGACACAATGGACGGGACTTACCCATGGCGAATCTGAAATAGGGTAAATCAAGCCGGAATCAAGAAGTTTGATAACCTCTTGTTTGATGACGTCATGAATTCGAGGATTAACCCTTCTTTGGCTCTGGATTGCGGGTTTAAAGTCATCTTCCATGAGAATCTTGTGAGTACAAAAGTTTGGATCAATTCCGCGGATATCATAAATTTTCCAAGCAATTGCCTTCTTATGATCTTTAAGCACGGCGATGAGGCGAGATTTCTCTTCTTCTTTCAAGTCCTTAGCAATGATGACGGGCGACTTCTTCTTATCTTCAAGGAACACGTACTCGAGATGGGACGGCAACTCCTTAAGCTCTAAATCCGGAGGATTTTCGATGGGAGGCGTATTCAAAGTCGGTTCATTGTTAGCAATAGCCTTGGGAGATGGTGGAGAAATATGGTCCTCTTTGAGAAGTTTCTCAATGAGACGAATGTCTTCATCCCAATCGGTGGGAGAATCGTCATTTTCTAAGTTCACATCTCCCATGGTTGCTTCAAAATCTTTCCAAAGGAAATCACTTTCTCCAAATAGAGTTAGTGATGAATCAATAGAGGAAACGGTCTCAACATTGGGAGGAGAGGTAGGAATACTTTTACAAGCATCTTTGAAGTGTTCTTCACAAGCCTCATCAAGAACGTCAATACAATTAACACTCTCGTATGAATAGGGCTGTTTAGAAATCTTTCCCATGTTGAAGACGATTTTATCGTCACCCACTCTCATGATAAGCTCACCCGCTTCCACATCGATGAGAGTGCGACCGGTCCTCAAGAATGGACGTCCAACGATTAATGGCACACGAGGGTCCATATCGTAGTCGACCACGACGAAATCGGCAGGAAAAGTGAATTTGTCGACTCCTACAAAAACGTCTTCGGCTATCCCCACTAGATAAGCAACCGTACGGTTAGCTAATTCCAAAGTCATTTTGGTGGGGACTAGCTCAGGGAGAGATAATTGCTTCCAAACAATTAAAGGCATTAAGTTAATATTGGCACCTAGATCGGCTAGGGCCATGCAATTCTCTACTCCCGGGAAGTTGCAAGGGATTAAGAAGCGACCCGGATCACCAAGTTTGGTTGGCAATTTCCTTAAGAGCACTATAGAGCAATTCTCATTAAGTTGGGTATTAGCGATATCAAGAAGCTTCTCCTTGTCTCTAAGAAGATCTTTAAACATTTTCGCGTATTTAGGCATGTGAGCGAGAGCCTCAGCGAAGGAGATGTTGAAATTCAATTGTTTAAACATTTTGAGAAAGTTTGAAATCTGAATACCGTCCTTGCTTTTGAGCTTCTCTTTCCTCAACCTTGAGGGATAAGGTATATCGGAAGAAGAGGAAGGCTTTGGGATCGAAGGATCACTCACGTCCTTGGGTGGAAGAGGGGTAGAAGTAAGAGGTGGAGAAATTGGGGAAGTAGAAGATTGAGGAATAGGAATAGGGGACTCGTTTTCCTTAGTCACAATCACCGGTGGAGGTATAAGAAGCTCGGGTTCCTTGGTACCTTTGCCACTACGAGTGGTGATTGCTTTTATCTCCCCTCTTGGATTAGCCACGGTGTTACTCGGAAGAGTACCCGAAGAAGAGGATTGATTACCTTGGAAGAAACCAGCCATCATGTTCCTTAAGTCATTCGTTTGACTTGCCAAAGTGTTTCGCATATCAGCTCTAAGATCGTTCCCTTTTTCACCATGTCTGCTTTCAAGTTGAGCACTTCCCGCTGGAGATTGTCCACGATCACATCATTAGTCCTCATGTAGGTTCCAATATCTTGGTGTAATGCGGTGGGTTGGTTGGGAGGAGCATTGTAGGCGGGTGGTTGATAAGCAGGTTGTTGGTAAACTTGGTTGTTTCATTGAGGTGGATATGGTTGTCTTTGAGGTGGTTGGTATGGTGCACGAGGTTGTTGTTGAGGAGGGCGATTGAGGTTTCGTTGTTGGTTTGGGTTGTTAGGAGGAAAACCAGGCGGGGAAAGAAAGTTGTTTGAGCGGTAGCTAAGCAAGTTGCGGTCTCCTTGAGGACGAGCTTGATAAGCGACTGGAGGATAGGTACCGTATGCTGCATTAACATTCTCAGAAGGGTAGTCTTGGGTGGAAGTACAAGTAGTGTAAGAGTGAGGACCCCCGCATATTTCACATGGTTGGCTAACAACATTGACTTGAGTGTTTTTAGTGTTGATGTTGTTGGTGTTGCTAGCGGTTTGGGTTGCAAGCGATTCAAGAAGCTACGTAATTTTGTCAAGTCTCTTGTCGTTGTCACTAGTACTAGCATTAGCGGCATTGGTCCGAACACTCTTGGTTTGCACACGAGACTTATTTTCGATAATATCCCAAGCGGCATTAGAGCTCTTAACCAAAATATTACCCACCGAGGCACTGTGTAGTGAATCTTGGTCATTCATGCTTAAACCATTGTAAAAAGTATTAATTTGGTGCACTTTGGTAAAACCATGTTGTGGGCACTTTCTTAAAAGATCTTTAAAACGGTCCCAAGATTCACTAAAAGACTCATCGTACTTTTGTTCAAAATTAATGATTTCATTCCGCAAAGCGGTAGTACGAGAGGGTGGGAAAAAGTAGTTTATGAATTTGGTCTCCAAATCCGTCCACGTCAGAATACTTTGTGGCGGTTCCTTTGCAATCCAATGACGGGCTTGTCCCTCTAAAGAAAAGGGAAAAAGTTGTAAACGGATTACCTCTTGTGGAACACCATTGAATTTGACCGTATTCGTGAGTTGCAGGAACCTTTTGATGTGGTCATGAGGATCATCAATGGTATGCCCCAAGAATGGTTGAGCAGAGACCATCTGAATAAAGCCGGATTTGAGCTCAAAGTTGTTGGCTGCAATCGCGGGGATGACAATTGGATCGTTGTTTCCCTCTACATGTGCTTGTAAAAGTTTAATCATAGGGCGATTGTCCGGTAGAGGTTCATTGTTGTTATTATTATTGTTGTTTTGAGGTGGATTGTTATTATTGTTGTGTACACCGACCATGTCTAAGTCTTCGAGTGGCTCGGGCTCTTGATAAGACGTTGATCGTGTACGCATGCACCTGAAAAAGAACTAACAAAGCAAACAAGAAATATTTTTGGTTTTTATGCTTTTTTAATTTTTTTGTATTTTGAAAATTTTATATTTTTTAGGATTTTTGAAAATTTTTAATGATGGAAAAGTAACGTTCACGGCGAACGGATCCCTAAATCCAAATTCTCACAAAAAACTGTTAATCTTTACGAGAAGAGCCGGCAGCGGCGCCATTTGATACTAAGATTTTGTTATGGGGTTCAGATTAATTCTCGGAATCTTCTCGAATTGATCACAGCTCAAAGTGGAATAGTTGTTCTTGGTGACAAATAGGGGGTTTGGTTTTCTATTATACTAAAAAGGTAAATGCGTGAAGTAAATAAAAGTAAACTAGAAGCAATCAATTAATAAAAATAAAACTTGAATTAAAATTAAAATAAAACAGTAACTGTAAATACCCTGAAAAATGCTTGATTCGGAATGTACTCTTTAATCGGAATATATCAGACAAAAATCCTTCATGCGGAATATCTTAATCATGCGGAATAAAAAGGAAAATATTTGTTCATGCGGAATAATGAAGGTTCATGCGGAATAATAGCTCATGCGGAATAATAGGTTCATGCGGAATATAAACTCATGCGGAATAATAGGCTCATGCGGAATAAACTGTTGATGCGGAATAAAAACGTTGATCCGGAATACTTGATTATTCCGGATGAAAGAGGTTGATTCGGAATGTTTGAGTTGATCCGGAATATTTGATTATTCCGGATGAAAGGGGTTGATTCGGAATGTTAGACACAAAGTGACTAATCCGGAATATCCGGTTGATCCGGAATATTATTCCGAATGAAACAAACTGATCTGGAATATTGGATATTCCGGATGAATGACTCTGATGCGGAATATTTTAACTGATCCGGAATCTGGGAATGAAGAACAATTAAACCGAAAAAACAGGGTAAAACGATTTTTATCCAAACAAGCCAAATTTAACCAAAAGATTTAAACCAAACTAAACACTAATCATTTATCAACCATAAACATCAAATCCCAACAATAAAAACACAAAACCCAATAACTTTTGAAGATCAAATCAACCAAATAAGAACTTGAAACTTTAAATCAAAAAGATGAAGATGAACAAGATTAATGGAAAGATTAAATTGATTGATTAAGGTAGAGTAAACAAAAGGAAAGATTAAACACTTACAAGATTAAAGATTTGACAATGATGAAAAATCACCAACACCTTAATGGTGTTGGCTTCCTACGAAAGAAAAGAAAAGACTGGAAACTAAAAACTTGCTCCAAATGTGTGAAGGGATGTCCTTATATAGGCCAAGTAGTTGGTTGGTGAGTGGGCTTTCTTCTTTCTTTTCGTCTTCTCGTCTTTTCAGTAAAGTCGACGTTTTCGATTCTGATTCGGGATTTGTCGACGAATAAATTCAACTCGTCTTTTAATTTCTTCGTTTAATAGACTTGAGTTCCTTCGACATATGTAAATCTTCCATCTTTGGTCCTTTTCTTCGATAAATCTTCAAATAGGCCCATTGACTTCAAATTATTTGCATCTCTTGGACAATAGACTTCGTCTTGAGTCTTTTTCTTCGATAAAACCCATGCAATCCCATGTTTTCTCCAATATCCATCCGGTTGGCTCTGAAAACACAACAAACACAAAAACCACGCATAATTCCAAACAAATGATATTAAATACGCGTTTTGGTCTCGTTTTAGCAAGAAATAAGTGGTAAAAGGATGGGTGTTTTCACACCTATCATTACCCTACTAATTAAACTTGTCACGTAAGAGTAACGCACCCCTAGTGGCACCGGATCAGGTATCCTTTGTTAGGCAGCTTACCACAAGACGTTGTAGTAAGTGTAGCATTCCTCATACTTTATGACAGATATGCACAAGACATAGTGTGCACGCATAATAAACATGTCATTATCTATGACGTCGCTTATGGTAGCAGTGGCAGGTCCACACGTATCGAACTTCCAACTCACCCATAAGTTCAGAGTCACACTCCAACGGATGTACTCATAAACAGGCATTCGCACTCACAATCTCAGGCGTGGGTGCAGAAACCTGGACATATATATATACGAATAAACATGATCATAGCGCAGGACACTATGTGATTATAAACGCGCAGGTCACTATAAACATCATACCAGTTCTTAATTTACAAATTAATGTACATAGTTACAACAAAGTATGTGGTACGGAAAACTACCTTCCATAGGAGATCGCTCGCTGACAACGACCTCTTTAACCTGCGATGTGATGGGTTCAGTGATGCACGATGTTGTACCCACGCCTCCTTCATATACTGCAGCGAGCGTACTTGTTATACATCAATTGAAGGCACACTAACTGATACACCATCAGATCGACTAGGGTGCGCCAAACCTAAGCTAATGACAGTGCTTGCAGTGGAAGACTTATTTTTTTTGTCGCACGTTTAGCATGCTGTTTCAACATATCTTCGAGCGAAAGCATCTTCGGTACACCAAAAACATAGACAGGGACTTGTAGTTGGGAGATAACTGGCTCGACCATGCCATGGGGATCTTCCTCCGCTTTTCCACGCAGTGACTCGCTAGAGTAAGGCCTGCCATGATCACGCTTCTCGTTTGATCTTGATCCTTTTCAATTACATCTATGATGGACAGGGGGAGGTCTTTTAATCTATGGAACGCAGCGTCAAAGATCTCTTGTGCGTACCTAGAGTAGATTTCAGTGCACTCTAAAGGTCCTTTCAATAACTTCTCTTTGAAGGCGCGCTCCATGGCGAGACTCTATCCTAATAGCTGTGTAGCATCGAAAATCTCCTTAACCGCTTTATTCAGGTTAGGTAATTCCACGGAACCTTTGGCGGCTAGTGGAAGGCCGTGCTTTATTAACCATTGGTTCTTGGCGCGCACTGTTGTGAGATGCGGGTATAGTTCCTCATCGAAATTAGTGCTCATGTACTTCAGAACTTCTGCCTTCTTAGCCATATCTTTTTGACAATTGGAAACAAAATTATAACGATTTGAAGTAAGGGACCTCATACCCTCCTCTAGCTTGGACATGTCCCAACGGTTTTCCTCCTCTTGCCTCGCGTGAAGGCGGCGCTCTCGACTTATAGACTTCGATAATGATGCCTTATCATCCTCTAGGTATTGGATGGATCCGACATTTATACTGGAAACAGCGCGCAAGCGTGCGAGTTCAACCTTGGCACATACAAGATCGTGTCTTTTTTCTCTGTCGCTTGTTTGATTTTCATGTCCACTTATGCCAGGCGCTTAGACATATATGACACATTCTTTTTCAAATGCGAGGCTAATGTCACTTCCTGCGACGTGACTGTGTCCAACTCACTCATTAGCCTTTCGTCGGAAATATTGCTCAAGAGTTGGGTGCGCCCGGGGAGGTTATATTTTGGTGGAAGTCCGCACATTCGGTCACATTACCCAGTGTGCATGAGCGCACACATTTCCAGGGAGGAAGGAATCTTGTGGGTTTCGAGGTGCTGGCATTAATCTTGGTCGCTGCAATATGTGGGCTGGAAATTTGACATCGTGCAACTGTTAGAAAGGGGATCCTTTGTTCAAAAGACCATAAGGAGCGAAATTAGGATATACCTTGATACATGTGTATTTTCACGAGGCCTTGAAAGCACGCCCCGTGACGAGGTATCAGTGCGCGGTATGGTGTGTAGTGTCCCGCTCCTATTAGGAATTTGATCTTTTGGAGAGCACGGTAACCTTTTGTAGCTTGGGGCAGGTATGAACTCATCTGAGGGATCCGCGCGCGAGCTGTTCTCGTTATCAACTTCTTCTGAAGACGACTCTATTATGCACGACACACTTCGAATGGGAGTGGCATTTAGTACGACTGTCCCGGCTGTACCTCTGCTGGTCGTCGGGGAGGGGTACTCTAGTACTACGGTGCGTTGACCCACGCGCCATCCAATAGATAGCTCGAATGGCGTGAAGGGTCGCACACGCATGGTCGCGGCACAAGGATGCTCGCGCTTCACAAGCTGCCTATAAGTTAGCTCTGCAAAAGTATGAAGAGTATATGAGTACATGCGCATACACCATTTGAATTTTAAGTCTTTATGAAACAGAAATTCTTACCATGATCAAAGTCATCGAAGTATTGAGGAAGGTGATTTGCGGGGAGAGTTGACGTCTGGCTCAGCCCTAGTGCATATAATAGCGCCTCTGGGTATTCTTGCATTGGTATCCGGTCGGCATTAATTATTTGTGCATCTACTTCATTATATGTGCCGGAGATAGGGCGATCATCTTTCATCATAGTCTCGGGGGTGATGAAGTCGTAGTCGAACGAGAATACAACCTTGTCTACCTAGAAAAATTTGTCATTCCATTTCTTCAGAGAATCTACCTTCACCTTATAGCATTGTAATTGGTCGGGGCGTTTCGCGAAGGATATCCACCCGTTTATCCAGGAGGGTCGATAGAAGGCGCGAAACAAATTTATGGTTGGGTCAATGTTCTTCAGTAAGCAGTTTATCTTGAAATATGAGATATTCGCGGCGCCAATACAGTACAGCTGTGAAAGGTGTATGCTGTAGTAGCTTAGCACGTCCGTCAAAAAATGGCTTAGAGGCATGCGATTGTTGGAAAACTCGAAAAACCTGGTGCATACACCAATTTTTCCAGCAGGGAAGCTTCCTATGTGTGCTTGTGGATCTGGCACGGTCAGATGGAGATCTGTAGGTATATGATACTTGGTAGAAAAACTGGAAAGTTCTTGTTCTGATATACGGGACGTCACATCGAATAGTTGTGCCACCATTTTTTCTCTTACTTCAGTTGGGTACGAAGGGGAACTGTTTTCTGTTGTGGTGATTATTTCCAGCTATTTTCAACAATGGTGGAAGTTTTTTTGAAATGATAAAGAAGAAGGTTGAAGGTCTGTCACACTGCATTTATATACACTTTAGACATACGGGATCTTGCGACGTGTGTCGAACGAGTTGATTCATCCTACGGTGTTGGTTAGTTGGCTCTTCTGACGTGGTTAATACCTTTCCCAATTCCCAACGAAATGTAGTACTAGTGGAGTCTGACGTGGATGCATATTCAAACTCATTTCATGTATGTTTTACATGAAATTTCTTTTATATATGGGATGTCTGCAAGGGGGCTTTAAAGATCCATAGTCTAGTAGCCGCGCTTTTGAACCTGCGACCACTAGACTGGGGGGACATGATGACGTATAGTCCCTATTCGGGCTGGATAGTTCGACTCACGGGTACTACCCGTATCCATCGGAAATGGATTAATGCTTATGTGATGTGCGCACAGCCCAGGAGGCTCGATAAGTCGTTGTCGCACATACGGTTCATTTCTTAAACCGTGTCCTCATCGCACTGCGACAGGATCAGACATAATATAATCTATCTTATAATTATATTTGCCTAAAGGGAGAAGATATACACTTACCTTAGTAATGCGATAAGGATCAAGCTATTTTGAGTCATTGTCTCTTCCTTAGGCTGCAAGAATAGGGATCCCAGCCTGGACTCTCTCGGGTATAAAAGAAACTCCCATGGTTCCACAAAGGTACGATACACACAATACCCTAAACACTATACACTCAAATCGATTACTTACTCTCACGCCGGAGTCTAATCGTGGGTCACAAACCCACGGTAAGACAAACAATGTCTGTTTAGTGCGCAGGGTCCTCAAAGCAAGTTTCACTTGGTGCAAGAGCCGGAGTCCACAAGACCCCGAATTAAGCCTAATTCGGGTCAAGCTCGGTCCATCCACCTTTTGTATCAAAAATTATAATGCCTTAAAGAAGGATTATGAGTTAAATCAAGACCGAAAAACCCGAATAAGACTGATACAGAAAAACAACTACTTGTAAGAAAAGAGAAAGAAGAGAGAAACCAAGAGGATTTAATCAAGGCTAAGTTCAATGCTCAAGAGATGAGTGACAATCTTCAAGTTGTAGAAACGAAGAGCTTGTGTCATCTATAGTGGTTTGAGACGTGTCTTTCCGGCGTAAGTCTAAACGACTTTGGTAATGAATTATTCCAAGCAATTTTGTTATATAGAGTAAGATCACTTTCAAGTAATTGTCTTAAAATTTTACAAAATATGATCAAGAGTATAGATTCACTTTCTCTCCCACGTGATCGGATACATATTATTGCTTAGGATTACAATGACAATATCCTTGGAATATTCCAATTCCATATGTGCAATATCCTAACTACAACTTATGACGTAGTTTGGTATCTCAAAGAATTAATCAATCATCTTAGAGATGAGCCCAATTGCACATATTACACATGATATAGGGCCTACTAACCGTATAAGTTACAAACCATAAAAATCATGCTTGATACTTTAAGCTATTACTAACTCACACTACAACACATGAGTGAGTCAAGTATCCAAGACCATGAAGGTTTGAGAGGGTGAAAGAATAGAATCGCATACCACAAACAAATGTCAAGGTAAGAATGCCAAGAACAATCAAGTAGACAAGTAATGATCAATAGAATGATTAATAGGACGTGTGGAAGGACGAAAACGTACCTTAGCCATAAAGTGCATCACAAGTCTTTCATGGACTAATGAAACACCCACACTTGACCAAAGTGCATACTAAGTCTTCAAGGACTAGTATCAGATACATGATACATCAATATTGATATCATCATCCTATGATGTTGAAGATCAAAAGGGGATGAGTCTTCTACAAGTGCAAGTAGCTCAATCCACAATCAATTTAGTGATTAGTCTCCATGAGTACCTACATAGAGAAAGATACAAACTAGTAGATACATTTCAATAACAAATCTAAAATACGTATAAACTACTAATCAAAGTAGGATGCAATATTACCAATTAAAAGGTCTATTTTTATTGAAAAAGTAGTTTTGACCAAAGATAAAATTTAGTACAACAAACCCTTTTTAATTTGTGGAGACAATAAATCAATCCAAGATTTAAAGCACAATATAATCCAAAGATCTTGAGTAACCTTTCTTTGATACCAATTATAGAAACTAGAAGGGGGGGGGGGGTTGAATAGTTTCTCTTGGTTATGGACCTAATTAAAAGTCCTTTCAATTAGGTTTAGAAGATACGAAAATAATGTTTAGAAAAACACTTGAATTTAAATTAGTACATAACCCATTCTATGACACGCAAGAAAATCCATGCAAGTGATACTTCTACACATCTCTAAAAGTTTACTTTTACTAGACAATGCTCTCGATAAAAATCTGCCGGCACATACCAAATGTACGGGCTGTTTTACCTTACTTAGACACGTTAAAAGTTTATGAAACGACTTGAGGAACTCATTTACTATCTATAGAAAGTCCTCTAAAAAGCTCGTCAAATGTTTGTACTTCTAAAATCATCTGCCCGACACATCTTTGAATTACAAAAACCGGACAGATTTACGTCTTCGACTCGCAAAACCATTTTGACCTTTCTAACCAATTTCGTTTATAAAACCAACACTTGAGTTTGAAAATAGACTCACAACCCTAAGTTTAGAGCCCAAGAACAGCCTTGACTATTTTTAAAACTCATTATATAGTCCCCGAGATTTGATCCAAATATCGACAACAATTTCGGATTGTGCCGATACTCGTCTCCCGGTACACGAATAATCTAACTATCGTAACTTCCTACTCGTTTTGAGTTAGAAGCTCTAGATTATATCAAATCGAAGGTAACGAAAATCTATACAACACTATCTCATTAGTTTAACAATAAAACAAGTTTAAAATACTCAAAACCAGCCTTAACTTACTGCCTAAAATTACCACTCTAAAAATCATATGAAACCACTTTTTCAACACAAATCTATCCTTTTTCTACCAATACTAACACCTTAATATCAATCCTTAATAACCTCAACACTTGCATGTACCAAAAACAAAAATCAAAAATAAAAAACTTTATCTTTTTAACATCAAAACATGATGATCTAGCCATGATCATCACATATATGATGATCAAGAATCATCCCAACCATAAAATCATAAAAACCTGAAATCTTGTTGCATGTGAAATATTTTTATATATTTAGAATCACTTTTCAATTCTAAGAGGTGGTCTTAATTTAGTTTTAGTTAAATCAAAGTAGATGATGATGATCAATGGGTGTTTTTGGGATGGAGGGTCACGGCAAGGAGGATAGGGAGAGAGAAGTTGGTGTTTGATCTTTGATAACTTGTCTTTGTATGTGTTTATGGTTAAGAAATTATATATATATATATATATATATATATATATATATATATATATATATATATATATATATATATATATATATATATATATATATATATATATATATATATATATATATATATATATATATATATATATATATATATATATATATATATATATATATATATATATATATATATATATATATATATATGGTAGGTAGGTGGAGGGGTTATACTTGCAAGTTTTGAAACCTTTAGACTAATAAGTAAATACTTTGTTAACAAGCGGGAAATGACTGTTAGTCAATTTTACAAATATTTACGGGACTCGGGTTTCGTAAAAATACTTCTCAAAAGTTAAAACGTACTCAAAATAAGATAATATAGACTCCTGGCTCGACTTAACGCGTCATTAAAAGAAAATATCGAAAGCATCGAACATTGAAACACTTGACAGTAAAATGTGAAATACAAAAATATAACACTATGCCCGTTATCGGTCTAGAATTAATACAATGTAAAGATTAACATCTTTAGGTCGAAATATTTAGCTCTCGGTTCTCGTTCTATTGATTCAAGTAAACTTTTGTAAAAATGCATGCGGGTGCTTTTAAATCAAAATATTTGATTTAAATAAATTTGGAAATATAAAATAAAAATAATTTTATAATTTCAAATAAGTATTATCAATGATTAAAATAATATATAAGAGTAAAATAATTACCAGGAAAATACGAGATCTCACACAAATACCTTTCCTTGTAGAGGAAAATAGTAAGACAACTCTGTATCAACCATAAAAGACTCATCCTCATTGTAAAGTAGGTGTCAAAATACTAATGTTGGAAACCCTCGTGTCTTTCTTCTCTTTCGCATTATGAATGGGTGAGGCGAGAGGGAGACAAGGTAAAGTATCTTCTTGCAATATAACATCTAGAAAAAGTATATCTCCCTTCGTATCAAAATACCCAGATATGTACTCAACCTATGTGTCAATATCAAGAAACTAATCAATTTCAGAGATAAGAAAGCCATCATCATCACTAAAAGTGATGTGTGGTATAGAATCGATGGTAGAATTATCCTCATGATGAAAGTTGTCAAGATTTTGATCATCAAAAACATCACTTATGGACTCATTATTAGGTTTTTCACACTCCTAAAAAAGTGGGTTGTCAAAACATGTCTAAAAAAGAGGATTCGAATGTATCACAAAATCATCAAGGTTAGACTCTTTAGTTCCAAAAGGAGTTAGTGAAGGAGAAATGGAAGCTACAGTCTCAACACTTGGAATATCATGATTCCCACTCTTACAAACCTGAAAATATTCTGCACATACTTCATCAAGCACATCAGTTATATTCACGGTCTCAGGCTCGTGGTATTTCTTAGAAATCTTTCCCATGTAAAAAACAACCTTCTCATCCCCTACTTTCATGATTAACTCTCCCTCAACAACATCTATAAGGGTCCTCCTATTCCTCAAGAAAGGTCTACCCACAATCAAAGGACACGAGGATCCATATCATAGTCTATCACAACAAAATCCGCATGAAATGTAAACTTATCAACTCCCACAAATATATCCTCAGCTATACCTAAAGGATAAGCAACCGTACAGTTGGATACTTCCAAAGTCATCTTTGTGGGGGTTAACTCAGGGAGTGATAGTTGTTTCCACACTGATAATGGCATCAAATTAATACTCGCTCCTAAGTCTGCCAAAGCCATACAGTTTTTCACCCCAGGGAAATTGCAAGGAATCAAAAATCTGCCAGGGTCACCAAGCTTATAGGCAATTTCTTTAACAAGACCGTAGAACAATTTTCATTTAAAGATGTATTGGCCACATCAATTGATTTCTCCTTATTAGACAAAAGGTCTTTAAACATCTTAGCAAATTTTGGTATATTAGCAATAGCCTAAGCAAAAGTGATGCTAAGATTTAGTTGTTTAAACATTATTAATAAGTTTGAAACTTAAATATCATCTTTG
Organism: Glebionis coronaria; assembly: GCA_025667525.1. NCBI lineage: Eukaryota > Viridiplantae > Streptophyta > Magnoliopsida > Asterales > Asteraceae > Glebionis > Glebionis coronaria. The sequence goes on from CM046874.1 coordinate 109,339,675, forward strand.
TTTTTCAACTTGTCATTCCTTAACCTTAAATGTAAGGTATATTGGGTTTATGGTTAAAAGGTTGACAAATATACTCGATTTTCAGTTTATGGTACTTGTTCTTGTTGTTTGTTTCAGGATAAAATTTAGAAGATATTGTCCATTTCAAACCCTTTTGGTCTGTTGTAGATCAACCAACAAAGGATTCATAAGCTCTTACCTTAAGTTGATTATTTGGAAAAATAAGCTCAAAATGAGGGGGAGGGTTGAATAGTACTTGTAGCAAGACTAGGTTGAGGTAAACCCTTAGACTCAATGCATGTATTGTTCTTTTCCTTTTTTCTTGTTTTGTCATAATAATACCTTTTTGATTATATGCTTATTTGCTTTATGTTATTTGCATTATTTTCTTTTATTTACTGCTTATTTTACTTTCCATGCTTTTATTTTATTTTATTGTTTTTGCTTTAAATTTTCATTTGCTTGATTAAATTTTGTTAAGTCAGTCCTAAAGGGGTGCTTGGGATTAGGCTTTTAACTAGGTTCAACACACTTTGGAGGCATCAAGCTTAGTGAACACTTGCACTAGGCTAATTTAAGTTTAATTATTGCTTTAAAATTCAGTTTATTTGTATAAATCAAAATTTTGCTTTGTTTTGAGTAATCTGTGAAAAATTGAACTAGTAGGGATCAAATCTATCATTGTTAAGTTATTGGTAGTTATGTCTGATTTATTTTGCTTCATTATCTGTTATTAATGATGTCTTAAGTGTCTTGAGTATTAGAAAACACTTAAATTTTGATTTAAGTGTCTAACTAAGCTTAACTTGGTCAATTTTATTGCCAAACGCATCAACATCAACTCTAGGTTAGATTCTAGGTTAAAAGCTCTCATTTTTAGTTTACAAGTAGCTTAGTAGCTTATCTACATCTGTATTAGCATAATTTAGGTTTTGCAGCTTATTAGAGAGCTTATTTTTAAGCTCAAAGTTGGATTAAACAACCTTGTTCTAGTCCTATTATTATAGCATAGTTTAGATTTTTAATAAGTTTTGATTTCTGCTTATCTATGTTGATTTGTAATCGTCTATACGCCTATTTGTTGTTTTTAGCTTATACTAACTCTCCAATAAGCCAATTGCTTAGTGGGGCTTGTTGAGTTCCTTAAAAAAACAAACTAGCAATGTCTCACGCCATTCACAACACACACACATCTTATCGTTTGTCCTTCTTTTTCAGTTAAGACCCAAAAAGGTTTATTTCTATTGTGTATTGTACAATATTAGCCAAATAAGCTTATAACAGTTTATTTTCAATTTCTGACTTATTGAAACATCCAATAACTTTACATTTGTAGTCAAAATCAATTACTTCCTCCGTCCCACTTTTATTGTCCTAATTACTATTTTAGTTTGTCCCAAAAAAATGTCCAGTTTCTTAAATAAGAAGTCAGAATTAATTAATTTTCCAGTTTTACCCATGCTATTAATTTTTTAAAAGGAAACTATTAATGTATTCAAAGGATGAACTTCTCTTTTTTAACATAAAAGGGCTACATTCAATGTATCTATCATAAATCACAAAAAAAATTGTTGGGGGACAAATAAAATGGGACGGAGGGAGTAATTTATAATTTTTTTATTATTTATAATAATATTTTCAAATAAAAATGATATATTAAACATAATTTTTTTTAATCTATTTTTAAAATTAGATTATTAATTTAAAACGTTTCAAAATATTAACCTTGTTATGAATAATATTAATGTGGATGTCCTATAAGGCCCATGACCCAATTAGCCATTAGGGTTTTACTCTAATAGTATCTTATAAATACATATTGTATTCTCCTTAATCAATAATCAATGAATAATTCTCCTCTCTACTTCTTGTTTGTTCTTACTTTTACATTGATTCACAACACGTTATCAGCACGCTCTATAATTTTGGTTTAGTTTTTCTAGTTTTCAAGACCACGCTCTACAATTTTGCCTTGTTTTGTTCCACCAAATTGATAGAGGTACGTGTCTCAACTTATTTAATCTGCTTACGTAATTTTTTTTGTTGATTGTATGTATTGAATGAAAAGTAGTTGCTTAATACCTTATTTTCATAAGTTAAATTGTTATGATTAATTATGAACAATATTAGTAACACTATTAATCAATCTTGATAGCTTGATTCATCGGGTCAATAGTTTGGCTGATATCACATATAATGTTTCCAGTGTTATAGTTTTTGCAACATATCAATTTGTTTTTTTTCTCTTTTGATTTGTTAATATTATTGTTATTATATATGTGTGCGAGACAAATTCATTGGACATCTAGATCTATTAATAACTGTCTGATAGATGGTTATTGTTTGTGTATACTTAGATTTGACATCTGAATTAAATTACTGATGTATTAGACATTGACCTAAAACTGTTTTGGTAACTAAGATTGTATATCGAATCAATAACTTAAAAAGTAAATGTATATAACTTTTCACCTAAAAGGTGAATTGATATATGTTGGTCAATTGCCAAAAGAAAAATAAATTTACAATTCAAGTTATCCGTAGTTTATAAACATATCAGACTTATGGATCTTAAAAGTAACTTATGATGCGCATGCTATAAGTTGATCGAAGAGGTTATTTTTTTTATTCTGTTACTTAAGGTAACTTTTAAACCATTAATTTTTCGCATCTTGTTAAACAAGCGATGATTTGATTACTAATGGTGATTATTACACCATACATGCATGCGATCTTTGATTATTTGCGTATATGTAGGAATTTAATAAGTATGGCTTATCTAATTATTTTATTTACATACGAAGCCTTCAAAAGATAAAAGGAAAATTGTTGATGATAAGGAACTGGTTTCTTTTATAATATGGCTTATTACACGAATTACGATATATAAATGGTTTGGTTATCTGTACTTAATTGGTGAGTTATTGTATTGGAAATTTTATAGACCAAACCGAAGCCTACTAGAGTTTTATTGATATTAGTATGTATATGCTAGTTGTATAAAAGAAAGTCATCAAAATAAAACATGATATTTAGCTAATATGATTAGTTTGATCCTGATCTATAATAGCGAATATCGATTAGTTTCCTATATGACTTTTGTGTGTATTTGTACGTTAAGCATAATACATGATCTTTAGCTAAACTGGTACCATAGGCATTGTGATGGCGAAAGAGGCGAAAAAAGCAACCCGTAGAAAGATTTGGCGCCGCTCACTAAAGTTGTTGAAATATTATTGGTTGATTATTAACTTTTACGTTTTGAACTACTATTATGGTTCATCGGTTTATATGCGTTAACAAGTATAATAGTACAAAAGTGAAAATTATGATGCCACGCCAATTGTGATGTTCGTTTCTTCATGTTGTAGTCAAGAATTATTATTTTAGGTTATATTAGCAATCTCTTTCTGTAAATTTTTGATTGGAAGAGATTATTTTTAACAAAAAGTTACGTAATTAATAACTCTAAAAAAGCTTTAAATAATCTCTTGCCAATAATAACCTATAATTAAACTTTTACACTTTTAGATATAATACCCACATTGTTGAACAAGAGAGTAATAGAATTTTCTAGACAATGGTTGCTTGAAAAATGGTTGAAGAATCAAATACTTATTTTGTTTCATAGCATCAAATATTATGGAGATTTGGTAAAGGTAATAGTTTTGTAAGGAAAAGATTGATAAAATCTAGAATATCGTGATCTTATTTTAGGCTAATGTGATTAATATATAATTTTTCTCGATATTTTGATCCGTAAGATATTTGTATGACATATATTAATTTCCTTTTTCATTGATGATAATATATCACTAAATATTTAGAAATTACTAGCAATCATAATGCTCTCTGTTTTTTTTTTCTCTAGTTACTAATAGTATTGATGACATTGTTAACAAAGAAAATACTTAATTTGATACGAATTAAGAGTATACACATACTTCATTATCTCTTAGTAATGGTTAATTTTCATATTAATCTAATTATAAGAAGGCATGCAAAACTCATGATATTAGAGACTTATACATTTGAATGTGACAGTCTGCTAATTAGTATATATATTTTGTATTTATATTTAGTAAAGATGAGAACACATCAATGTTTATTTATTTACTTATTGTATTGTCGGGCTTTTATTTTGATCGAAAATCTAACCAACATGAACTCGAACTATATATATGTCGGTGTACTATAATGTTGAATTATGTGAAGTAAATGTGATGAGATATAATGACAAATATTAAGTGTAAATAAACTTGTAAAATTTCTATTAGAAATTGTATCAAGTTTAAAGAATAAGATAAGTTGGTTACTATCATTGAGTTTGTTATATGTGTTTAACAAATAGTGCAATTTTTAATATGATATATGCTTCATTATTTGATATTGTCCGAATATTAACATAATTATGGAAAGCTACACATAGCTCATATAAATTTATTGAATATGTATAAGTCCAAATATGATGAAGTATGTGGCCATAAAGTATAAGTTTATGAGCCAAGATTACTATAATACTTGGCATGACCGGTTGGACTATTCCGGATCAATGATGATGCGAAAATTATAGAAGAACTATGAGTTTCTTCGAAGATCATTTTGATTATCTTTATTGTTCTCAATGAAAGTTAATTAATTATCACCACTAAATATAAATAAGAACGCATTCTTTATTTTGGAAAAATAAAACGAGCATGTATGTAGGCCTATACATGTCAATGTGGATCATTTTGAGTTATAAATCGATGCATCGTCAAAATGATCATCAAATACGCACCTTCAAGTTGGCCTGATTAGTGGCTCGATGTGAGCATGATTTTCCAACTATGATTATTGAGAATAGTGGTGAATACTTACAAGTTTGGGCGATTATTGAAATAAGTATTGAAGTTTATATAGCCCATGTTCATACGCAAATTGATTTTGTTGAAACGTTTATAAAACGTCTTTAGTTGATTGCAAAGCCTATAATTAAGAGAACAAGAGTTTCGGTTTACGGGGCAGTTTATAACATATGAATTCGCATATTGCCAATAATTAATAGTGAATCCTCCCATTATAATGGTTTTTGGTCACAAACCATATAGTTCCCATAAGACATATTGAAATGTGTGACATATATCATAATAAGTCCACCACAACGCACAAAATGGGATTTTGAGAATGATAATTCATTCAGGGGGAGAATGAGCAGCGACAAATTTGGAATGAATTATGATAATGAAAAGTTGATCCTCACAAGTAATGAATATGAACATAAAGTTCATGGGACAATTTACATTCCAGATCTAGTAATTGCCAGACAAGGTTAGTGACCTAAATAAAGTGACTAGATCACAAACGCTGCTAGTGCTCCAATCAAAATGAGTGTCCCAACAATAAAACCAATGATTGGTAGTAAGTCTATGGCACGCCTACAACGTGATAGACTATTTGATTTCAATGAAAATCCTCGATTGAAGAGATAATATGGAGCAAGAAAATTAAGATGGTCGAATCGAGGTAATAAAGACCCCATGATAGTCTCCTAAAGAGACACTAGACATGAAGGTAATTGAGAAAACCCCGGGTACATAAAGTATTATGAGATCTCAATAAGTGATAGAATGCATTGTCTAGTAAAGTGTGGAATCGAAATTAAATGAATCGACGTTGATGGATATATTATATATATAAAGTGCATGATAATGATAATAAATTATATAGCGCTAAAGTAAATGTGAGGATCATGGATACATGAATGGCCAAAATATAATGACGCAAGAAAGCAATGAATAATTGAAGTCTCTTGTGATGAGACATATGATTGAGGCTTATAGTCCATTTATACACCCTATTGGATATGCATCGGTCTTTATGAGAAACGAAATATTGAAATATAAATTAAGTTACAAATGATGGCACACGTATATTTTCTCAAAGACTTAAAAATGATCATGTAGATACATGTTCACATGTGGTGGATCTAATAAATATTGTAATAGTCTAGCAATACGATAAATAAGTGATATGCGTCTAAAAGATATATAATATGATTAGAGCTCATGTGATGGTTATTGCATATAAAATGCATGGAGCTTGCTAGTGGTTTTAATGCTTAAGAAAAGTTCTCCAAAACACTACTTGATTGTACTAAATTAATCATGTTTGGGCATATATGTTATAATCGCCTTAGTGTGTAGAATTGTGCCAAATAAAAAATTATGATTATAAAGGCGATTAGATGCATAGAAAATCAAATTTGAAACAAAAGATAAAGTTTGTCTTAGCTCTGAAATTAAACATCTTAAGGATGAAATATGTGTACATCATGAAAGCTAAAGACAAAGTTATATCCTTATATGGATAAATGACTCTCATGTTTATGAGGTCACATGTTATTGGAAAGAACTCCTTGATTTATAATAATGATGATCACAATATCGATTTAGATATGTCATACTAGAAAGTGTATGAACAATTAACTTTTTGCAAATGGTAATACTTGGTATTAAGACACTTCATGTGCATTTCATTGTTTCAATGAGATTAAGTGATGTGATCATCAGGGGAAGACAAGATACGTGTTGCACTCTTTTTTCCTTGACCAAGGTTTTGTCCCTACAGGGTTTTCCGGCAAGGTTTTTAATGAGGCAACATCCTTGAGCGTATAAAGGAGTAAGGTTTAGTTTTTCCTTGATCATGGTTTTGTCCCCACAGGGTTTTCCAGCAAGGTTTTTAATAAGAAAACAACTTCGGTCGTATAAAGGAATGATGTATTTTTTCCTTCACTAGATTTTTGTCCCACTGAGTTTTATCTAGTAAGGTTTTTAACGAGGCATACTGTTCAAATGGATAAATATGGAATTGATGTCCATCAATGGCGACAAGACAAGACATTTTGTTCAAGCGGTTATTTGGCGGATCTATTTACCAAGATACTTTCTACGTCAACACTATGAAGTTAATGTACAACAATGGAACGCGTCAACTAAAAGATCTCATGTGATTTAGTCATCAGAGGGAGATAATCACGCTACACTATTTTTGTCCTTGGTCATGGTTTTGTCCCATTGGGTTTTTCTGACAAGGTTTTTAACGAGGTAGTATTTTCAAAAGCGTATTATTAATGTGGACATGCAAGAGGGAGTGTTATGAATAATATTAATGTGGATGTCTTATAAGGCCCATGACCCAATTAGCCATTAGAGTTTTACCTTAATAGTATCTTATAAATACATATTGTATTCTCCTTAATCAATAATAAATGAATAATTCTCCTCTATACTTCTTGTTTGTTCTTACTTTTGCATTGATTCACAACAAACCTAGATTATTACAGATACTATATTTGATCGACACGAAAAGCTATATGAAATGAATTTAAAAAAGATCGATCGGTCCCGGGGAAGGTGTTTTTTGGAGATCGTTTTACGGAATCTAATCAACATTGGGTTGCCCAGTGGGGCCCAGTGGTTATTTTTATGTCCAATATATCGAGTTGGCTGCTCAAATTATCACGAAAAACTGACCATTTGATTTCCTAAAACTTCGTAAAATTAACCACGGGAAAGGATGAGGAAGGTCCAGATAGTGTGGTCAATAATGTAACCAATATATATGTGCCACGTGGAAGATAATATACTTGGTTGCAATTGCAATGTCCAACTTGGGTTTGTTTTTGAATACTTCTATCTAAAGTGTTGGAGTACGTAGGAATGTAGGATCATCAAGGAGCTAAGACGATCGACGTATGTTTTTTTAGAACGGGTAAATGTTAATGGTTAGTGGGTCGAGTCGTGCAGTAATATTTAAACGATAGAATGTTTTTTCTTCGAACTCTTGTTTAGTTATTTAAAAACTCTTTATCCGCTTCATTTGAGAGCCATTGACAAGTCTTGATCAAATTCTTCAAAAAAATATCCTACAAAGAAACTACTTAATGAAACTTTGGTGATCAATTGAGTTAATTCATTCATACATCTCTACTATTTTGAGTTTAATTTTTTTAACTTTTTTTATTATTATAATTTTGTTTATGTTAAAAAACTAACAAATAAATAATACAGTATAAAATTATAAAGTTTAACAGATTAAAAATATTAAATTGATAAAAACACATAGCATATACTGATAAAAAAAACCTATGTTGAACACTAAACGAAAAAAACAAGTACACGTGAATGATAATATTGACTACGTAATACTTAAGTACTAATAATACATCAATTGTACCACCCATTTACATACTGATGCATCTCCTCTACAAAAATTATGTTGTCATTAACTTATTGCATTATACGAAAACCGACAATATATGAAGATAATTGCAAAAGTTATATTCTGAGTAAACGAACACGCATAAACAAGCATACAAGATGCATTTGAATCGGTCGGATTTGCGACCAAGATCTTCGTTCTGTCCTAGAGGACGCATTACGTCAACTAACATCGATAAGAAAGGACATATCGATCAAGCGCTACCGACTTTGTCGACCCCTTCTATTGTGCCCAACTTAAGGCGGGATGTAAAAATAGACCAATGAGATCCTTCATCATTATAATTTTAATGATACATCAGTTTTTGTTTCAACAATCAATTTTACCATTAATTGAATTTAATAAGATAATCAATTTAACCATAAAAATATATCTCACATTAATATTTAATTAAAACAAACACAAACAACAAACATTGAAGACTCGATGGTCTAGACGACCAAATACTCCCTTATTTAATCAAGGATGAAGACAGGGTTTTAAAATGCTTATTATGCCTTTGTGAATCCAAAGTTAAAAAAAAAAGGTTTTCATTCGCATGAGACTAGAAAATACACATTGTTTGTCAATCGCACGTCAATGAAAGTAAAATTAGAGGTCTTGTGTAAAACCTGCCAAAGGCTCTCAGGTGAAACAGATAAAGAGTTTAATATAATTAGACGAGAGTTCGAATAAGACATTATGCCGTTTAGAAAGCATTGTACGACTCGACTTACTAATCACTAACATTTTCCGTTCTAAAAAAATGAAAGTAAAACTAGAGACTAATGTTTGAAGTGTCGTTTTATATGCGATCGAGAAGTTATTGGGTTAGTCAATTTTGTGCTTCTCATGTTACAAGATCAAAATTTACAAAGAGGGTTCGTTGCATTTGTAATGTTTGCTTGTTCATAGTAGCGTCTTTGCGAACAAGGTTCGTCTTGGCTTTGTGATTGAGATACTAACTTAAACTTTTTCTTTAAATGAAGACGTCACTGGCTTGCTAAAAAAAGTATGACAAAGTTCAACAAAAGTAGTTTGGTTTCTTCCGTGTAGCGTCTTGCAAAATAGATAATGATCAAGTTATTGACCATTTACATTCTACAAAACGTATACCAACAAACATCATATCGAACAACTATTTGACTTTATTTATACCATACACATGTAAGAAATACAACTGTGAAACAACTAAATAATTAGTGGTTCAATCGTAGAGAGATAGGTGCAGTTAGGGGTGGCGTAGTTTGGGATAGATAAAAAGAATAAAAGATGTTAGCAAGTGTTAAAAATATCATAACATATAACTATATAAAAATATTATAACAAATTTGTTTATTTAACATTATAAGTTTTAAAATGTTAATACACGATAATAAATCAGGTTTTAAACGACACAATATATGCATGATTTTATTACTTTGTGAGTGGACCGTGACAGACACCTACCCACATAGCTATGCCACTTGCAATTATTCGAAAGCTACTTGTGTTTCATGACTTTTATATATGATTTTTTTAAACGTTACAAATATAATTTTTTTTAAAAATCAAATTGATTTAGATTGATTTAGATCGAACCGATAACACGATAACTTAACAAGATCAATTATAACCGGTTTTCAAACATTGAACTTTTGACACAACAAAATCCTGTTATAAACGTTCACGTGGTCGTCTAGTTTACTTAATTATCAACAGATGATATCAGTTCATAAAAGGTTTTGTATCTTTTATTTTTTCCTCTTTTAGGGTCCTTTTTTTAGCATCTTGTTAATTGAGGTAGAATGCCTTGTTTTATATCTTGTTCCCTTTGTGGTTTAATATATGCTGCTTTTCCAAAAAAAAAATTACCGATTTATCAATTATAAAAAAGGCCGATTCAAAGGTCTATTAGTATTTACGTGTTTATAAAGTAGCAAGCAATTCGCCTGAGTTTGACTAACGAGGTTTTTAATGTGTTAGACATGACACATGCAAAATGGAATTTTGAGTGATATTGTTGTCACCCATATAGCTTATTACGTGTCTAATAACAAGAGACAACCCACTATTAACAACTTTTAGGTCGGTACAAACATATAGGCGTGTATATTTACTAGTTCTCAAAGTATATTCTTAATTATCTTATGGTTCGTTTGTTTTTTCTTATCACAAAAATTATAATTATTATTAATAAAATAAAAATTATTTAATAATTATGATATTAAGTCATTTAGAGCATCGACTATGATATTAATTATCTTACTTTTTGGCTCATCGTATTTTGTCTCAGCGCCATAGAAGTAGGAAAAGCTAACGTTATAAATTTTCAAGTTTTTAATATTTTTAGTAGATTATGTGTAATACATGATACAATTTTTTTTATGACATTACATTTTATTATATCAACAAAAAAACTTGAAAAATATAGTGTTATAGCTTTCTCATGCACGCGACTATAGTTTATGTCCACAATTTAAGCTATGACACAACATTATAGCTAATGCTTTTAGTGATTTTGAGTTATTTTCATAAACAAACAAAAGAACGTAAAAGTAGAAAAAGATAATAGGGAAATTTTACTTTGTTGGAAAAATAAACTAGCTTATCTTATGTATGGTCTTACGTGATGGTTGGAACAAAGACACATTTGTTTTTGAATTCAAATGTGGGAGATAAATAATGGCACATATTTGCACATACCAATCAATAGCTTAAGTCACACACTCTCATAATCCATTTTTTCTCTTCGAAAAATTCTCTTCAACTGTTAATAAAAAATAAAAAATATTGCACAGTTCAATAGAAATATCTAAATACGTGTCTCATTATTTTCAATAATTCATACTTGTAGCAATAAAATACTATCGTTCCGATATATTTTATATCTATATAAGGCATTTTGCTGATAATTCAAATTGAAGCATTACTGGATGTCCAATTAGGGTATATATAACATGACGATCAATAGAAACCACTGAATCATAGGGCCTATGCCACCTTCATTCATAAATTAACTAGAAATAGCTAATAAGACAAATACCATATAAGGCTACATTAACTTAATATAACTCAGGCCTAGAGCCGCTTTTAAGATTTAAGTAATGGATATGATATAAATAAAATGAAAAAACTCGTTAACTATTATAAAGATTAACGGTAATAAATCTTTGATTGGTATCCACTCATATTATAACATCCAGTAGTTTTGACTAATGTAATATTTATGTTTATAAATAAAGAGGTGATTTTATTTATGAAATTTTTGCTTTTTATTATGATATATGACTGAATTGTTAAATATATGGATACTCACTATCTCAATTATCATTTCCACATACGCCTATATGTTACATACACTATGTATATATCAAGTCTGAGTTCTAAAGATAACTATATGTACAAACAATGAATAAGAACAACTCAATAACAACAAGGATACCCTAAAATAGCCATAGAAACCCTAGAAATCCCTTATAAACTAATATTACAAGCATTATAACTACATAAAAACTATGTACTATTATTAAATACATTATACTAATTGTAATCTACCATATAAAAAAAGGTAAATAATCACAAAACACTAATATTCACTAATCACAAGCTAATTACAAGAAAATGACCTAAAACCAAGATTAGCATATAAAATCCAATCTATAATGAATTAGACTCTAATATTTTGCAACAAATTATAAAACTCAACTAAGTATCATAATAAGTTAATACATTTATCTAAAACCAAGTTACAAATTATTAAAGCATAAAGTACAAGTTTTTAAAGCATATGACCTTAAGCTTACTTAAATAACCCTAGAATATGATCAACCTATATAAAACCTTAAAATAAGAACATAGAACCCATAGCAGTCATAAACATATCATATAAGACTTAGAATAAGCTTACATTAAGATACAAACCCTAATTACCCAAAATAGAAAGTCATTAGGCTTAATGATATAGAAACCCTTATATTAAAAAATCTACATGGAATCATTACCTAATATTTTAGGACTAGTCTACAAATACTCATAGGACTTCCTTAAGGTTATAAGATTATGTTAAGACAATGTACAAGTACCCGAATGCACAAGGTACAAGATTACAATGCATGACTTGTAAATTATGTCAAAATAGGTACTTTCACTCTTTAGACATGTTTACCTAAACTAAACCATTAAACCAAGTGTGAGAACTCTTTGGACACTAAAGACACAATTTCTAAGACCTAAATTAAGTTTATATTAGAATCTAATAGGAGGATAATCACTTTGACTAAGATTAAACCCTAGATCATTAGAAAACCCTAATCTACAAAAATATACTTCCCATTTTCACATAAAACCTTTTTTTAAACTTCAAACCAAGGACCCAAATCTCTTAAATAGAATGTATAAACCCTAAATAAGCCTTAATCATTTATTAATCACTTTCCTAAGTCCCTAATCACCAAAAACACAAACCCTAAGTTACAAGCCCTAGATTTAGGACCCTGTTTAGTATTTTGACTTCAAAACCTATTTCAAACACTTTCCCTCCAATTCTAAGGTTTGAAATCAAATATTTACATGTTCTAAGATATTTTAGGAGTGGTGAAAAGTAGGTGCATCACCTACTAGGGCGCTACACATCAACATTCTCATCTTAAGTATGTCGTGACACATTTTGAGCCACAAGAGAGGATTGGATTGAAGCTAGGGTCTAAGAACTTGTGTAGAGCTTCACTAGATATCATTAGTCATTGCTCTATCTATGTTACAGGTTTAGATGCCAAAATTGGAGCCTAAGTTTTGCTAGTACTATAAATAAGGCCGAATACACAACATAGAGACTTGTACCCCATTTTCCTTAAACCTCCTACCTATTTTTCATATTAACTTCTATAAATGCCCTAGTACATCCCACAAGACCAAAAACAAGGTCTAAAAGGAAGCCATTGAAGCTTTTGAAGCTTTGATATCAAGTAGTGTTCATAAGAAGCCATAAGGAGCCATTTTGGAGCTACCTAGGTAATTTCTATGTTAAACAAGCTTTGATCTTGTTATAATAAATTATAAGACTTTTTATAATGCCAAAATTATGTTAGAAAGACAATCCAAAAATAACTAAGTCATTTCATCAATTTAAATGAAAGTTATAAGCTAAAGATGTCTTAAAATCCTAGTTTTGTATTTTACATGAAATAACGACTTAAAATACATTTCAAGAGCTATAATTCTGTTAAAATGTTTTTTATTATGATTATAAATATGATTTGAAACTTTTTTTTTAAATCCTAGATCATTTGGTACATTTTTGAAGAAGTTATATGATTTTTACAAGTATAGGGATTAAAACTGTCATTTTTGAAACTATTTGATATTTTGGGCCAAAAGTGTCATTTTATGAAGGATAAATCTGTAATAATAAATTATGGAAAGTTTGAGACCCCAAGGTTAAATATTAAAGGATTAAATTGCAATATAATGAAACTATATATTTAAGAGGTTAAAAATGTAATTATACCAAAATATAACTATAAGGACTATTTTTGCCAATATTGAAACTAAAGAACATGAAATTTAATAAAATATAATGTGTCATGTTAGTAGGAAGCTTTGTACAAAAATGTTCCATCTCGATATTACGTTCTGACTGAGTGGTTGGGTTACGATTTAAAGTGCCCTCGCTCCTCAAACGTTTATAGAATAACTTCTAAGTATAATGACTCGAACAATGATACTATAAGTAACAAAATATATGAATCAAAGAATGAATACATGAAATAATAAAAGATTGAACTTAGAGAGTATGACTTGATATATCTATATATTGTGTGTTGACTCAGATATTGTGAAAAGGTTGTGATTGGGTATAACTGATTTAATCAAGATTGTGTAGGCTAAGGTGAGTTCATAGCCTCACTTTTAAATGCTTTATAAATGATTTGAAAACCCGTGATGGGGATATATGCTAAAACTAGAATACAAGTGTTTTTGTATGCTGCCTATATGATTATTGACACTACGTTTACTTGTTGTCGTTAAGTCCCTTTTTAATCGTGGACCGCTAATCATTTAGTGAGCACTAATATTATGAATAGTACAACTGGAGACTAACATCTCCTATCTGGGAAAGTCGCACTCGCTAGCAGCTAATGGTTCCTACCGAGGCTAAACATATATGCTTTATTTTTCTATTTAGGATAGTCCGGCAAACTTCTTACCTAAGGGCAAATTTGTTGGGTTTTCTTGATAATGTCTAGTTGCGAGGTCATGAGCTAGTGCAATAAGAATTGATGAATTTTAAAAATTTGGGTGTATAATAATGTAGCCCTGGAGTCGTACTTGTATTCAAATATTGTTTAAAAGCTATGGATTCACTCAACCATTGTGTTGACTATAAGGCATATATTTCAGGTGTATGAGGACTGGCGGGCTGCGGATGGTGGTGTCTTGAATAAAATTATCATACTATAAAATAAACTAGATCTTTGGGGAAAACCTGTGATGTACATTATTGTACAGTTGTTTTTATTTAACTCTGAATAAATGAATGATGACGTAATTATTTATTAAAATGTTTTTGAACATTTTCTATTATTATGACTAATGTACTTTGATAGTAATACCCCAAAATTAGCTTCTGCTGCTATAAGGTAAAATGGGGGTGTTACACATATAGCCATGTTCTATTTGGAGGAATAAAATAAAAATCTCTTTCGAAGAGATAGTTGAGTGGTTGAAAGCCCCAGAGGGTCCTATGGAGAATGTGGTCAGAAATCCATAATAGAGTCCCACCACAAACAATCGAATTGATTATTTTCATGCATGAGGATACTAGATTGCATAGTAGAAAAAACTTCAAAATCGTGACAAAACTCCCTTTTTCTTTTCTATTGCAATTTCTAGATTATTATATGATGAATTTTAAACTTTTCGTATATAGAAAAGAAAAAGAAAGAGATAGACTAGAAATGACATTTGTTATGTTAATGACACCAAAAGGATATTAATGAGTGGAATTGGGATATGGATGGAATATAGTGAAATAAAGCTACTTCGAGGTTCTCTATGAAATGAGTCATGGAAGGGAGCCACAACGAAGAAGTTCTAAGAGTTACAAAGGAAGCTTCGATCTCATATCGTTCATGGGCTGAGAACGTGAATGGAACTCTATGAGATAGAATCTCCCGTTGTTCCTCGGTAGCTCAGTGGTAGAGCGGTCGGCTATTAACCGATTGGTTGTAGGTTCGAATCCTATTTTTTGCCAAGATTTACACAAGGCTTGGTCTTATTTTCAAACAAATCTTTTCTTTTTGGACTAAAGACGTGTCAGGTGACATGAATATTTTCTTTTTGAACTAAAAGACGCATCAGATGACGGGTTTAAAGAAGAGAATGTTTCAAATGTGAGGTGATCGAGAATGAATAACCATCGACTGCGGATGATGACACTACGATGACCATCGGCGATAATCATTTTTCTTGTCACGCCAACTTTCTCTATTTAGCGACCCATACAAAACTTTTTACCATTATAAAACGACCTTCAAATTTATTTTTTCTTGACCATAAAATTACATTTCATTAAATAATAAAAACATTACATAATTATAAAAGCATTACATAACAACAAAATTAAAATAGTACATAAATTATTAAAAACAATACATAACCAATTATTAAGTTTCTTGAATAAATGCATCTCAATTTGTGTCCAAACAACAAAATTATTCACAATTATTCACAATTCTCCAACACGAATCCAATGTAAAGGCATGGTCATATCGCATTTCATATTTTGCCAATGCGTTTTGAATGCATGACCCTTCAAGTTCATTCGTTGGACACTATTGTAAACGACAACAAATATAGCAATTCTAAGCCGAAACGAAGTTTTCCATTTGGTGATGATGGCATCGTATCCTCGGATCTTCTTCCCCATTTCATTCTCAAAGTAAGCACCAACCTCCGACGAAAACACCCTCATTCTAGTGTCTAAACTGTTTACAAACACATTGCACCAAGCTTTACACAAAGTGATCTCTTCTGTTGTTGTCCATGCATGATTATTAATAACAAAGAGTGTGATGATGTGATGCGTGAAATCTAGTTTTCCCAAAATTAACCTTTACTAGATTATAACACGGGCAGTGTACCCTTGTCAATTGTAAAATAGTATTAGCAAATATCGGGTTCGAACACAGGGACTATTTATAGTTGAAATATTAGTTAGTAAAAATGCGTAACGAGTAACAAATTGGTTTTAGTCTTAGTGAAGACTTGCTTATAAAAACAGTGAAAATATTCAAGATTTCAAATATGGATAAAAGATACGCTTTCTTGGACCGTGAATGACTATGAGTTATTCCTTAGGTATGAAAATATCGATAAACTTCTAATGTAAAATCCTAAGTTCCTTTCGAATACCGGATTTCTCCAATTACCTAACCATGCAATGATTCCTTTCGAATACCGTTAACACCTCAAGTAATAGTGCATAAAGTTTCAAGCTGATAAGTGAGAATTAATTTATAAGCTTCCTTTCGAATAGCTTACTAACTCCTAAACCGATTTCTCAAAAGTTTAGTAGCTAGCGTTTGTGTGAATATCTACTTATGAAAATTGTTGTTAATGACTCCTTTCGAATATCATTCACTTATAATCAACTAAAGACAGGCCGATTAATTCGTTCCTATTTTAGTAAAAATTACGGATTCCTTTCGAATACCCGTTTTTAGATTACCAAACAAGAGTATAAACAATTTTGACAAGATACTTAAGTTATTAACCCAAACGGATCCCCAATTAATCTCAACAAATCAATCGAATTTCCAACCCAAAATCTAACACATAAACATCACATAATCCAAGCAAACGTATAAAGAAATTAGCTACTCATGATTGTAACAAACACAATTGAATATGTAAAAGACATACTTTAATCTTGCTATTAAAATGATAGAAAATGAATACCAAATTGAGAAAGAGGTTCCAATGATCTTCAAAGTAACAAAGTAAAAACTTGAAGTAACAATTGTTCAATAGAAACTTATGATGATAATGAAAATGATGCTAAAGCTTGATGATGATGATTCTTGAATTATATCTTCAAGAATGGATGTGTGTAATATGGATGTTGAGTGTATGATGATATGAATGCCTCCCCTCTTGTGTGGATGTTGTGTTCCTTAAATACTCCTCCTGGGACATCAAAAAACGTCTAGCAATAATGTCCCATGATGTCCACTAACTCTTTAGCTTCCCCCTTAATGAGGAATAAAAACAGAGTGTGTAACTGCAAAAAGACCAGTTGCGCCGCAACTGAATGGTCTTGCGCCGCAACTCTTGTTCCGCAAGTGCCAAGTCCTGTAGCTTCTTTAGTTGCGCCGCAACTCTTGAGTCTTGCGCCGCAATTGGTGATCCGAGAAACCATGATCTGTAGCAACTTCTATTGCGCCGCAACAGGTATGTCCTGCGGCGCAACTCTTGATCCGAGGCTGAACTGATTTGGGTGTAAAACTTTTGCTTTGCCCCTTTTGGTCCCAAATCTTTTACAGCAACATGAGCAGATTTGATGAGCCTTTACCAAGTAGCTGCTCGCTCTTGGGCTAGCCAGTCTTTCTGGTGGAATAAGCATCACCCTGGGAGACTAGAACCCAGCCCAACTCTTAGAACGTGAATCAATGGTGAGTGGGGGTACCCTGATGATTTTAGGCAAACCATCACAGCCGTCAACGGATTTGATATGTCTTTACCAGAAGCCGTACCCTTCTGGACTCGCCAATTCTTAGCAATGAAGCATCGGTGAATTGAACACCCTATAGCTTTAAGCAAGCTATTACAGCTATCAACGGATTTGATAAAATCTTTACCAAGAGCCGTACCCCCTTGGATTAGCCACTTTTCAGTCTAGGACCATGGCAAGTGAAAACCATCCAGTTTTGGGTAACCTGGCAACCATCAACGGATTTGATGTGTCACACCAAGAGCCGTACCCTCAAGGTGAATCAATTCTTTCTTGTCGGTAAGACATGGTGAGTTGAGAACCTACAAAACACACTTTACACAAAATATAAGCAATATGGGGTCTATCCATTACGTTTAGGACACAAAACATAACAAATATCGCTATGAAAAACTCGTATAAATGAGCGATATCAAACCCCCCATACTTAAGCATTTGCTTGTCCCTAAGCAAATCCGACTCAAACCGTAATGTTTTTTTTTTTTTTTTTTTTTTGTAAGACTCTAAATGACTCAAATGGGACTAAAATAAACGTTATAGGGGACAAAACTAACTAATTTCCCGACTCACCCCCCCATACTTGAGTAACACATTGTCCCTAATGTGTTCCATCAAAAGAAAATCTAACTAAAAGGGAAATTAAAATAAAATTAGAAAAATAAAAGGGAAAAGAAAAAAAATAACACCGTGCGAGTTCCGATTGATGAGGTCTGAATTCCGAGTCTACTCCGCACGTGCTGAACTTAATGCCAGTCTTAAACACAACTGAAAAAGAAAAAGTACAACAACAATCAAAGAAGCCCCACAAACGGCTTCAACTTCTTCACTCATCATCCGTAGGTGGTGGTTGGTACCACATGGGAGGTGGGTTGTATTCAGTCCACCCACTTGCTGCCTCGGAATTCTGCACATGATACTGGGAAGTGGCCATATAATCCCACATGGGCTGGTATCGCTGCATGTGGTACTGCGTGTAATCCCCAAACTGGTGCAAATCTGAGCGGGTCCTCTCGACCTCTGTTCTGAGCTGATGAACCTCCGCATATGTCTCATCCACTCGGTGCCCAATCCTATACAATTCC
Source organism: Glebionis coronaria (assembly GCA_025667525.1). Classification (NCBI taxonomy): domain Eukaryota; kingdom Viridiplantae; phylum Streptophyta; class Magnoliopsida; order Asterales; family Asteraceae; genus Glebionis; species Glebionis coronaria. The sequence goes on from CM046874.1 coordinate 109,358,710, forward strand.
TGCATCATAGGATTAAAATCAAACTGCCCAGGTTGTGGGGGAACTGCTCCCGCTGCGTTTGCATTACCTGCTTCTTCCTCATACTCTTCCTCAGCATCGTCACCCTCCTCCTCTTGAACATGACCAACATACACTCGGTTTGCGGTTACAATATTTGCTCGTTGCAAATCATTCATTGTAAACGTCTTCCATCCCACCGGTGTACCGCACCTTTGAATCCCCGCCTGATTTAGAATACCCAAATTCCTTGCAATCCTCGTAATAAAGTGGCCACAAACCATAGGCCCTGCAGCTTGTCGTCCTGACCCTTTATCGCTCATATACTCAACCAATGCCCACGGGGCATTCACAAACTGATTCGGGTCCCTCTTTGCGAAGAAAAACAAAAGCCACAAATCATCAAGATACACCTTGTCCTGATGCTGAAATCGGTGCAAGAATGAATTAGAGATACCTTTTTCAAGCACTCTAAGTATCGGATCCGTCAGATTGTTTGCTTTGTTGGTGCGTGCGTGAGGCCTATGTCCGGACAAATCAAACCATACCTCATCTTTCCTACCCCGAATTGCATTCCAGTCCCAACTTCCCTCACAAATATAATTTGGCATATTGGATTTATCCATATATTCAGCTTCCGTGAATAAACCCGCCAAATACCCAAACTGTGGTAGGGTGACCTCATGAGCTCGCCCCCCTAACCGAAACTGAATTATCTCGGCACCATAAACTTCATGACTATTATCCGGAACCGGGTCAACTGTCAAAGTAGAGTAAAATTCGAGACAGAGTTCTCGATAAATTTTCTCCCGGACACTAAATGCTCTCCTCCAAACGTCCACCTCAAAAGGTGGCGCCCCTGCCCTGCTTATAAACTGAGTAGTCAAAAACGGATTCAACTCAGCAGTTATTCCCAAGTTATCTAGCATACCCCAATCTAAGAACTTCGGGGGATGAACCACTTTATTCTGAAGCAAGGCCAAATTGTTATTAAACCGGATCTTTTCATCAGCTGTGCATCCCGGCCATTTTAGCCAAGGGTGCACTTCTTGTCTCATGAGCATGGATTCAGCGGATGGAACCGATGAGTGGGTCACTCGAGGTGCTCTGGATGATTCTCCCATCTCTGGCTCCTCAACAGCTTGACGTTTGCCCTACAAAAACAAACAACAACAACAACGAAACAAAACTACATTGTTAGAATCCTATTATTCTGTCTCGGGCTCTTTCTTGCGCCGCAGCTATTCCCTCTTGCGGCGCAACTGGGTGTTTTCTGGGCAAAAACTGCAGCAACAAGGAACCCCAAAAAGACCAAATCTAAACCTAAAAATCCTAACACTAAACGATATTAGGCCTAATTAACTTATGTTACTAATTAACTAATCTTAATACTAAAGAACCCTAATTAAAAACTTTCCCCCAAATTAATTATACATCAAGAACCCTAATTAAAACTAAAATTAAGAATTTAAAAGGAATATACAACATACCAATCTCCTCATGAATGAATTGATTGATTTTTAAGAAAAGATTTGATGAAAATTCGAAGATGGAGATTAGTGTGTGTTTTTGTGTGTTTGCTGCGGTGCTAAGATTGTGTGAGAGAAATAATATGTGTGAGGGTTTTTTTAAAAGATAAGAAACTGATGTTTATCCCCACATGAACGTCTTGCGGCGCAAGAAAACTAGTTGCGGCGCAACTGTATACACGCCATTTATCAACCACCCTCGAATCCGGACTTGCGGCGCAAGACAGAGGAGTTGCGGCGCAACTCTTGATCCGAGATGTTTTCCTTCTAATTGACTTAAACACTAATACTAAAACATACTATAAAAACTCCTAAGTTACTAAAATAACTAAAGTCAGTAAAAATAATCAAAATAAGAGAAGTTAAAAGAGAAATGATACAACAAACCGGGGTTTAATCCGGAAATGCTCGTTTTTTTCCTCGAGTCATGAGCTTGACTCCTCGTTGTGCCGAGAATCTAGAACGGGTAAAACCCATCCTCCATCGTCATACCGTTCTCCTCATCTTCCTCATGATATAGCTTGACTCTTTGACCATTAACAATAAATGATCCGCCCTCATCCGTTTCTAACTCCACATATCCACTCGAAAAGACCCGTCTCACCAAATACGGACCCGTCCACTTTGATCTCAACTTAGGTGCTTTAAATTTGTACTTCGATTGAAACAAAAGCACCTTGTCCCCTTCCTTAAACTCTTTCCGCCTAATTTTCAAATCATGGACCATCTTAGTTCTTGCCTTATAAAGAGCGGAATTCTCGTATGCGTTCCATCTTAACTCGTCTAACTCATGGAGTTGTAGAAATCTGGTTTCGCCACTAGCTAGTAAATCCATGCTACACTCTTTAAGCGCCCAATACGCCTTATGCTCTATCTCCATGGGTAAATGACATGTTTTCCCATATAGCATCTTGAACGGGGTGGTCCCAATCGGAGTCTTGTAAGCTGTCCTAAATGCCCATAATGCTTCATCCAATTTCTTTGACCATAAAGACGGATTATTGTTGACCGTCTTTTCCAAAATCCGTTTAATCGCCCGATTGGTATTTTCGACTTGCCCACTTGTTTGAGGGTGGTAGGAAGTCGAAAACCGGTGTTGTACCCCATATCTTTTCAAAACTTTCTCCATTTGGGCGTTTGCAAAATGGGTTCCCCGATCACTTATCAAAGCTTTTGGCATGCCAAACCTACAAAACAAGCTTCGCAAAAATTCAATAACAACGTTAGCATTATTAGTAGGTAGTGCCTTTGCCTCGACCCATTTTGATACATAATCCACCGCCACCAAGATGTAGACATTTTTGTTTGACGGTTTAAACGGCCCCATGAAATCAATTCCCCAAATATCAAACACTTCGCACACTTGTATACTTTGTTGCGGCATCTCGTCTCGTTTTGTAACCGTTCCTTGCCTTTGACACGAATCACATGTCCTCACTAAGGTGCGTGCTTCCTGAAAAATAGTAGGCCAATAGAAACCTGCATCAAACACCTTCTTTCCCGTCACGGTTGGACCATAATGCCCTCCCGTTGGACCATGGTGACATTCATCGAGAATTCGCCTTGTATCGGCTCCATAAACACACCTTCTCACCATTCCATCGGCACACATTCTAAATAGAAACGGCTCCTCCCAAAAGTAATACTTGGCATCCGAGTATAGCTTTTTCCGTTGTTGATAAGTAAGCAATCTACTAACGACTCCACCTGCTAAATAATTGGCTATGTCGGCGTACCAAGGACCCCGTTCACCAACTGCTTTTCCAACAAATGCCAATCTTTCATCCGGAAAGGTGTCTCGAATATCCTCCTCATTCAAAGCTCCAAGACTCGAATTCTCCAAACGGCTCAAATGATCCGCCGCCACATTTTCTCTACCCCGCTTATCTTGGATCTCCACATCAAATTCTTGCAAAAGTAAGATCCACCTAATCAATCTCGGCTTCGCATCTAACTTTGAAAACAGAAACTTCAAGGCCGAGTGATCCGTGAACACTACCGTTTTACTCAATACCAAATAAGACCGAAATTTATCGAACGCGAACACAACAGCTAGTAACTCCTTCTCGGTAGTGGTATAATTTTGCTGAGCTTCGTTCAATGTCTTGCTTGCAAAATAAATCGGCCTAAAATGTTTCTCAATCCTTTGACCCAATACCGCCCCTACCGCAAAATTGCTCGCGTCACACATCAACTCAAAGGGTAGATCCCAATTTGGCGAGATTAGAATGGGTGTGTTCGTTAATCTTTCCTTCAACAATTCAAATGCCTTCATACAATCCTCCGAAAATTCGAACTTTGTATCTTTCTCTAACAAACGAGTCATCGGCCTAGTTATCTTTGAAAAATCCTTAATAAACCGCCTATAAAACCCCGCGTGTCCTAGAAAGCTTCTAACTGATTTCTCGTTCGTTGGAGGTGGTAACTTTGCTATAACTTCAATCTTTGCTCTATCAACCTCAATTCCCGCCTTAGAAATTTTGTGCCCCAATACTATTCCTTCTTTCACCATGAAATGGCATTTTTCCCAATTAAGCACCAAATTTGTTTCTTCGCACCGTGCCAGCATCTTATCTAAACTCTCTAAACATCCATCGAATGAACTCCCATAAACCGAAAAATCGTCCATAAAAACCTCCATGGAATTCTCAATCATATTCTGAAAAATCGCCATCATACACCTCTGAAATGTTCCCGGTGCATTACATAACCCAAATGGCATCCGTCTATAAGCAAAGGTGCCGAAAGGACAAGTAAATGTTGTTTTCTCTTGGTCCGCGGGGTCAATTGGAATTTGAAAATAACCCGAGAAACCATCAAGGAAACAATAAAACTCGTTCCCCGCCAACCTTTCTATCATTTGATCCATAAATGGCAATGGAAAATGATCCTTTCGAGTCGCCTCATTTAACTTCCTATAATCGATACAAACCCTCCAGCCCGTCACTGTTCTTGTCGGTACCAATTCATTCTTTTCGTTCAACACCACAGTCATTCCACCTTTCTTGGGTACACAATGTACCGGACTAACCCAGGGGCTATCCGCTATCGGGTAAATTATACCTGCATCCAAAAGTTTAACAATTTCCTTCTTGACCACATCCTGCATATTCGGGTTAAGTCTCCGTTGTCTTTGGACAACAGGTTTTACATCATCTAAAAAGTTAATTTTATGTTTACAAAAATCAGAACTTATACCCGGAATATCAGAAATACGCCAAGCGAAAGCCTTTTTATGGCTTTTAAGGACCGTTAGTAATTTAATCTTTTCGTCTTCCAAAAGTGAAGACGAAATAATAATTGGGAGACTAGAATTACCATCTAAGAATGCATACTCGAGATGTGCTGGCAATTGCTTAAGTTCCAAATCCTTCGGAGGATCCTCAATAGAAGTCTTGATCCTCTCCCTGTCGTTAACCACCAACTCCTTCACTTCATCCGAGCTTCCCTCTTCATTCGCCTCTTCTTTAACAATGGAATTCAGCCTTTCCATTTCCGCCTCTGCTTCCAAAATGCCTTCCCAATCAAGGTCATAAGCTGCTTCATCTAGAACATCTATTCTAAAACAAGATTCATCTGTAGAATATGAATGTTTCATTGCTTGCTTCAAAGAAAATGTTGCCCTTTCATTACCCAAACCCAAAGAAATTTCGGTATCCCGAACCCGTATGATAGCATCCGCGGTGTTTAAAAATGGTCTACCCAAAATGAGAGGAACTTTTTCATCCTCCTCCATTTCAAGAATAACAAAATCCACGGGATATAAAAATTCTCCGACCCGTATGAGCATATTTTCGGCAATACCCAATGGATATTGATAAGATCGATCGGCCAATCTTATACTCATACGTGTTGGGGTTAAAACACTTGAAGAAAATTTAGTGTAAATAGAGTAGGGCATTAAGTTAATGCTTGCCCCTAAATCCGCTAATGCACTAAAAGTAAGTTTATCATTAAAAGTGCAAGTTAAGAGAAAACTTCCGGGATCTTCAAGTTTCGGTGGAATAGATCTCTTCACAATTGCTGAACATTCGGCATTTAAGAACGCGGTGGTTTTCTCCATGTAATCACCTTTCCCACTCACAAGTTCCTTCATGAACTTTGCATAATTTGGCATACCCGCAATAAGATCAACTAAAGGAACATTAATCTTAACAGTCTTCATTAACTCGATGAATTTCCCGTATTGTTCCTTTTTCTTTTCTTTTCGAAGTCTATGCGGATATGGGATATGTGGCTTATATGGCCCTTTTTGTTCGATTTCCGGCTCTTTTCCTTTATTATCACCCTTTGGTTCCTTCCCAAGTCTCGACTCCATTTCTATCTCTTCCTCGTCGTCCGAATCACTATCTATGGGTTCCTGGCTCATTTTGAAATCTCGGACCACCAGTTGCGGCGCAACTCCATCCTCTTGCGGCGCAAGTGGTTGGTCATTGACAATTGGGTTTCCTTCGGATGACGAGTTGCGGCGCACGTCCCTACTATTGCGGCGCAACTTGTCTGTTTCAGCTGTTTTTCCTGTTTTGTCTTTATTTAGCACCAATTCTCGGTTCCCCCCATACTTAGGTCCAGACCTAGTCTCCACAACGTTCACATGCTCATCACGATTATTTGGTGTTACATACTTCGACCCTTGGTTCGATGATCCTCCGGTGTTGTTTTGATTTTGCCTCGGATTTGGTTGGGTTGAACTTGGCATTTGACCCGTTGGTCGGTTCGAGAAATTTTCACTTAATCTTTCAAATTTTCGCTCCAAGTCTTGCATGTTAGCTTGGGTGTTCCGTTGGTTTTGCTCCCATTTTGCGGTGAATCCTTTCATGGAGTTAGCCATCATATCATTAGCTGCCTTTTGGGAGTAGACAAAATCTTTCATCATTTCCTCAAAATTCTGTTCGGTATGCTCCTCCTTTTGTTTCGATTGGTTGGGTTGAAATCTCGCCTCATTTCTGTTTCCCTGATTCTTATTTCCATACCCATTATTTCCCCGGTTTTGATACCCATAGTTGGCATAGTTAGCCTCCTCAGATTTCGGCTCACAATCATCCGTGTAGTGAGGTCCCCCGCATTTCCCACAACCGTTTTTCACTAAGTGTACATCTTTCTCCAAACGATCCATTCGGCTTTTCATTTCCTTACCCAAGGCTTTAATCTCGTTCACCACTTCTTTGTTGCTACCACTACTACCTCCTTCTTCAACTTGGTTCACCGTTCCTCTAACTCTCCTATTCCTATTAACCCGATCCCTAGCAATATGAGCTTGAACTTGGTCTTCCATCATTCGGTGAGCCTCGTTTGGTGACTTGTATAGGAAACTGCCACCACCCGCCAAATCCAAGTCGTGTTGAGAACGACTATCCAAACTGTAGTAGAAGATATCAATAACTTCATCTTTATCTAACTCGTGCCCATGGCAGTTCCTTAACAATTCCTTAAGCCTAATCCAAGCACTTGTTATGGTCTCGTTGTCCCATTGTTGAAAAGAACGGATTTGGTTCAATAGCTTCCTGCGCAAGATGGGTGGAAAAAATCTTGTTACAAAAAGCTCCCTCATTTCTTCCCAAGTTGCAATCGTACCCGGCTCTAATTCATTAAACCACGTTTTCGCCTCTCCCGTGAGAGACGATGGAAACAAACTTAGCATAACGCTTTCCTCTTGTCCCGCTCCATATCGAAACATTCTACATGTCTCTATGAAACTCGCCACATGCTTGTGCGGGTCGGACTTGAAATGTCCGTCAAAAGTACTATCTTGAATCATCTTTAAGTGATGACCTTTAACGGAAAAGTCATCCCCCAAATCCGGTGCCACAATAGCCGACCCATTCGTCTGTGGTACTATCCTATTCCTATCGATCATCGGTATGTCAAAAGGATTGGGTTGGTTTTCTAGTCTAATATCATCATCTTCGTTTTCTGCCATTTCTTCTTCAAAAACTGGTTCAACTTCCTCCTCGGAGGATATGCTTTCACTATAAACTACCGAAGCGGCTGCTCCTAAACCCCGATTCCTCAAAAGTTTTTCCGGATCCGACAAAGGACTTTGCAATTGTTTCCCTTGGGATCTCGTGTACATACACAATCAATAATCCTGAAAATCACAACACAAACAACAATACCCGTGAAAAATATTCAACTAAGTCAAGTCCCCGGCAGCGGCGCCAAAAACTTGATGCGTGAAATCTAGTTTTCCCAAAATTAACCTTTACTAGATTATAACACGGGCAGTGTACCCTTGTCAATTGTAAAATAGTATTAGCAAATATCGGGTTCGAACACAGGGACTATTTATAGTTGAAATATTAGTTAGTAAAAATGCGTAACGAGTAACAAATTGGTTTTAGTCTTAGTGAAGACTTGCTTATAAAAACAGTGAAAATATTCAAGATTTCAAATATGGATAAAAGATACGCTTGCTTGGACCGTGAATGACTATGAGTTATTCCTTAGGTATGAAAATATCGATAAACTTCTAATGTAAAATCCTAAGTTCCTTTCGAATACCGGATTTCTCCAATTACCTAACCATGCAACGATTCCTTTCGAATACCGTTAACACCTCAAGTAATAGTGCATAAAGTTTCAAGCTGATAAGTGAGAATTAATTTATAAGCTTCCTTTCGAATAGCTTACTAACTCCTAAACCGATTTCTCAAAAGTTTAGTAGCTAGCGTTTGTGTGAATATCTACTTATGAAAATTGTTGTTAATGACTCCTTTCGAATATCATTCACTTATAATCAACTAAAGACAGGCCGATTAATTCGTTCCTATTTTAGTAAAAATTACGGATTCCTTTCGAATACCCGTTTTTAGATTACCAAACAAGAGTATAAACAATTTTGACAAGATAATTAAGTTATTAACCCAAACGGATCCCCAATTAATCTCAACAAATCAATCGAATTTCCAACCCAAAATCTAACACATAAACATCACATAATCCAAGCAAACGTATAAAGAAATTAGCTACTCATGATTGTAACAAACACAATTGAATATGTAAAAGACATACTTTAATCTTGCTATTAAAATGATAGAAAATGAATACCAAATTGAGAAAGAGGTTCCAATGATCTTCAAAGTAACAAAGTAAAAACTTGAAGTAACAATTGTTCAATAGAAACTTATAATGATAATGAAAATGATGCTAAAGCTTGATGATGATGATTCTTGAATTATATCTTCAAGAATGGATGTGTGTAATATGGATGTTGAGTGTATGATGATATGAATGCCTCCCCTCTTGTGTGGATGTTGTGTTCCTTAAATACTCCTCCTGGGACATCAAAAAACGTCTAGCAATAATGTCCCATGATGTCCACTAACTCTTTAGCTTCCCCCTTAATGAGGAATAAAAACAGAGTGTGTAACTGCAAAAAGACCAGTTGCGCCGCAACTGAATGGTCTTGCGCCGCAACTCTTGTTCCGCAAGTGCCAAGTCCTGTAGCTTCTTTAGTTGCGCCGCAACTCTTGAGTCTTGCGCCGCAATTGGTGATCCGAGAAACCATGATCTGTAGCAACTTCTATTGCGCCGCAACAGGTATGTCCTGCGGCGCAACTCTTGATCCGAGGCTGAACTGATTTGGGTGTAAAACTTTTGCTTTGCCCCTTTTGGTCCCAAATCTTTTACAGCAACATGAGCAGATTTGATGAGCCTTTACCAAGTAGCTGCTCGCTCTTGGGCTAGCCAGTCTTTCTGGTGGAATAAGCATCACCCTGGGAGACTAGAACCCAGCCCAACTCTTAGAACGTGAATCAATGGTGAGTGGGGGTACCCTGATGATTTTAGGCAAACCATCACAGCCGTCAACGGATTTGATATGTCTTTACCAGAAGCCGTACCCTTCTGGACTCGCCAATTCTTAGCAATGAAGCATCGGTGAATTGAACACCCTATAGCTTTAAGCAAGCTATTACAGCTATCAACGGATTTGATAAAATCTTTACCAAGAGCCGTACCCCCTTGGATTAGCCACTTTTCAGTCTAGGACCATGGCAAGTGAAAACCATCCAGTTTTGGGTAACCTGGCAACCATCAACGGATTTGATGTGTCACACCAAGAGCCGTACCCTCAAGGTGAATCAATTCTTTCTTGTCGGTAAGACATGGTGAGTTGAGAACCTACAAAACACACTTTACACAAAATATAAGCAATATGGGGTCTATCCATTACGTTTAGGACACAAAACATAACAAATATCGCTATGAAAAACTCGTATAAATGAGCGATATCATGATGCTATTGTTCTCAGCAAATCTTGTATTGACATTCCACAAGATGCGTGAGTTACCAATGTAAGTACTGGTGTTCCTTAGACTAAAGACTGTACATCTAGGATTAGTAGCTCAGATTTCACTAACTCTCAAACTACTGCTAAGATAGAAGAAAAAGTTATTTTTGAAAATGCTGGTGTATTAAATCCCAATGTACCTAAATACAAACCAATTAGAAAAACTATAAAGTATGATGAGCTATACATAACTAACCAGCCTAGGGGGACCAAAGGAACTGGAATAATCAAAAGTCCCAACAACTAGTAGAAGATTTTGTTATGTACAATAAAGCTTGCTATACATGTGGGAGTTTTGATCATTTACAGGCTAAATGCATACTCAATCAGAATATTAGGGTGGGATATGAAAATCATCTTAACAAAGTTAATAACAGTTATTATACTAAAAGGACCCGCTGATACAAGAGATTTTATATGTAAAAATTTATCGTCACAGTCTCTTCGAATTGAAAAATGAGTTAACTATGCGACTCAGTCGTTCTTTGGTGAGAAACAAATATTTGTCGTTGTAGTATATTTAAGAGTTCAAAACTTTAAAGTAAATGGCGGTTAATTAAATCTAAGTCTAATTAAAAGTAAAGGGTGGAAATAAAAATAAAAACGTTGAAAAGTAAATCTAATTAAATGACCTAAAATAAAAGGGTGACGAAAATTAAATTTGACGAAGTATTAAATGTAATTTAAAAACAAAACAAAGCAAAAATATAATTCTAAACCCCAAACCATCGGAATGTTTGATCGGAATGCTGTCACCATCCCATCGGAATCCAGATCGCAATGTGGCTATCGGAATGGATAAAAATGCTATCTATCGGAATGTTTAAAGTGCAACCTATCGGAATGTTTGTTCAGATCGGAAAGCCCAGATCGCAATCCTAGATCGGAATGTTGCTTAATAAATTTGGGCAGCACTTCGTCTTAGCAAACCTCAAGAGCCGTCGGAATATGCGATCGCAATGTGCGATCGCAATCCCAAATCGGAATGAGGGGGATGTTACTAGATCGCAATCCTCAGATCGTAATAAGCAGTCGCAATGTGAAATCCCTTGATCCTATTCTGTCACAATCGGAATGTGGAGAAGTCGAGCTATCGCAATGTGCCAAATCCCTCACTTTTCGATGGAGGGCAAATTCGCAATAAACACAAGAACTAAATAAGCTAATTCTAATAAGCAGTAACAAAATACTAAAATAAAATGAAATCAAAACGAGACAATAAGCTAAAAAGTTAAAACCTTTCGAGATGTAAAAGACGAAACTTAATGAAATGGATTTTACAAAGATAAAACTTTTAAGAAAACTTTGAAAACAATTAAGCTAAATACCAAATAAGCACATAAGATTGTCAAACTTGTGTCTTATTTCGTATGAAAACTTAAAGGGAAAAGAAAAGACAAAACTTTTAATCAAATAAGCAAAGGGGTTAAGCAAACCTTGCTTAATCCGAATTTTAAAACAAAAACAAAAACAAGAGAAAGGTAGAAAGAGAATGATAAAAGAAACTTGATCAAAGGTAAATGAAGATTAAAGCAATAAAATTAAGAACACTTACTTGGAATTAAAAGTATTAAAAGTGCAAGACAATGTATTTAAATTGACATGAATTTAAAGAACAAGTAATTAAAAGGGTGGAAGACTAATTGTCACACTTAGCCAACAAGAGAAAATGAAATGATAATCTAATCTATTTATAGGAGGATTATGGAGGTGCTTAGGAAGCTTCCTCCCCTCTTTCTTCTTTTCTTAATTGCATCATTAAGTCCTTAATCTTCTTAATCTTTTGACTTTAATGACTTTGTCTCGGGATTTCTTCAAACTCGTCTTGTAATTCTTCAATAAATTAGACTTGAGTTCTTCGGCTTTTGGTAAACTTCCGTCTTTTGACTCTTTCTTCGATAATTCTTCAGAATTGGTCTTGGACTTCCGTTCTTTTTACACTCTTGATTTCTTGACTTCGTCTTTCGTCTTTTTCTTCGATAAAAGCTCGTGAATGCCCGTGTTTTCTCCCCTTTTCACATTTTCGTCCTAAATCACAACAAAAACACAAACCACGCATAATTCCGACATAAATGACATAAAATACACGTTTTGGCTCGGTTATTATTGTAATTAAGTGGTAAAAAGGATGGGTGTTTACACACCTATCAAATCCCCTACACTTGACCATTGCAATGTCCTCATGCATTGCATTAGTTACAAAGCACGTTTACATTTTTCATCATAATCAATCCACCTTGGCCTTAATTAAAGAGATAGAAAATAATTAAACAAGTAAAGAAATCAAAAACATACCTTAGGGTTTTGGAAATGTTATGAATGATCATCATCCTCAAGTCTTCACTTTCTCCAAACCAAGCTTAAAAACGAGATCATTGTTATTATAAGTTATCAAACTAACACGAACTCATGTGGGCCAATTATTTACTTAGACTCCCTTATTCCTAGGTGTATCTCTTATATTTTATTGTTGTCTTGAATGATCACGAGGATGCATTGTTGACTTATTTCGATAGTTATTTAGGCTGAAAATAAAGTGGGACGATTTAATCAATAGTTGGATAAAGGACAAAATCTTTTAAAACTGCTTCTCGGGACCTCAAAAAGTTCATATCTTGGCATAACTCGCTTCACGATTTGAGACCTTTCTCGGACCGATATTTGGCAGCGACTTCATACTTCAAATCTTGAGAGACGTTCATGAAATAATGGCCTTCTCTTCATAATAGGAATTTCTTCACTTGAAGTTTTGAGAGATTCTTCATATTTGGACCACGACTTCTTCATTTTTCTCCAATCTTTATTTTGCACTTTGATATACAACGATCCGCCTCCTTTTTGGACTTGGATCTATTTATCCTCATACCTTGTTAGGGCCTTTTTGGATAGACTTCTCCATGACTTTTGGGGAGTTTTTGCTTTTCGTCGTGTGTCTCGATCCTTCATATTGATTTTTGATAAATGATTCTTCACATCACTTTTGGATCTTTAGCAACAAAATGTAGCCCTCATGCCTTGTTAGGGCCTTTTCGGACTCGCCAATCTTCGCATCCCGCTTCAATAAGTTATGCCTTGGCTATGAACTCTAATCCATACCGAGCAACTTTTAAACGATCTTGGGCTAGAAGCTAAGTAACTTTTCAAATCGTACAACCTTATTTATTGCAGATAAATTTATTAACATGCGATGGGAGAATAGGCTTATAATTAACTCACATAAATTCACGAAAGAATACCAAACTTATAATTGACTCTATCATCTCTCGTTCTCCACAGTTTAAAATCTCAAGGAATGAGACTCGTGGATGCTTAGCCTATTAAATCAAAGTTTTGGGTTTTCGAGTCATCTATAGGATCTTGCAAACTCTTAGACTTTTTCAAGTTTAGAAATCGCATTTTAAAGTTCCCTTGATAAACGACTCTCTAGGATCAATTATAGGAACTTGCGAAAAGTTCTTGTTCTTAACCCGTGAGGGTTAAGACTTTCGCGTTTTATAGCTCCCTATATAAAAGCCTAGCAAAACTTGACTTAAACACGTTAAGGATACTAGATAGAGTAAACTTAGATAAGTAAACTCGGATTGAGTCAAAAGATTCACAACGTTTGAAAAATAAAACCACTTTATTAATATTTATTCTAACAAAGAAAGAAAATAACTATACAAAGGGAAAAACTAATAGGCCAAATAAGATCAAAAATTTTGAAAAATGTCGAAAAATTGATTTTCCGGTTAAAATGAGGACAAATACAAGGAAAAGGCCACTTAACTTCGATAGAAGTCCCCCCTACACTTGAGATAAACATTGTCCTCAATGTTTAAGCATGTGGGAGTAAACTCCCCTACACTTAGGACATTGTGCACGTTTTCTAAATCTTGCTAAGGAAAAGACAACTAAAGAGATTCCTATTTTAATATTGGAAAATATAAAATAGTGAATCGAAAAGAGTTTAGGATAGAACCGGGAAGACGGAAACAACGGAATCACGGGTCGTCAAAAATCATCAAGAGTGGATCATTGAGCGCTTGAATCCCTGAATATAAGAAGAGAGGAAATAGCAAACACCAACGGGTCTCCCCTACACTTAGGATAAAGATAGATACATGGGTTGCCTCCCAAGAAGCGCTTGATTTTTGTTCACCGAGTCGTGAGCCTGACTCGACCTTGATTATCATAGGAAGAAGCATGAAACATATCCACCGGGATCAAAGACATAGTTTTCGTCCATCAAATAGCACAAGCTTAAGGCGAACAAGGCAAGCCAAAGAAGAGTAGGCAAGGTTCCCTTAAGCAAAGATGGAGCACGGTGGGAACAAGTATGGTGAGGTGCAAGCATATCTTCAGTAGTTCCAAAATTTTTTCCTTTTATTTTATTAGGTGGATACTGAGATGGCTGAAGAATATCGATACCGGGGTCGAACACCTTTTCCTTTAGGGGAAAATAGCACTCAGGCTCAGCAGAATGTGAAGAAGATCCGCGAAGAAGATGCACAACCTCATCCTCAGAAGGTGGACAAAGAGGTGTTAAATCATATGTGTTGCGGATGTTGGTGTCGGCCGGTTTCTTCTCCTTTGAAAGAATTTTCTTCAAATCCAAAGTAGGATTAAGACCATAATCATCAAAATTTAAAGGAGGAGCATCACTCTCATGAGGGAAGTAAGTATTGAGAAAAGTTGAAAAGTCTTCCTCAAATGAGTAATCATCCAAAGTAGGATCAAGTGATGGCGGAGGATCTTCATCATGTGAAGAATCACTCGAATGAGTATTGGCCTCATCAAAATCATCATAAGTGGGCATGTCGGGATACTTGGAAGTAAAATCATCATAATCATCTGTATCTGAGCTAGAATCATCATCATAAGCATCAAAGATCGGTGGAGAATCATATATGGGTGAAGGGTCCAAATTGGAGAGAGAATCATCCACATTATCTTGAAAAAGTGGATTGTCAATGCACGAATCGAATAGAGGATTGTTGTAGATGACAAAATCGTCGAGCACATTAATCATATTCGCGGTTTCTCTTCCAAAGGATTTGCTTGTAAGCTTCCCCATTTTGAACACTTGTTGTTCATTCCCGACCCTTAAAATTAATTCACCTTCGGCAACATCAACTAAAGCTCGTCCGGTTCTCAAGAATGGCCGACCAAGTATTAAAGGAATACGAGGGTCCATTTCATAATCAACAACAACAAAGTCGACCGGAAAAGTGAAGGTGCCAACTTTAATGAACACATCTTCGGCAATACCAACGGGGTAAGCGAGAGTGCGATTTGCAAGCTCAAGATTCATCTTTGTTGGAGTAAGGTCGGGTAATGATAGTGTTGTCCAAACACTTAAAGGCATCAGATTAATACTGGCCCCGAGATCAGCTAGGGCAGTAAATTCTTCGGTTTTGTTAAAAATGCAAGGCAACACAAAACGACCGGGATCTCCAAGTTTTTCCAGAAGTTATTTAAGAATAACTGCAGAACAGTTTTCATTTAAGCGTGTGTTGGCGAGCTCAATCAGCTTCTCCTTCTTGTTTAGCAATTCCTTGAATGCTTTGACGAATTTCGGCATGTGGACAAGTGCTTCAACAAGGCTAATGTTGAAATTCATTTGAGAGATCATCTTCAAATAATTCGACACTTGAATGTCATCCATGGTGTGGAGTTTGGCCTTGTTGAGTTAAGAAGGGTAAGGAATGCTGGGGTTGGGTGGTGGAGGTGTAGCAGGTGAAGGTTGAGATGTTGAAGGTGGGGTTGGTGAAGGTTGAGATGTTGAAGGGTTCTTCTTGGGAACATCGTCACGACGAGGCGGAGACGGTAATGGTGCACTAATACTAGGTGTGGGAGTAGCAGGGATAAATGGTGGTGGAGGAGGTGTAGATGATGGGGGCGGGATAGGTGGTCCTACTATGGTAACTCCACTACGGGTAGTAATAGCACTCACATTCGCTCGCGGATTGGTGACGGTGTTTGAAGGTAGAGAACTCGAAGTAGAGGGTTGAGTAGTGGGCAAGAAACTAGCCAGCATATTCTTTAAATCATTCGTTTGATTGCTGAAGGAGGATTGAATATTATCTCGAAGCTCGGATCTTATGTCATTCCCTTGCTTGGTAATATCTCCTTTCAAATTGATAATTTGGCTTTGTAGATTCTTGATTTGCTCTCCTTGGGTCCTCATCAAAGCTTCAACATCTTGATTAATGGGTGGGGCTTGTTGAGCGGGTGGGTGATAAGGATTAGAAGCTCTTGGTGGGATTTGGTTGCTTCTATTGTAGTTGTTGTTGGGATTTTGGTTTTGAGGAGAAAAACCGGCGGAAAGGTAGTTGTTTGACCGGTAACTCAGCAAATTTCGATCCCCTTGAGGTCGAGCTTGGTAATTTTCCGGTGAATAATTACCATAGGCTGCATACACGTTTTCCGGATTTCCTTGAGTAGAAGGACAATCAGTGTATGAGTGAGGACCGCCGCATGTCTCACAAGGATTGGCTACTGTTTTAACTTGTTGTTGGTTTGTAGCGAGAAGCAAGATATTTTTGTTCATTTCGGTCATCATGCGGGTGAATCCGGTCATGCTGAAGTAGAAGAAACATTGACTCTCGGGTTGTTCCTTGAAGAAGCGGAGGAATCCCAGTTTTTATGATGAGTAGTCATGTTTTCAATAAGCTCTCTACACTCCTCGGGTCTCCTTTTCATAAATGTGCCACCGGCGGCTGCATTAATCGTATCACGATCACGAAAAGTCAAACCATTATAGAAAGTATCAATTAAGGTCACAGGGAGCATGTTGTGGTTTGGACATCGATCGATCAAAACATTATATCTTTCCCAAGCATCAAAAAGAGATTCATCGGGTTCTTGCATGAAACCGCTGATTTGATTGCGAAGGCTCGTGACCATGGATGGTGGAAAGTAGCGCGACAAAAAGCGTTGAGTCATGTCATCCCAAGTATGAATTAAATTCTTTGGAAGACGATCAAACCATTTCTCGGCGTGGTGTGATAAAGTATGTGGGAAGAGTTGAAGGCGAAGAACATCCATTGTGGCACCGGGCAACTTCATGCTTTGAGTGATTGTAATGAATTTGTCGAGGTGTTTGTTGGCATCATCATCAGGCATTCCGGCGAATGGATTAGTTTGCACTTGCTGAATCATGTGGTGCTTCAACGAAAACTCCGGAGCCGTGATTTGCATCGGCGCAATCGGTCCTCCTCGTCCAAACATTGTAGGTTGACAAAGCTCCTCCATTGTCCGAAGATCGGGCTGTGGAAGAACATTGTTGTTGTTATTATTGAGGTGCGGTGGATTATTGTTGTTGTTCACACCTGCCATATCTAAATCTTCTCGAGTCTCGGGCTCTTGATAATTAGAAGATCTAGTACGCATACACCTGCGAAATCAAAAGAAAACAATACCAAACACAAAGACAATATATATACACTATAAAGAAAATAAAATCTTTTTGGATTTTTGAATTTTTGAATTTTTATGGATTTTTAACAATTTTTAATTTTTATGGTTTTTTTGAAATTTTTAAGCAAGAAATAACGCTCACAAGTGAACGGATCCCAAAAAGCAACGCGTCTCTCACAGAAAGCCGTTAATCTTTACGAAAAGAGCCGGCAGCGGCGCCATTTGATACAAGAGATTTTGTATGTAAAAAGTTATCGTCACAGTCTCTTCGAATTGAAAAATGAGTTAACTATGCGACTCAGTCGTTCTTTGGTGAGAAACAAATATTTGTCGTTGTAGTATATTTAAAAGTGCAAAACTTTAAAGTAAATGGCGGTTAATTAAATATAAGTCTAATTAAAAGTAAAGGGTGGAAATAAAAATAAAAACGTTGAAAAGTAAATCTAATTAAATGACCTAAAATAAAAGGGTGACGAAAATGAAATTTGACGAAGTATTAAAAATGTAATTTAAAAACAAAACAAAGCAAAAATATAATTCTAAACCCCAAACCATCGGAATGTTTGATCGGAATGCTGTCACCATCCCATCGGAATCCAGATCGCAATGTGGCTATCAGAATGCATAAAAATGCTATATATCGGAATGTTTAAAGTGCAACCTATCGGAATATTTGTTCAGATCGGAAAGCCCAGATCGCAATCCTAGATCGGAATGTTGCTTAATAAATTTGGGCAGCACTTCGTCTTAGCAAACCTCAAGAGCCGTCGGAATATGCGATCGCAATCCCAGATCGAAATGAGGGGGATGTTACTAGATCGCAATCCTCAGATCGGAATAAGCAGTCGCAATGTGAAATCCCTTGATCCTATTCTGTCACAATTGGAATGTGGAGAAGTCGAGCTATCGCAATGTGCCAAATCCCTCACTTTCCGATGGAGGGCAAATTCGCAATAAGCACAAGAACTAAATAAGCTAATTCTAATAAGCAGTAACAAAATACTAAAATGAAATGAAAGCAAAACGAGACAATAAGCTAAAAAGTTAAAACCTTTCGAGATGTAAAAGACGAAACTTAATGAAATGGATTTTACAAAGATAAAACTTTTAAGAAAACTTTGAAAAAATTAAGCTAAATACCAAATAAGCACATAGGATTGTCAAACTTGTGGCTTATTTCGTATGAAAACTTAAAGGGAAAAGAAAAGACAAAACTTTTAATCAAATAAGCAAAGGGATTAAGCAAACCTTGCTTAATCCAAATTTTAAAACAAAAACAAAAACAAGAGAAAGGTAGAAAGAGAATGATAAAAGAAACTTGATCAAAGGTAAATGAAGATTAAAGCAATAAAATTAAGAACACTTACTTGGAATTAAAAGTATTAAAAGTGCAAGACAATGTATTTAAATTGACATGAATTTAAAGAACAAGTAATTAAAAGGGTGGAAGACTAATTGTCACACTTAGCCAACAAGAGAAAATGAAATGATAATCTAATCTATTTATAGGAGGATTAGGGAGGTGCTTAGGAAGCTTCCTCCCCTCTTTCTTCTTTTCTTAATTGCGTCATTAAGTCCTTAATCTTCTTAATCTTTTGACTTTAATGACTTTGTCTCGGGATTTCTTTAAACTCGTCTTGTAATTCTTCAATAAATTAGACTTGAGTTCTTTGGCTTTTGGTAAACTTCCGTCTTTTGACTCTTTCTTCGATAAATCTTCAGAATTGGTCTTGGACTTCCGTTCTTTTTGCACTCTTGATTTCTTGACTTCGTCTTTCGTCTTTTTCTTCGATAAAAGCCCGTGAATGCCCGTGTTTTCTCCCCTTTTCACATTTTCGTCCTAAATCACAACAAAAACACAAACCACGCATAATTCCGACATATGACATAAAATACACGTTTTGGCTCGGTTACTATTGTAATTAAGTGTTAAAAAGGATGGGTGTTTACACACCTATCACCCGCTATAATCATACTAATGTTGGTATAGACCAAAACTAGTTAACCCTGGTAGGCATGATAATGTTTTCCACCCAAGACCACACTCTGGTAGTGCTAGACCAAGACCATTTGTAGCACAACCAAATATTAGAGGACATTTTTAGAGAAAAACAGTTTTAGATCATCAAAATTCTCATCAAAAATTTAGTACTGTTAAATCTGAGTTCAATACATGTAGGCCAAAGTTTAATTCTGGTAATACAAAATTTAATACTGGTTTCCAGATATCAAAATGGTCAAATATCTTCAGACCAAATTCACGAGTATTAAATAATGTTAGGGAAAACAGAAATGGGCTCAATGTTATTAAGCCCTCAGCATGTTGGATTTGTAAATCTGACAAACCTAATGGTGCATCAACTATTCTTCAAAGACTCAATTACATTGATACACGAGGCAGATGCAAGTCTGTTATGGCTTGGTTCCCAAAAAAAACTAACTTGTTTCTTAAATTGTGTAGTGTACTTCACTACAGGAATTAAAAGACAAAGGATACTTTGATAGTGTATGCTCAAGGCACATGATTGGGAACTTGGATTTTTTTATCTAACTTCAAGGCTTTTGATGGATGAAATGTCACTTTTGGAGGTGCTCATGGTGGTAGAATCTATGGTAAAGGTACTTTTAAAGCTGGAAATATTGACTTTGAATATGTATACCATGTGAAGGAGCTTCAGTATAAATTTTTAGCGTATCTCACATATGTGACAAAAGAACTTATGTACTTTTTACTTACACAAAGTGTGTTGTTCTTTCACTAGACTTTAAGATGCCTGATGAAAATCAGATACTCTTTAGAGTCCCAAGAAAGAAAAACATATACTGTGTTGATATGAAGGACATGATTCCTAAATAAGGGTTAACTACTCTGGTTGCACATGCTACATCTTATGAGGCAATGCTTTGGCATAGGAGGCTTGTTCATGCAAATTTTAAGAATATCAATAAACTTGTAAAGGAAAATCTGGTTAGAGGATTGCCGCCCAAACATTTTCTAATTGGGCAAACTTGTTTTGATTATCTGAAAGGAAAGCAACACAGAGCTTCTTGTAAGTCCAAGATTTTGAACTCCACTTCTAGGCCACTTGAAATTCTTCATATGGATTTGTTTAGATCTAATTTTATGTATAGTCTCAATAATAAAAAGTACTGTCTAGTTGTCATAGATGACTTTAGTAGGTTTACTTGGGTTTTCTTTCTTACTTCTAAGGATGAGACTTTAGAGATTCTTAGAATTTTCATTACTGAAATAGAAAACAGGACTAAGAAAACTGTTAAAACTATTAGATGTGATAATGGGACTAAGTTGAAGAACAAAGAGATAAATGGGTTTTGTGCAATAAAAGGTATTAGGAGGGACAATAGTATTGCTAGGACTCCTCAACAGAATGGGGTAGCTGAAAGGAGAAATAAAACACTCATAGAGGCTTATAGAACTATGTTAGCTGATTCCAAGTTACCAACTCATTTTTGGGTAGAAGTTGTAAGTACTGCTTGTTATGTGCAAAATAAGGTCTTAGTTATTAAGCCACATAATAAAACTCCTTATGATCTATTTAAAGGTAGGGCACCTGCACTACATTAGTTCATACTACTACTCTCAAAACCTTAGATCATTTGAGAAGTTTGATGGAAAGTCAGATGAAGAGCTTTTGGTTGGTTATTCTCTAAATAGTAAAGCATATATAGTCTACAACCTTAGAACCAAACAGGTTGAAGAGAGCCTACACATTATATTTTTAGAGGATAAGCCAGTAAATACAAGTTCTGGTCCAGAGTTGATGTTTGATATTGATTCTCTGACAAATACTATGAATTATGTACCAGTTGTTGCAGGTACAAACTCTAACAATTTTGTAGGTTCAGAAGAGAAGTTGTCATATTGCCAGTTTTGAATGATGACTTTAGATTTCCTAAAGATCTAAGTGTTGTTCCAGCAAGGAAAGATAATACAGAGTCAAGTGCTAAAGATGATATTAATGAACATGAGAGGACTAAACAAGCCAACAGCTCTACTGGTGCAAATAAAAATGACATTTATGAAGCTAGTGCTGGTGGATTAGAGATTAATGCAGCCAGTAAATTCTAATATTAGTAGTATAAATCATGAAAATCAACCAACTCCAAATGTTATCTCCACTATTGAAGATAGAGGTGGTCTTTTTGGTAGTATTTAATAAGAGTGGGAAGATGTTGATATTGATGTGAGAAACTTGCCTGACTCTTACGCAGTGCCCAAGACTTCAGGCACAAGAATCAATAAAGATCATCTGCTGGAGAATGTTATTGGTGATGTTCAGTCTCCTATACAAACAAGAAGGATGACAAGTGTAGATAATAGAAGGGGGGGTGTCAAAACCATCTTTTACTTGAAAGCTAGTTGCATAATGATTAGGTTAAATCCTAATGCATTAACAATGACAAGTAGTAAGTGTAATGATGATGAAGGTAAGTAAAGAGTAAGGAAAGAAATAACCTAGTAGGAAGACACCAAGATTTATAGTGGTTCAGGAACGAGGCTCTATCCTCGTTCCTACTCCACTACTCGAGTATACCTACTCGAGATTTCCGCTATATCCAGAAGCTCCCTTCTTGGCGGAGAAAACCTTACAACATCGCTTACATTATTTTCCGACACTAAGCTAAATGTCGAGACCTAATCTTAGCTAGGACCAATCTACACAACGTCGCCCACTTTACCATTTTACGACACAAGGCTAGATGTCGAGTTCTAATCGAAAGGTAGAACTAATCTTCACAACGTTGCCTACTTCACCATTTTCCGACACAAGGCTAGATGTCGAGTTCTAATCCAAAGCTAGAACCAATCTTCACGACTCTTCACTTTGAAGCTAAGTGAGAACTTCACACAACACAACTACACATCACTTTATAGTTTAGTGAGAACTCGCAGGACACAACCACGTCACTTTATAGTTTAGTGAGAACTTACACAACTTATTACAACTCAACTAAACATATCCAAGTACACACATATAACTTTGATCTACACAACACAAATCCAAGCACACACATATGCAAAGGATTTACACAACACTAATCCAAGTATTAACGAATAGCTTGGATGAACACAACTAGTCCAAATATTCACAAATACATTGGATCTACACAAGACACAAATAAACAAATGGTGAACATGACTAGATCTTTAGGAGAGGATGATCTTCATCAAGGCTTCATCTTTAATCACATCATAAGTGTGTGAGTGGTTTTCTCTTTGGATAAGGTAAAGAAGGAGATCAAGAGGATAATCATAAGTAAACATACTTAACACATTAAGTGATCATTTACAAATGATCAGGATTAGAAAGGAGAAAGAAGGCTGAAAGAAATGTCCAAAAAGGGTTGTGGAAAATGCAGATTTGATCCACTATTTGTAGGAGACAAAAATCAACGGCTAGCTGAGCGCGGTTCCTTATCTCCCAAGGTCGTTCATTATCAGTAGAGAACCGCGTAGGCACTTAAGGAACCGTAGAGGTAGACTCCGGTCCTTTTTGTCTTTTAGTGGATTTGAAATATCTGAGGTTGTTTAAACCTTCAAAGGATATTCTTATGGCATTTAGAATATGCCATATTCAAATTTACATTTTTATTTTAATAAAACATTTTCTTAAAAACAAAGTTTATTAAAAATATTTTGTCACATTTGACAAAAGTGAGTTTTAAGGCTAATCGCTTTTATGATCACTAAAAATGATTAAGATATGTTAGTGTAATGATTATTACCTTGATGATAGTGTTTGTTAGATAATTCGTTTTACGATTATATTTTATGTTAAATGTCTTTGTAATTTGTCGTGATCAAAACTAAGAAAGATTAGTTAGCACTAACAATATTTTTAGGCATTGCTTTGCATTAAGAATCTCCCCCTTTTTGATTACGACAAACTATAAACTCATTTATGTAAAATACAAAATTATTCGAATTATTAACGAGTTTATCACTATCATTTCTCCCCCTTTGTCGAAGCAAAAAGGTTAGCACAAGTCTTTGAAAAAGAGAAGAACCAGACTTTGCTAGTAGCTTCCCCTTGGTGCTTACTCCCCCTTGCTTGGGGCACCAAGTGAGAGAGCTAAGGTGACATGCTACACAAAGGTTAGAAGATAGAAAATAAACACCAATGTATATATGTGCACTACCTACTAACTAACTTGAGAGGGAGGAAGAAAAGAAATTCCAAATTAGAAGTAAGTATTTGATAAGTATGTCCAAAGAGTGTGTGTTGACAACATCAAAGTTCAATTGGTGGAATAAAGGAAGAAAAGAAACATCCAAACCAATAAAAAATGATTAAAATGTCAAGGGGTTAAAATTTTAGAATTTATGGAATTACCCATAATCAATTGTAAATTTTAACCATGATCAACTCTTTAACAAATGTGTGAAAAAGAATTAGCGGAAAAAGATAACCGACATAACATTCATATTACACAAATATGAAAGAACATACAAGAGAAATATTCATGCACACAATATGAATATTTAAAGCAAAAAATATGGAAAATAAACCACAAAGCATAAACTACTCTAGTAGTGATAATCTACCAAGATTGCTTAAGTTTTATTGACTCAAACAACTAAAGTACAAAATGTGCCTTAGTTGGAAAAGAAAAACGACGAAGCATCATTCGAAGTTTTGTTCACAGGAACGAAAACTTTGAGAGGAGGTCGAGTGAGGAGGAATTCAAGGAAATTTAGCTTGTCATAAACATGAGCAAGTTCAATTTGTTGAAATCGACAACAAGCACACGAGGAACCATGATGCAAAACAAAGTGTTTAGATGGGGGAGGACCATCAAAATGAGAGTTTGGTGGAGAGAGAGATAATGGATAAGAGATGTTTTCACAATGCCTAGTGAGATTTGGGAAAGCAGATAGGTCATTCAGTTGTGGAGAGTTGAAAGGTTTACGTGGTGGTGGAAGAATTTTCCTTTTCTCCGGTAATTGGATTTATAGAGTAAGTCTCATTCCAATATTTGATCGGAGAGAAAGAAGAATTCTTGGAGGGTTTTAGAGAAGAGGAATCATGAGGATTGTTGTTCTTCTTGATCCAAACGGGTCAAACCGAGATTTTCGGTTTCTTTGAAAGCTTAGAAGAAGAAGCTTTAGGTTGAGAAGATTGTGACAAAGATATGTCAAGGTTAGGAATGGAAGAGTTAGGCATTATGAGGGATGAAGAGAAGAAATCCCAAAAGAGAAGAATTTAAAGAAAGTAGACAAGGCAAAGATTTGAAATGAAAACAAAAGGTTTTAGGGAATGTTTAGCCAAATTGGGTAAACAAAGAATCTTAACCAAGACAGTGGTCAAAGAAGAAAGACCAAAAATAATCCAAAAACGACTTTGATGTTCGCGGTTCCTTAAAGAAACCCGCGGTTCCATATCGATATGGAGCCGCGCGACTAGCTATGGAGCCGCGTACAGTGGACGTGAAACCATGAATTTTCAAAGATTTGAAGAAAAATAAGACTCTTTCAAAATTTTATAAATCTTGGATTTTTACCTCTTTTAGCACAAGAGTATGCTAGGGTTGCATAAAAGTAACACACTCACAAAGAGTGTCTTGACAAAGGGTGACAAAATATTTAGATAATATTCTGATCCAATGTTAAGTCAAGTTTTAGAGGTTGTGATAGATTTAAGTTCAATTTTAAATAAATTGAAGTTGATTAATGTGACCACATAGGTTGAAACACATAAAACTTAATCCATAGAACATCTTCATGAAAAACTCATAAAGGAAAGGAAATACAAGAAAAGAAATAACAACTAACTAATACAAAGTTAGCTTAAACTAGTTCTTGATACCATAGTCTTCCTTGGCTTGACTTTCTTTAAAAACATTTATTTTTTAAAATCATCATTCATCTCCTAGGAGGAGGAGGATTAGCAAATAGGTTCAAAAAGAAGCTTTGCAACTTGATGTGAGCCCCAATCATCTCCAACCTACGGATATCAATGAGGTGGAAGTTGTTCAAGCAACAAGGACAATTGGTTCCAGTGTGCATGAAAAAGTCAAACAAGTGTGGATCACCTAAGAAGCGGGAAATGGGAACACCCAAAAGTGGAGTGTTTGAGGGAGGAGGAGGTGGTGGAGGCATAGTGTCCAAAGGTGATATGGGTGAGATGGGTGAATTTGGTGGAGTGAAAGGAGGAGGCTCAAAAACAAAGGGAATTCTTTTATGAGGTTGAGGTTGAGTATTCACATCCAAGGGAGGACTAGGAGTGAAGGGTGAGGGAAACTCATTCATTCTTGATTGGAATGAAGAAGAGGTAGAACCATGTGAATGGTTAGTACCATGGGTTGAGTTGGTCTTGCATGAAGCAAAGGGTGGTGAAGGTGATGAGGAAATGAGAATAGGAGAAATTTCATTTTTGGGAGTGTGAAAAGATGAAGAACCAAGTTTAGGTAACTTAATCTTGATCTTAAGGTTTCTTTTGGAAGAGGAAGTTTTGGAAGAATTGGATGTTCTAGTTGACACCATGGTTGTGTGTTTAGGTTTAGAGATAATTTTAAGGGATGAAGAACACAATCAACAAGAGAGGGTTTAAGAAGAGGAAGGGATGATCCAAACTAGTAATGGGTTAAAATCATTTTATGTGAATAATGAAATTAGGTAGCCTAGTTTAGGAAAGTGCAGGTTTTTGCAAAAAATTTATCAATGTTTACACAGATTAGGAAAATCGTGTAAAGCAAAGATTCTATCGAAACAGTTGTTGGCGGTTCCTTATGTAGGGCTGCGGTTCGATATCGATAAAGAACCGCGGAGAAGATAAAGAACCGCCACCAGGGGGTTCGAAAAAGTGCACTTTCTGAAACTTTTGCTAGCCTAGATTTTATAGAAAGGTTTATCAAGCCAAAGTGAACTATTAATCAAAATCTAGGAAGCTAACTAACACAAAAGATGCACAAAGCTATGCAAATCGAAGGATCGATTACACAGACAATTAGGATTAAAATACTAAATAATCCAAACATAAAGTATTAGTTAATAAACACATAACATCCTAAAAGAAAAAGAAAAAGGACATAATGTTTAATAATCCAAACATGTTCACAAACATGTTAACCATGATAAACCAAAGCTTTACTTCTTCTTTTTGCCAAGTCCCTTGATCAATTTGGTTATGCTCTTGAACGATCCTCTTGACTCCACTCGATGATCATACAACTCACCTTGGGTTTTAAGATTAGCACGATAGACATCCTCAAGTCCAAAGTTATCCAAAAGTCCACTAGTGGCATAGTGAGAAGGAGGGATGATTTCGTCTAACCCGTCTATGAAAGTGTCCATGGATGGGTGGGAGTCAATCGAAGAGTCAACATGAGCACTAGTGCCTACGCCACCACCATCACTTGGTGACATATCAAAGTCCTCATCATCGGACTCTTGTGGATCGAACTTTCTCGAACCTCGGTCACTTCTAGGCTTTCGTGGTTGTACCCTTTGAATAGGTAGCATAACTCGTTTGACCGAACGAAAGCGAGAAATGTTGATGTCGGGATAGTCTTCACCAACCTTCTTAAGAAGGCGAGTAAGGAGCATGGCATAGGGAAGATTTGTTTTGGGTTTGGAAAGAGCATAAGTGATTCGTCGAGCGATAAAATATGCGAGATTGTACTTGGCGTTGGTAGCGATGCAACATAACATGTGCGC
The DNA here is from genome assembly GCA_025667525.1 of Glebionis coronaria. NCBI lineage: Eukaryota > Viridiplantae > Streptophyta > Magnoliopsida > Asterales > Asteraceae > Glebionis > Glebionis coronaria. The sequence continues at coordinate 109,385,607 of CM046874.1, forward strand.
CATATACGCCGTAATATGATCCCGGTTTTCACCAAGACAAAACACATTTTCCCTAAGTATGTCGGCCCATCGGACCATACAATCATTAAGGTCGCTTAAGAGAACCTCATAGCGTTTCAGCCGACGCTTGTTAGAGTGGAGGCTTCTTACAACGTTTCCACTACGCTCTTTACAAATGACATCAAGGATGAAGTCAGGGTCAATCTCTTCATTTTCATTTGGAGCACAGTCGAAGGGTTCAAGGAGATAATCAAGCTTCCATTTATCCGTAAATCGACAAGTGCCACAAAATGGAACACGAAGAGCATGACCAAAGTCTTCAAGAGAGAGTTTAATGAGTCGACATTCAATGATGAACCTAACATATACTCTACCGTTATCATAAACGAGAGAATATGTGCTAAAGAACTCCAAGAGAAATTCGAGAGATATATCCTCCTTGATGTTCAACAAACAATCAAATCCGATTTGTCCGAACTTCGACTGAGTATATATATAGCCCTCAATATCCTCTTGAACGACTCTACCCTCGTGAAAGCAATAGTTTTGGAGTGAGGAGTAGGTGTTTGAAAGTTGAGGGGAAGGACACATTTCGACTAGGTTTGGCATATATTGTTTAGTGTATTGGTGATCTTCTTGATATTCTGAAGGCATGATTAGTACCTAAATTAGCACAAAAATATTTCTCGAATTACTCATTTGTTACATATAAACCAAAAAATCAAAAAGATGAGAATGTGTTTCATCAATCTCTTGACAAACAAAGGATTAATCCTTATCATTCCCATGCTCACAATGTTCCTAGTTCATCATTGACAATAACATACTAATCATGTAAAATCAACAATGAACTTGAACATTGGTTTTTCAAAACAAGGTTTTTAGGTAAGCATTTAACAATGCCATTACCAACTTGTTCATGGGTTCATATCAATTCTATCAATTAACCAAAATTATTTAGTTAAAATTCGTATTGTTCTACAAGTGGGTTTTAGTGAAATCTCAATGAATATGAACCTAAGGGATCATAGCAAGATTACTATGTCAACTCTTATTCCTAGAAAGGTTCTAATTCAATATCAATTTAAAAAATCCCCAATTATGAATGTATGAACCCTAGAACAAATTATATGAAATTGAAAGAAATAACTTACAGTTAATTGATCTTGAATGAAGGATGAGTGAAACCACAAATTGGAATCAATTAATCTTGAGTAATTGAAGGTTTTGAAGGTGCAACAATGGTGCAAAAACTGAAACCCGTCGCTATGTTGGAGAAGAGAGAGAAGGTTTATTTGAAAAATGATATTTTTATAAAACCTGGCACATTAGTCGCAATCACTGGCCGCGTTTCCTTATCGATATGGAACCGCACATTTGAGCCGTGACAGATAAAGAACCGCCTATAGTGGCGAGTTTTTATCAAAGAAAATAAAAGAATTTTTCAAAACCAAATTTTTCTAAAATCCTTAAAATATGTCTTAGGCCTTTTGGAAATTATTGGAACACCACAACACTAAGTAATAATGCCTTAATGAAGGATTACGAGTTGAATCGAGATAGAAAAAGAACAAAACGGACAAACGACTACTCGTAGCGAAGAAGCAAAGAGGATAGAAGTCAAGAGGAGTGAATCAAGACCAAGAACAATGCTCAAGAGACAAATGACAATCTTCAAATCGAGGAGACGAAGATCTTGTGTCATATATAGTGATTTAAGACGTGTCTTTCCGGCGAAAGTCTAAACGGCTTTGGTAATGAACTATACCAAGCAATTTTGATAGAATAGATCACTTTCAAGAATAGTCTTACTATACTTCAAAATGTGAGCAAAGTATAGATTCACTTTCTCTCCCACATGATCGGACAGTTATTATTGCTCGGATTTATGTAAAACCCGCATGCTTTTACCATGAATAGTATCCTTAGGATCGTACGTGCATGATTAGAACTTTCCTTTTATAGCACGTTTACGTTTCACGAACAAGAATTACAAGTATTACATACGTGTTATAACACGATAAGTATTTATTACGTATTAAGACACGATAATTATTTCAATAATAATTATAATCACGAACATATGAACATGGAATCATGAACGTAAATAATCACGAGCTTAGTATTACGTATGTATGTATATTTATTACGATCACGAATAAATATAAGAAACGAACAATAACTAATTAAATTACGTAGAACACGAACACAAGAACACACTAATTTTTTAGACACGGAAAACATTCGGGTTACCCCCCATGTGGGCCCCTACCCGCGGCTACAACAAGACCAAGGGCCAAGCCCATTGTTTTTTTTTACTAAACAAGAAAAGGGGAAAACTTTTTTCATAATTCAAGAATTTAGAAAATAATTAAAACCCTAATCCCTTTTTCTTCCTCTCCTTTGGCCGCCGGGTACTACACACCCCAAAGGTGTGATTGGTTGATTTTGCTGTTCAATTTATTGCAAGGATTGTTGTGTGTTCATCCTTCTTTGATTCACGTGATCGGTATGAACCCTAAACCTCTTTTCTTTTTATGTTTTTGATTTATAAATCACATGCAATCATGAATGTTTTTAATAAAAAATTAAAAACAAGTAAACACATGTTAATTAATCATGGGGTAAAATAATTAAGGGTTTAAAGGGTGTTTGTTTGTTGGCCGACGCATGAACCGAGCCCCAAGGGGGTCTCGGTTTGTTTTTGATTCGCACCACCGAGACCTCAAGGTCTCGGTGTGGTGGTCTTGTGTCACGGTACCAGGAACCAAGGGAAACCACGACCTCGGTCGGGGTATGTTTGTGTCGGGTGGGTCTCGGCTAAGAACTAAAACCACCACCGGCTTAAGCCAGTGGCTAATTAAGGAAAGCAGGGGGAACCGAAGGCCACGACAGCAAGGGTAACCACCGGCTAGCCGGTGGGAACTCTTGGCTAGCCGGCGGCTAGTTTGACCAATGGTGCGTTTGGTTGCCGGTTCACGGGTTAAAACCGGTCCGGTTCACACATGTTTAGGTTAAAACACGGTTCGGTTCATGGGTCACTTTTTACAAGATTAATTATATGTACAAGTTTATATTTTTTTACAAGACTTAAATTAAATTAATTAAAGCATGAACATGATTAATTTAATTTACATGACTTAGGTTATTAATTTTATTATTAATACATGAATTTTAACCTAAGTAATTATCATTTTAATTAGACTATATAATTAATTAATTATTAAAATCATGACATATAATTAATTAATTTACATGACTTAGGTTATATTATTAATAGATAATAATACATGTTTTAACCTAAGTATTTTTACCTTTAGTTAACTAAATCATGTTATATTTAATTAAATACTTTTACTTATAGTTTATTTAATTTACATAAAATAAGTAATAAACTATACTATTTAATTACATGACTTAGAATATTAATCAGTAAACACTTAAGCTTATATAATTAGCTTAATTATCCAGCTTATATCTAACTATGGAAACTTTTTATTTTTAGAAACTTATTTAATTAAGGCAGCTAATCTATTTATGGAAACTTTCTATTTTTAGAAACTTATCTATTTTAAGCAGTAAATCTATTTTTGGAAACTTTCTATTTTTGGAAACTTTCTATTTTTGGAAACTTTCTATTTTTGGAAACTTTCTATTTTAGGAAACCTGCTATTTTTAGAAAGTTACTTATAATTACATAACAAGTATAATAATACATGAAATACAAGAAATACTTAAAGAATACATGATAAACATATTATAAAGCTTAAATCAGTAAAACATGACATGAACATATAAAACAAGCTAAGACATGATATAAAACCAGTTACGTACTCAGTAATCAGATACTTATACACGTATGTATTTATGTAGCATTAGTGATACCGAAGTAGGACTCTCTTCCGTTCGTCTTCTGCGTTCACTGGACACAAAGTACGGATTCTCCGCCCTTTTAGTATGGACATTCTTCCTTATTAGGTTTCCCGTATGCAGCCAACTGTTTTCCCCGGTATATGTTTTATATGTTTTTGAATTGCTTATGTTTAAGTAGAATACCTAAAGCCATATACATGCATGACCAGTTTCACCTAGTTATGGAGGTACCATAACCATAACACTGGAGGCACTAGTGTTATGACTTTACCACGACGGAGTGATAGCTCGTGGCGTCCCTTTCAGCTTTTGGCCATATTATTATTATCAGGTGGGGCGTATGGGTGCATCCTAGTTTACATGTTTTCAGCAGATTATTCAGTGTGAATGTGGTGTGTGCCTTGCATCCTTCACAAGGAGTAGATCCCTCCTACCCAAAACCAGTATATTAAGTTAGAGGCAGCCCCTCTAATTTGCATGACGAGGTCACCCCTCCAAGTATTCATGCATGTTGATATTTCATGACCTATATTGGCTAATGGTAAACAGGTTAAACAGTTTTTACAAGATAAACATAAGGCTTTTCAAACTATAAAATCAGTTTTACTAAGATATAACCAGGTTATCCAGGACTTAGTCTTTTCCGCTGCTTCATGCTTATATGCTTATATTATTCATGCTTTACTTGTATATCCGTGCACTGAGCGTTATGCTCAGCCGTTTTCCATTTCATGTTCCCAAAACGGCAGGTACTCGGGGACGCTCGTAGACTTTAAGCGTACATGCATATGGATTGGAAGCTTCCTAGCCTTCTTTACTTTATGCATTTCTTTATACTTTGATACTCATTTCCATGGACATTGTTTAGTCCTTTCATTTACAGTACTTATGTTTGTGTGTGATGAGTTCTACTTTTGGGATACCGATGTTTGATTCCGGTATTTCCTTTTTGGTCATGTAATGTTTATACATTTATCCTTGTATGCTTTGATGACACGCCATAATCACGCGTGACATTCCATTTATCAAAATGGGGTGTTACAATTTACAATAACAATATCCTTGGAATATTTCAATTCCAAATGTGTAAAATCCAACTACAACTTGTGAAGTATCATCCTAGAGATGAGCTCAATTGCACAAGTTACACATGATATAGGGCCTACTAACCGTGAGGGTGCAAACCATGGAAATCATGCTTGATACTTTAAGCTTCTATTAAATCACTCTACATCTCCATAGTGAGTCAAGTATCCAAGTAATGAAGGTTTGAGAGGGAAAAAGGAAAGAATCACAAACCACAAACAAATGTCAAGGCAAGGATGCCAAGAACAAGCACATAGTCAAGTAATGATCAAAAGAGTGATCAAAAAGGCATGTGGAAGAACGAAAAACGCACCTTGGCCCACATAGTGCATTCCAAGCTAACAAGGAATCCATGCAAATCCCAACCATGACTAAAGTGACTACTAAGTCTTCAAGGACTAGTATCACTCCCATCCATCTTGATATCATCATTCAATGATGTTGGAAATCAAAGAAGATGAGTTTTCTACAAGTGTAAGTGACTCAGTCCACAATCAATAGAGTGATTGATCTTCATGAGTACCTACACATAACAAGATGCAAACTAGTAGATACATTTCAAGAGTAAATCTAAAATGCATAAATACTACTAATCTAAATGGAATGCTATATTACCAATTAAAAGGCATATTTTCAATAAAAAATAGTTTTGACCAAAGAAAAACTTTAGTACAACTTAACCTTCTAATTTGAGGATACAATGGATCGATCCAAGTTTTAAAGTACAATATACTTCAAAGATCTTGTGTCACCATGTCTCTGATACCAATTGTAGAAACTAGAAGGGGGGGGGGGGGGGGGTGAATAGTTTCTCTTCAGTTTATCTCCTAATTGAAATTCCTTTCAATTAGGTGAGTGTCAAAACCATCTTTTACTTGAAAGCTAGTTGCATAATGATTAGGTTCAATTCTAATGCATTAACAATGACAAGTAGTAAGTGTAATGATGATGAAGGTAAGTAAACAGTAAGGAAAGAAACAACCTAGTAGGAAGACATCAAGATTTATAGTGGTTCGACAACGAGGCTCTATCCTCGTTCCTACTCCACTCCTCGAGTACACCTACTCGAGATTTCCACTATATCCACAAACTCCCTTCTTAGCGGAGAAAACCTTACAACATCGCTTACATTATTTTCCGACACTAAGCTAAATGTCGAGACCTAATCTTAGTTAGGACCAATCTACACAACATCGCCCACTTCACCATTTTACGACATAAGGCTAGATGTCGAGTTCTAATCGAAAGATAGAACTAATCTTCACAACATTGCCTACTTCACCATTTTCTGACACAAGGCTAGATGTCGAGTTCTAATCCAAAGCTAGAACCAATATTCACGACTCTTCACTTTGAAGCTAAGTGAGAACTTCACACAACTTATTACAACTCAACAAAACATATCTAAGTACACACATGTAATTTAATCTACACAACACAAATCCAAGCACACACATATGCAAAGGATATATACAACACTAATCCAAGTATTCACAAATAGCTTGGATGAACACAACTATTCCAAGTATTCACAAATACATTGGATCTACACAAGACACAAATAAACAAATGATGAACATGACTAGATCTTTAGGAAAGGATGATCTTCATCAAAGCTTCATCTTTAATCACATCACAAGTGTGTGAGTGATCTTCTCTTTGGACAAGGTAAAGAAGGAGATCAAGAGATAATCATAAGTAAACATACTTAACACATTAAGTGATCATTTACAAATGATTAGGATTAGAAAGGAGAAAGAAGGTTGAAAGAAATGTCCAAAAAGGGTTGTGAAAAATGCAGATTTGATCCACTATTTATAGGAGACAAAAATCAACAGCTAGTTGAGCGCGGTTCCTTATCTCCCTAGGCGATTCCTTATCAATAGAGAACCGCGTAGGCACTTAAGGAACCGCGGAGGTTGACTCCGCTCTTTTTTGTCTTTTAGTGGATTTGAAATATCTAAGGTTGTTTAAACCTTCAAAGAATATTCTTATGGCATTTGAAATATGCCATATTCAAATTTACATTTTCATTTTAATAAAATATTTTCTTAAAAATAAAGTTTATTAAAAATCTTTTGTCACATTTGACAAAAGTGAGTTTTAAGATCACTAAACATGATTAAGATATGTTAGTGTAATGATTATTACCTTGATGATAGTGTTTGTTAGATAATTCGTTTTACGATTATATTTTATGCTAAATGTCTTTGTAATTTGTCGTGATCAAAACTAAGAAAGATTAGTTAGCACTAACAATGTTTTTAGGCATTGCTTTGCATTAACAACAAGGATCAAGACTACCAATTAGCAAGGATTCATAAGTGCAATTTATGAAGAAAAGGAACAGAAGGATGTGAATACTTGTCTGTTTTTATGTTTTCTTTCACAAGAAGAACCTAAGAGTATTACAAAGGCTCTTGAGGAGTCATCTTGGATAGAGGTCATGCAAGAAGAGATCCTGTGATTTCAACTACGAGATGTTTGAGAGCTTTGTGACTTGCCTATAGGGATGAGAGCTTTTGGCACTAGATGAGTCTTCAGAAATAAGTGTGATGAAAGGGGGATTTTAGTAAGAAACAAGACAAGACTGGTTGCTCAGGGATTCACACAAAAGGAGGGTTTTAATTATGATGAATTTTTTGCTCCAGTTGCCAGGATTAAAGCTATAAGGTTGTTTTTAGCTTATGATTCCTATATGGGCTTTATGGTATATCACATGGATGTCAATAGTGTTTTTCTCTATGACACCGTAGATGAGGAGGTGTATGTGTGTCAACCTCCTAGATTTGAAGATTTGAAGCATCTTGACAAGGTTTACAAGGTTAAAAATGCTTTTTATAGTCTTCATCAGGCACCAAAAGCATGTTATGAAACACTTGCTAAATATTTAATGAACAATGGTTTCAAAGAGGAAAGATAGATAAAACTATGTTCATTAAAAGACCCAGTCATGATATCATGATGGTTCAAGTTTATATGGATGATATCATATTTGGTTCTACAAAACCAGAGATGTGTGAAGAATTTGAGAAGCTAATGAAAGATAGGTTTAAGATGAATTTTATGGGGGAGATTACATTCTTTCTTGGTTTGCTAGTGAAACAAAAGAAAGAAGTCATTTTTATTAGTCAAGATAAGTATGTGGCTGAGATATTGAATAAGTTTGACATGATGGATGTTAAGCCTACTACTACTCCTATTGATAGTGACAAGACTTTGCCTAAAGATGAAGATGGTGAAGAGTTTGATTAGCACACATATAGGTTCATGATTGGGTCTCTAATGCATCTTACATCATCTAGACCTGACATTATGTTTCATGTATGTGCACGTGTTAGGTTTTAAGTTAGTCCTAAAGTCTCTCACTTTAAAGTAGTCAAGGGAATTATTAGATATCTAAAGAGTCATCCTAAGCTTCGACTTTGGTATCCTAAGGAATCTTCTTTTGACTTAGTAGCATATACAGATAGTGACTTTGTTGGTGCCAACTTGGATAGGAAATTAACAACAGGTGGTTGTCAGTTCTTAGGTTGCAGATTATTTTCATGGCAATGCAAGAAGCAAACGGTGGTGGCTACTTCTACTACTGAAGCTAAGTATGTTGCGGCTTCTCATTGCTGTGGACAAGTGTTATAGATATAGAGTTAGATGTTGGACTGCGGGTATAATTTCATGAACACTATTCTGTATATTGACAATAACAGTACTATTTGTATTGTTAAAAATTTAGTTCAACATAGCAAAAATAAACATATAGAAATTAGGCACCATTTTATAAGAGAGAGTGTAATGAGAAAAAGTTGATTCTGGTGCTTAAAATTGAAACTGAAAAGAATTTTGTAGATCTTTTTACTAAAGGATTTGATGTAGGCAGATTCCAATACTTGAGGGAAAGTGTTAGGATGGCCAATCTATAAATTCTTAAGGTTTTGTTATGTGATGTATAGTTTTGTAGTGTCTCGTGCTGTAATTGGTCAATTTGGGTAAACTAATTAAATTAGTTCTCTTAGTGTCAAAATTAATTCCAGTTTTGCAAATTTTAATATTGTTGGTCAAACTTTCCAAATGTGTTAAAAAAAGATGTTTTAGGCAAATATTTTTTTTGGTTTTGGACTAACATTTACAGGGGAAGAAAGCAATATTGATGGAATTGGAATTGGTTTCTTGTATATTATGTTGGTTGTTGTATTAATTCTTAGCAAGCTAGTTTCTACTAGCTGGCTCACTCTTTGTCATTCTATTTATGATCGTTTAAAGATGTGTATGTTGTCAACTAGAAGATATTGTATGTATATCTTCTTTGTGTTTTAAAAGATTGTTATGTTCTTATCTTGTAAAGGACTCTTTGCAGTATAAAAGGAGGTCCTAGGTTTAGGTTTCTGATATCTCATTCCTAAGTTTCATTAATAGCTTTAAGGTTTCTGTACCCTTAGTACTTTCATAGAGTACTTGTATTATTAATTATATTAAATTTGGTGAATTCTTTTCTCATTTATAATATGTTCAATCTTCATAGTATCAAAGAGTAAATTCTCCATACTTTTTTATATTAACTCAAAGTTTCTTTTAAGACTAAGTAGAATTTATTCTATTTAGTCTAAATTTACAAGTTAGATTTAAACGATCAAAGACATTAAGAGAGCTTACATATAAATTAAATTTAATATAAATATTTTAGTTTAATATATGTATATATGCAAATTTTCTCTTGCCAAATATTTTGTAACTATAATATTAGTACAACTATCCACATGGTTTTACATAAACGAATTATTATATATTAATACGAGCGCTAAATATATTTTATATATTTTGTATTTCTAAGATATAATGCATAGAAAGTATAAGTGTAAAAGATATTTGTTTATTGTCAAAAGTTATTGTAAAAAATAAAAAATTATAGTTTTCATTTAATTTATTTAATATTTAATCATTAAAATTTTATTAATTATCTTCACTTTTTTTAAGTTTTGCTTTTTTACAAATTCGACAAATATAATTTATGTCATTTTTTTCCTACCAAAATTCTTTTAGCAACTTTTCACATATTTTAAATTTTTTTAAACTAAATTTGGTAATAATTTAGCTTTTATTATTTTAAAAATCTAAAAAAATATATTTAATTAAAAAATATTACTAATTAAAGAAAGAATTAATTTTTGAATACACAATTTTCACAAAACGTTTGTAAAAAATTTGTTTCGATCATCCGGACGATCACCTCTGTTTGACCAAATTGATCGATCGTCCAACTGACTGATCCACTATAAGCTCGATCAGTCACCGAATCGATCGACCGACCCTTTGACCTGCTATATCGACCAGCCTTAAAGTCTTAACGCTTTTAGGCTACCCACAAAGGTGGTAGATTCACCCGTTCGCGATCAATGTCGTACTCGGTCGGCCTATTGCGGCGACCGACTCGACGTATTCGACTCCCAGAATTCGATCCTAAATGCGATCTAATTGTGCAACCTAATTTCTTTCTATTTCGTTTTTATTGGTTGTTTAAAATTAGAAAAACTTTTTAAAAAAATTAAAATTTATATCTTATAATGTTACTCGTTGTCAGAAAGTTACCGCCAAATCATACCCTATTTTATTTTCATATTAATTATTTTAATTCGTAAATTAAAAACGTAAATAAAAACGAAAACGTAAACAATTTTTATTCGAAAATTAAAACATTTATTCCATACGTAAAACATTAAAATACTAGAATTCCTATACAATACGAAAGGAAATACACTACTGGATAGATAAAATAAAATACATAATACCATTAATCTGTTTTCGAATCCGAATCCGATAACTGACCAGATAACTCCCTACGAATAGTCTCTTGGTAATCTTCTTCGGCCCTAGTTTCCGCCTCCAGCTCTCTTTGTACCCTATCTTGTTCTTCCATTGTTTCTTTAAAGACGTGTTCATCATAACAAAGTTGACGAAACTGAATGTCAGTAAGTAAGCCATTTCGGTCGTTTGGATAGGGTGGATCGGGAGAAACATATCGGCGTCGTTGTTGTTGCGATGAAGAATAAATATGAGTTTGGGACGGAATTTCTTCAATTTTTTGGCCAGTCAAGTTATTCAGCCATTCAATATTTATTTTTAATTCGAGCCTTCAATTTTGCCGACTTTCTAAACAAAGATCTTTGGATGTTGAAATCGTTATCAGATTCATTACTTAGAAACGTGTCGAATAAATGACGTTTTTCTGGAGAAATATCACAGCATTTCTCATAAGTTGTGCGCAGTTTCGTTTTAGCTTCGTACGCGGCATCGAAATCATCAGTTAATGTCGTAAGCGCATCGTAATGACGTTGTTGCTCAATTATTTGTTTCTGAATCATAGCTTTAATCTCGTCAACGGTATGTGGAAAAAGACATAATATTTTGATTTTAGAAATTGTGTGTGAAAATACTAAAAGTTGTTTGTGAAAATTTAGTATTTATAAAGAGGAAAAATTAATTTAAAAAAAAAATATATATATATGTATTTTAACTAGGTCGCATTATATCGTCTTGTTAAGACAAATATATCGCACTAAATCGTAAGAAAGAAAACAATGGCGTGTCAAAATCACATTAGGTCTTGTTGCGGAGTAGCTTTAAAAATCGTGCCGTTAGGAAGAAAAGGGTAGTCAAGAATATTGAATGGGCCAGTTTATAGCATCCAATACACTTGTCACTTTGTGGCACTCATTTTTGTTTTGATTCTTGGACTTTATTTTTTCCAAAAAGGGTTTGAAAGTGTACAAGTAAATTCTTTTTAGTTTATAAGTTGATGGACACAAAGCCGAATAAGATATTCTTTTACGTATGAACCATCCCAAGGACCTCTTTTACCCGTCATTTTTAGTTGATTAATAGGTAGCTTAGAGCATCGGGAGCGAAAACGGCATCATTCGCTTCACGTGCTAGGCATGAGGCGACATCACTAGGCATTCCATCCGCCACCCCGCACACGCATCAAGCGCGCATCAGCATCAAAACTCAAAAAATCTTTTTATGATACCCTTGGCGTGTTGGACATTTTGGTATATAAGATTGGAGAGATAATTTGCACACTTTATAATTTGATTTGCATATTTAAATTGTTTGTCTTTGAACATTTATACTAGCTGCGTAGATGTCAGTAAGTTAATGTAATATAAGAATGATTTGACAAATAGTAAAAGATTATTAAAAGAACCTATCATGTGCACATGTTAGAGGTGCATATAATAAGCTTTCATTTTATAATCTCATATTAGCACTTAAATCAAACACGAAAGCTAATTTCACATGTTTTCTGTACGTTATTTATGAGCTTAACATTTAAATATCTTAATTATTTAGCAAACTGATATGGTTCAGTTTTGTTTAGGCAGAAATGGACACGTTACGTGATAGATGAACTTATTCTCTGTTTCTGTTTTTTCATTGATATTGCGTGATGGTCTGTTACTCTATTTGAGAAGAAACATCTCTTATCAAAATGAACAAAAAGGGACATGCATAGACAAGTGTCATCGTCGTCTACTAGCTTTGCTACAACTCAATAACCATTCATCATAACACCGTTTAAATGCATAAAAAAGACGAAAAATTGAACAAAAGCCTTCAGAAGAAATCGCAGAGTCTTGTCATGTAGTATATGCAGTAGCTTCAGATGATAAAAAGTTCAGAAAAACTGAACGAAAAACACCGTTTAAATGCATAAAAAAGACGAAAAACTGAACGAAATGCTTCAGAAAAATCGCAGTCTTGTCACGTAGTATGTGCAGTAGCTTAAGATGATAAAAGTTCAATGGGATGAGGCAAAACCACAACGTGTTGGCTTCTTCTAAGACGATTATATACTTGGATTTTATATGCCAAATGTTCATTTTAAGCCAAGGTCAAAAGTTCAATTGTAACACAAGTGTCAAGTTTATTCGAAAAAGATGTAAGATCACGGCAACATTATGGCTCGAGTGTCTTTTAGTACCAGCTATTGTCCATCCCACAATAACGATCCGGCAATTCTCCAAGCACAGAGGAACACCAGCTTGAGTGAGTATGAACCGTGACTCGAACCCGTAACTCATAGGTGTTTAATATTCCTAACTCGTCAATCCCGAGTGAAGTGTACTTAATTTACTTAAGAAAACATGAAACAATTGATTAGGCATTATGAGATTCAACATTGTCCATGTTACTTGGTCTCCTTGATAATTAAATTGAGTTAAACAAAGAAAAAGAACAACAGAAATGGTCCCATCCTCCCAATCCGGTTACAAATTTTAAAAGTGTGTTTTCTTGTCTCACTGATTGATAAAATATTCCTGTAGTAAATTATAAGTTTATCATTAAATTTTGAATCAAATGAATAATAAATTAATAAATTGAATCGGCTTTTAGAGTCTCAAATCTGTTTTCAACTTGAATTCAGATTCATAACACGCATTGAAACGCCAAACGCTACAAGAAGCCTAAAAAAACTAACAAAAGCACCAAAAGAACGCAACATAAAAAACAAAGAATACTCGGCTCACAAAGACTCGTTCAAGCTATAAGGCTTGGAGACCCAGTTATCCTAGTTTAACGATAAACGATCACTCCTATTGGAGTTTGGAAACACAATCAACCCGATTTGAAAACCCAAAGAACCCTAAAACCGACCCTATTGGAAGGCCTAAAGAGAAGATAACATAGGGGTTTTGACATAAGGGTGAACGTTTCCCCACACCAAAGACTCTTAATTCAGCAGTTCTAAAGTTCACCCCTTTCGTGAAGATTATGGCTTAAGACAACTTTAACATTAATACCTGTATAGCAGCTTTTTGTGAAGACAAATAAAGAATTATCCCAATTTCATGACCCAAATCAATAACATCGATTTATTTGTGATATAGATAACATACAAGCATGTGAGTTCTGCATGAAAGATCGCAGGAAGAAAAGTAATGTTGCAAGAACTTGGTGAAAGGAAAAGTCATGGGATGAAATGAGTAAGTGTTCATCAGCACTCGTACTACAACACATTCATTAAAAAGACGGAACCAATGTCTACTTTTCATTGATAAAGAAATGGCATACAAAACACTTGCGCCTCGAGTCACCTGATGGTTGCAAAAACAAAATACAATATTAATGAAAAAAACAAATTAGGAAAGTATGCAAGAGTCATTGAACATAAAACATGGACTACAGGTACAAATAGGGCTCACTTTGTTCACTGTACTGTTTTTGTGGTTTTTAGCTCACTGTACTATTGAAAATGTTGATCATCTTGTACGATCGGATTAAGAAATACTCTTATTTGGATATTAAAGTTAGAAAAAAAAATTGAAGTTAGAAGATGTAGTCAAAATATATCTATATGGCAAGCTATCCTTAATTTCTTCTTTGAAGACGAGGAGATATAAGACACTTGAAAGAAGAAAATTTAATAAAAAGAAATACTCGTATTTGTTAAGAAATACTTATTAAAATGAGTTAGAAATATTTGTTGGATCACTGGATGACATGACATGCGATTTGGATCATAGAGTAACTAATTCATATCAAGTACCTGGTTACCAAAATGATCTGAAATTTTCTTTTATAAAATTATAAAAATAGTTCCTTGGCTCAAGTGAAGAAAAACGCAAAAGATAGTGGAGTAGTTCGTAAAATTTGATAAAACAGTGACTTTATTAGCAAGATTTGATAGTACAGTGACTCAAAACCTATAAAAATAGTAGAGTGACATGATTGAAGAAAAACGCAAACTACAATGACTTTTGTGTGTATTAATCCAGTTAAATTATAGCTTCAAACTTGCACAGATAAGATAGAATGTGTCCGCTAAATACTGGACATACAAAAACAAAAGCTTTTTGATTTGTTTTTGGCGGGTTTTAAGGGCCACATGGAGCAAGTATGGTGGAAATAGGCAAAAACAGGTAGTTAGTTGAATGAATTCATCTCTATCATGTAAAATAGATAGACTTCAATCAAATCACACCCTGGGAGGCTGGGGGCTATAGGTCATGTATTGCAATGTTCCAAATAGAACTTTGCTTTAGGAGTTTACGTTTTTAGTACGTACATAACTATTACATTAAAATGTTTAGTTTCGTTCTAACCTTGATTTATTCACCATGGAGCCCATCTTACTTTAGGTTAAATGCTCCTCCCGACCATAATCGTATACTATCTCAATCTGCAGCAACCAGAAAACAAAGAGCTTTAGCACAAAGGCATTTTAACTTGGATTTAATATAACATTACGATTTTCTTCTCCTTATTATTAGACTAAGATTTATTGATGAACTTCCAAAACTGCTGAAATCAGTTGTTTATCTTTTTCAGGGTAATTATCAAATCAGTTGTTTATCTTTTTCAGGGTAATTATCAAAAGCTTAACATTCAGATAATTGACAAACCTAAGAGTCTTTATGGCCATTGAATAATGGTAAAATAAACACCTTTGATGTTCAATTTTAGTGTCGCAAGGTGGATAGTGTGCTAAAAGCATATGACGTGTCAATCAGATTTAAGTATATAACTCCTTGATATGTGTGATAAAACATTACAAAAAAGAGAATATGGTCGACATGTAAGCTTTTACATGCCTTGCAAGAACCCTAATCCTATCAAATAGACCCAGCTTCCTCTCCCTTAATCCTAATCATTTCCAACAACCACACCACACGTGGAGTGTAGTTGGTTATAATAAAGATATAGATCTATTTGAAATGAAACTGGAGGCAACAAAACTGTGAACATAAGATTTAGATTCAGCATTTACAGAAATCACCCAATGTGAGAGTTCTCATGAGCATGGGAATATACAATTAATGTATTATAAAGAATCTAAAAATGAAAGTAAAAGATTACCCCTTTAGGTGGTTCAGGGTTGCGAGTAAATTTGCTGCCGCCGGGAGCCCATGGAACTGTTCATTAGCCAATTAGACAATCAGTGGAGCAGTAGCCATACAAGAAAACATAAGTAATTTATCATTTACAAATTACAACTTTGTTGCAAGTTCATAGCTGGTGTATTCACAAGAACTTAGCAAGATTAAAAAGAAAGAGGTCATTTATCAACATTCATTAATGGGCTTGTAATTCATGATAAACTTACCAATGTATGGATCAGGGTGACGCCACTTATCGTACTGTGCCTCACCATCAGCAATCATTCTATCAATAGTTTCTATATCTTCCTGGACATCCAATGACATAAGAGAATGCACATCAGATAGTTACACAGATGTAGAAAAGATATTGCATAATATGCACACAGCAGTTTAATCATCCTAGAGTTCAGCCAGCTAAATATGGCTCTAATGTTTACATTGTGATGCACCCATGAGTTGCCACATAGACATGCATTAACAAATATATACACAAAAATGAGCTGTATTAATCATCCTAGCGTTCAGCCAGCTAAATATGGCTCTAATGTTTACATTGTGGTTCATCCATGAGTTGCCACATAGACATGCATTAATAAGTAGATACACAAAAATAAGCTGTATTTTCTTGGTTGAAAGCCATAATAATCTGGAGCTATAAAGTATAAACCTACTCTTTGTAGTGAAGGTAAAGTATAGAGGTCAAACAGTAAGACCGAATTACCTGTTTATACGATTTAAAGAACATATTTTGGCCAAAACTAATATAGCACAGGGGCACAACTATCCAAATACCCCCATAACTATAGTCTACCCAAGTACATTTAAAAGAAAAAGCAACTCGTATTAGTATAAACAAACAACATGCACCCCCTATGGGTAAAAAGAGGCAAAACCAAGTACCCAATATTACCCATCAAGTTATTATCCTTGTACACACCATATGTAAAAAACAGTATGTGGGTCATCTGTGACCTAGTACCTGAATCTCACATCAGGTTAAACAACCTAGGTTACACCATGTCAAGGTTAAAGGGTAGAAACAGGACATAGACAGGCAGAAAATCAAGGTTTTCGCAGACGGTAGTATCTACTTTGTATCTATATCCCAAAATTATTTTCTGTCCAAGGTTCTGATGCACAAAAATACTTGATACAAAGTATCAAGACAACCCTAGTCCCTAGATTACAATTGGACGTGGTTGACATCACCTTCTTAGACTTGCATCCATTGATTTCTTAACCTACTATGGAACATCGTAATTAAAAACCTGGAATGAGATGGAGAAATACACATATATACCCATTGACCTTATATTGTTCTGCTAGTCGTCACGTATGCGACAAGATCAAGGACCTAGCGTTCATTTGATACTTTCAACTTAAAAAAAATATCTAATACACTACAACTGAGTGCAAAGATGAGAAATTAAGGGATACGGTGGTATGCCCAAAACAGTGAAACACCCTGAGAACAATATACTATTAGGGATGAGCATTTCGTCCCGAATCCCGAAACCGAACCGTACTGATTCCCGGTACCCGAATCCCGTTCGGCGCGGTACCGGTACTACAAAATAAGGTGAAAAAAAATTTGGTACCACTAATTCGGTACGGAACCGGTACCAAATCGGGAAATTCAACGAAAAAAAACGGGAAAATCCCGATTTCCTGGTACCGGTACCGATATCCGAATCCCGTTCGGTACGGTACCGGTACCATTAATTTATGCTCGGAAAAAATCGGTACCACTAATTCGGTACGGTACCGGTACCGTGCTCATCCCTATATTAATATCGTAAATACTATAAACATCCTAATTAGAAACATGAAATGAGATGATGAAATACACATATATACCTATTGACCTCACATTCTCCTAGACTCCTAGTCCTCACGTATTGATGTGATATGATGCGACAAGATCAAGGATCTAGTGTTCCTTTGCTCCTTTCAGCTTTAAAAAAGATTGAATACAATACAACTGAGTGAAAAGACGAGAAATTCAGGGACACGATGGTACGCCCAAAACACCATGAGAAAACTATATTAAAAGATACCACTTATTCAGATCTCCACGGACTACACACTTCTCTTTCACATACTTCCACCACCAACACTTTTCCAAAACTTGCTCCGATCTGTTTCATCTCTTTCTCCGGCGGTCGGCTACGGCCGGCCGTCTGGATCTCCTTCTTTCATCCTTTTTGTATATATACTCCTTTCTGTCAAGGTAGGTTTGTCTCCTAACTCCCACAATAATAGCCCTTTGCTTCCAGATCTGTTACTTCTCACTGCCCCCGCCTTCCATCCGGCCACCGCTCCACACCACCGAAGGCTTGATGCTGCATTGGGTTTTGGATCTAGATTTGTTTGGCTTAGGTCTGGATCTTTTAGGGATGTTAGGTTTTATCTTCTTAGTATGTTTTGTGTACCTTGTGTACTTTTGCTCCAAACTACACCTTCATATGGGTTTATTCGCGAAAAGCTCACATTGGTGATTCCCCCTCACCCTTGTATTGTGTTGCTGTCCCGCGTCACAACCTTTATGGTGTATGTTTTGGCTTCGTGCAACTTGTTACCTTGTGTATCTTCGATTTTGCTACTTATGTTCTATGTAACTTGTTGTGTTCAACTTTCCTCTGTTTGTGAGGTGTGATAATGAAATTAATGTTCAAAAAAAAAAAAAAAAAAAAAAAAACTATATTAAAAGAACCTGGTACCATTACCTAAGCTGCGAAACTATCTATTAAGAACTGCCCAATAAAGCATCTACAAATCAAAAGAATATTGGGAGTTGAACACAAACTCTTTTGTCAACACCAACTGAGATATTGTTAGGCTACATCTTTCGTGCTCAACCCAACTACTGAAACTGTTCGTCTGTTCCTTTGTAGCAAATCTTAAGCATCACAGTTTCTATAGATTGTTTTTTTCTCTTATCTTTGCTAGAGGGCACAAGCTAATGAACTTCAAGTGAGTTTTGCATCTTGCAGGCTTAGAGCAGATACCAAACAGCAGAATATCGTGTGTACCCATCCACAACAATACGTTAATATATCTCACATAGAGTAAAATCAAAAGTACATATTTCTCCTTAATCTTGTCCTATAAAAGCGTCAAGTACGGTACGCTTCCTCATTACCCCACCCCAGAGCATATATGAGAGTTCTATTGCACACAAACTAGCTTAAACAAACAAAGTCATCCAGACCTACAAGTGCCCTAACAGAAAACTTGTGGATACATTTTCGACCATAACGTTCAGACTAGACTATAAAATGTTTAAATTAAAAACGCATAAGCATTTAAGCACAGAACTGTACATGGAATAACCATGTTTGAGACATGAAGATAGAAACCACACGAGGTAACATATTAACTGAACACAAGAGGCATACCGCATATGGTTAACTAATAAAATGTTTAACAAGAGACAGACTACCTCAATAAGAAAAATGATGCTTACTAAGTCATCGAGCAACTCTAATTTTCTAGAAAGTTCATAGTTGGTGATCAACTTAAATAAATTCCAGAGTGCAACTCTTTTTCTAAAATAGAGGTAGTAGTATATTTTAGACTATACAATCAGAAATGAAAGATTTGAAGAAAAATACTCGTTATAACACCGATTCCAAAAGGTAATACAACATAGTCAAAAACTAACTTTCTTTTATAGGGTGTGTTCGTTTTGGCATATATAGCCGGCTTTTGGCTTGTTTGGTTTTGGGCTTATGTTTCATAATCATAAGCTCACTTTTGGTGGCTAATTTGGAAACTTTTTGGCTTATATAAGTTTATTATTACTATGACATAATAAACTTCATCTAAGCCGAAAAGTGAGGTTATGAAACATAAGCCCAGAACAAAATAATCCATTCGCCGAAACAAACAGCCCCTAGGGGGTGATTGTTTACGCTTGTGAGCTTATTTTGTTTTTCGGCTTATATTTTATAAGCCCCAATTTTCCGGCTTATTTTGAGATTGGTGGGTTTATATAAGTTTAGTATGATATGATAAACTTATATAAGCCCATGAAATATAAGCCGAAATGAAATAAGCTCATAAGCCCACATAAAAGCTTAAACAAAAGCCACAAGGCGAAACAAAATACCCGGGTGTTTGTTTAAGGTTATATGTAGGCTTGTGAGCTTATTTGTTTTTCGGCTTATTTTGAGACTTGTGGGTTTATATAAGTTTGTTATGATATGATAATATCAAAATAAGCCTGAAAACTGAGGCTTATGAAATATATAAGCCAAAATCAAATAAGCTCATAAGCCCATTAATAAGTGATATATGTGGCACAACCGCACAAAGCGTTAAATTAGTAAATAGCCTGAAAAGTGAGGCTTATGACTTTATGAGATATAAGCCAAAATGAAATAAGCTGATAAGCCCATTAATAAGTGATATATTTTGCAGAAAGCGTTAAATTAGTAAATGGCCTAGTGGTAGGATCTCCTAACAAGAGATGTCAAAGGTTATCAACCTCGGGGGTGTTTGGGATTGTGTTTGGAACTAGATTATCTACTTATTTCATTTTTAAAACGGAGATAAGTTAAAATGAGTGTTTGGATAATAAAAGGAAAAAAAAAAGTGACTATTTGCGTTTAGAAGCTTTCAAAACGGAGTTTTGAAAAAGTAAGTGAGGAGTTACTTATTTCATTTTCAAAATAGAGAGAAGCTAAAATGAGTCTAATTTAGTCATTTTAATTATCAACTAAATAAATAATGTGTTATTGCGATTTCAAACAACATAATCAAACCGAAACACTATTTCTGAAAAGCATGTTTTCTAATTGTTGATTATCTGATTGTTCATGTTGAAAACGCATAATCTATTTTCAATAAGCAATCCCAAACACCCACTAAGTAAAAAAAGTTCTCGCCCTCATCCGTTTACGTTAAACTAGTAAAAACAAATTAAAATGGAACAATCTGATTAAAAACAAATAATAAAAAAGGGGGAGGGGGGGAATGAAATTCATCCATCCATACCACATTCTTGTTAGCATCGAATCTCTCACGAAGTGCATCAGCCTATAAAATTAATTAGATGCTAATTAAGATAAATAAAATAAATTAATTAATTAATTAAAAATGAATCTAATAAAAAGGAATAATTAATCAGATACATCGGGATAGAAGAGATGACGATGGACGGCCCAAGTGAGGGTGTCTTTCAGAGCACGTCGGTATAGGATTCGGACTCTTTCTTTCTGCGCTGCTCGTCGAGCCATATATGAAGCCGCCAAGCTCATTTTCACACACTTGATTTGATTTGATGATTTGGGTCACTTTACTTTACTCTTGTGTTTTAAGGGTGGATGGAGGCTACCTGGAGACCAACAATACGACACCGTTTTACCCCTTTTTTATATAACTTACACCACTAGTCAGTCTCTCTTGTTTCTATTTTTAGTTTTGTATACTCTTTTATTTCATAAATTTTATTAGTATTAACTTTATAAGTTACTCTTTCCTTTCAAAAATTATTATATACCAATAAAAAAACACATAGCATAAAAAATGCTGTAATAAAAATACATTTATTACAGCTTTTTAACACAGTGTTAGCTAATTAATTAAATCTTTTTCAAAATTTATAATAACAATTTCAAACAAGGATAATATGTTCATTAAATTTTCCTATTTATTTTTATTAATGGACAATAATTTTAGAACGACCCAAAATGAAAAGATGGACAATAATTTTGGGAAAGAATAATTATTTTTTTATGATATTAATTTTTAAATTATTATATTTATGTTAGTATATAATATTAATATAAAGATTATATTAATGGAATTATATTTATAATTCAATACATTTATTTATTTTACATCAAGTCATATTTATTCAAACACATAAACGTTAGTAGTATTTTTTAGCTACACGGTTAAAGGTATAATTATTATTCTCTTGTTTTTATTTTTACACATTAAATTTTAACTATTTTAACACTTGAATTTAATATAATAAACTTGACTTTGACTAAAATATGGATTTATAAAGCTGAAAACTAAATAAATTATAAGCGTTATCTAGACGACTAATAAAAAAATTAAAACAAATAAGATGAAAGTCGCTCAAATGAAGATGCTAAAATGAACTTGTTCTAAAAGTCTGAAACTATGTTTAGGCGACGTTTTTTTTTTTCTTTACGAAATTTGAAGTTTTGATTATCATTGATAAGATAGTCAACTAGGGGCAGGCTTAAGACTAAAAGTCACCATATACACATAATTAAAAAAAATAAAAATTAGTTACAAAATAGTCTGAAAAATGATATACACTATCTCAAATACTTTTTATAACAGTTATCTTCAATTCACTGGTTTCTCACAAATGTTGGTGTTCTAAAACCTAATACGCAATTAGTGATCTTAAAATCTTGATGTTCATATAACTTATTACTAGCTCTTAAACAAAGCACAACAAACCTTTTTATACGACCTTGATTTCCGGTCACATTACCAACAGAAGCAGAACTCTCTCCACATTCAAACTGGTTTTAGACCTACTCCTAACATTCATAGATCCACCGTCTCTAATGACAATACTAATAGAATCAACATTCGGGTTAAAACCCGAATCATCTTCGACCATGATTCTTTTGTCCTTTTTCATAGCTCTTTTCTTCTTACCAATGATGTCTCATGCTAGACTCACTAGCACCCTCATTCCCTTTACTTTTTTCCATAGCTCTATTCTTTTTCACGACATTTTGTTTCCCTTTTCTCTTTGCCCTCTCCATTTGTTTCCCCTCTGTGTTCTTCTCTTTGCCCTCTCCATCACTGTTTCTTTCTTTTATTACGACGACAACAGCTCTCTTCACAACTGTGTTTTAATAAACTCATGATCACATAATAACACTTTAAATTCTCAATTGCTTTTTTTGCAGTACAACACAATGAAAAAACAAACTCATATTTTTCAAACACCTCAAAATAAATGTTTAGGCTTAATCAGAAAAATGGCATTTGGCTTATCTAAGACCTAGTGTGGTCTCATTCAAAACTGAAACCAAAATGGTTAGAGTAACCAGCATATTTTAGCATAGAACTTCATGATATCCAAGTATCAAATCGCTCACAGATAACACTGAGCCACTTACTGTACCATTATCATACAACTACGCAGGAGTTGATACTTGTATAACTTATACCAGTCAAAACTTATCAATCATTGAATATTTTCATAAAGTTAGAAATATGATCACTGAAATAACATCCATTGGTTTAAAACTAACAAACCAACACTCATTCACTTTAGAGAAAGATCTGCAAGGCCCTCAATAAGACTATCAAGCGACTCAATTTTCTGGCCTTTACTCACTTTAGTACCTGCATCTGCTGTAAGAGCCTCCTTCAGTTCTTTAACAAGTTCGTCTTCCTCAGCTGGGATGTCTAAATCCCAAACCTTAAATATATCATCAGACAGCGGTTCACTCACGGCTTCAGACAGCACAAAACCCAAATCGTCATCTTCAGAATACTGAATCTTCATCATCTCATCATTATAATTTGGAAGGAAAGGTTGTTGCTTTAAAACAGATATAACATCGTGGCTTTCTTGTTCTAGATGCTCGTCGTTACTTGTTTCTGCAGCATAAGATGTTCCTTCCTCCATGACATTCTTGCCGACACTTGTTTTTCCAGTATATGAGGCTCCTTCCCCCATGACAAAGGGAAAATACTCGCCAATACTTGTTTCAGCAGTATATGAAGATCCTTCCTCCATGATGAAAGAAAAAGTCCCGTCGGTACTTGTTCCTCCGGTATATGAAATGCCTTCTTCCATGACAAAAGGTAAATTCTCGTGGATACTTGTTTCTGCAGTATATGAAGTTCCTTCCTCCATGACAGATGGTGAATCCTGAGGGTCAGTTATGCCATTTGACTTAACTAGCTTGTTTACGGAAGGGTTGCCAAGGTTCTCAGAATGTAGATCTAGAATATCGAGTAAAGCTTCTTTTAGAGAATTCATATTAGCTTCTGATATTTCTGGATCATCAATTAGGCAGGAGTCGGCCCATGCAAAATCTTCAGCAGAGAGTACATCTTGATCCTGTTGTTGCTTGGCATTAACATTAAGAATAAGAGAGGTTGCATCACCATCTTCCATAACCACAAATCAATACTAGTCTTTATGTTCGATAACAGTATGGTATTTTACCTGCAAAATCAATGCCACCAAAATTGTTAAACAAACATTAATAAAAGTTAGAAATAAAATGTTATATGTTATTACATGATAATCTAATTTATTAAAAAAATTGATTTAAGACGCAGGGAGCATTGATAATACACTCAGGGAGACTTTCAACCCATTCGACCATTTAGTGATAAACCATAATGCAAATCGCAGATAAAAAAATTATAGCAGAAAGACGCAGATAAATGGAAGATGCCACCTCTACATGCTACAAGGTAGAGAAACATATCTTGTTATTGCAAGGCTTAGACACTAAGGTACAATATTAAATTAACAATTTCTGTTTTACGGTTCTCATTTATGTGACTGAATTTTTGTGAACATATATATAAATGAATCTATGATCCGGTCCCACAAGACCTCATGAGAACGTACGAAGATTAAATCATGGCTTCCCAGAGAGTGTGAGGAGAAATGAAGACGGTCACGAACAACTAAGAGAAGTAATATAAACAAGTAGAAAAGCAAGTCTCAACAAACCACTCGATCTAAAGCCATGTGTTGATACTTTTAGCCAGTACTGCAGCTGCAAGTCTGCATCTATCTTTTACAAGTGGAACTACCCTCACATCTTTTTTATCTGGCTTCCCCTATTAAACTTTTACCACAATTTACGGTAATAATGAAAAGTAAGGACTAGTATTCTAAATACTTGTAGACCTACTATAATAAAGTACATCCACCACTCACAGAATTAGCAGAGAAAACATGACCGACTTTCAAAGTCACATAATATCCCCAGGAATTGCAACTGACGTAGACTATGTAATAAAAACTACATATAAATGATTTTTAAGCTAAAGTTCACGATACCGACTCTAATGAGGTGCATAGGACCTATGTTTTGAAAGGAAGGCAAAACGATATGAATAAGTCCCTTCTAATAAGAAACATTTTTAAGGCAATTTCACAATGCTTCTTCAAAATACCACATTCCCTATTCACAGGTTTGCTCCTAGCCTCTTTCATGAGTTCTGAGAATACTAACTACCATTGAACGGAAAATTGTTTTATCGGCAGCAAATCATATTTAGTCAAAGGATAAATCTTCCTAAAAGGTCCTTCTATTTGATCAACACCCAACGAAGTTCATGAAGTATTCATATATCTTCTATAAGATACAACTGGCACTCGGGAAGATGTTGTCCAACAATTTTTAACTCCTTGTTCACCTTCTACTCCAAGGTCATCCCAGCATGTTTATTGCAGGACTTGATAACAGATACAAATTTACTAGACCAAAACGCTTTCAAATAGAACTAGCTTGCTTGCAAGAGAAAAAAGAAACACAAAAAAACATAAGTTAACAGACTCCATTTTTTTAGAAGAGACAACCAAAGAAATATAAAGATATTAGGAACTTGTTATTAAGGAAACAAAGAACAACAACATGAAGTATAAGTAAAAGAGTGGTGTGTTTCAACTTGAACATTAATTGAATCTGACGTTTGTATATTATCCTTCCTATTAGAATTCTTGGTGAAATACAAATTTTTGTTAGTTGCATTTAATCATGTAAAGAATTAAAAATGTTCAAAATTATACCTCGATGCTTATGGACTTTATAGACACTCTTTTATATAGGTAAGTATAAGATCTAAGGTGCTACACATTTAAAGAATAAAACCTGAAAAACAGATGACTCCCAAAGATACTTACGTGAAGTGTTCGTGATCTTAAAGCTATTTTAAACCGTTATCGATTGTATAATAAATCAATTAAGGGACAGAAACTGTCTTCTTGATCTTATTGACCTTTTTCTGATCAGCAGGAGCCCATTTTCATACGAATAGTGAGAAACCTCAGAGTTAATCCAGTTGGGGCATAAAAAAAATACGCAGCCACACATTACACACTTACCAGTATGTCAAAAGAAAAACTACTACATAGAGAAATGAAATTGACCAATATATCCGTTAACCCAATTCAAAAACCAAAGTAGTGATTTAGGGTGTGTTCGGTTGCAGTTTGGAATCACTATTGGTAAAGGTTTAGATATAGGGTGGAATAAGAGTCTGTAATCTGTATGAGTTAAGATATGATTCCAAATAAACACGTTTGGTTTGATGATCAGGTTACCCCATCAGCGTTCCACATTAACATGGTATATTCATTCAACTTCATTCTCTCGAAAGTATATTCAGAGATGCTAAAGAAATAATTTATGCAAAATGGATGGATGATTAAAAAAACAAAAGATCAACCTTTTGACTTAGAGGGGCAAGTACCTACCAAAATCAAAGGTCAAAATCCCATAACTTAGTTGGGTTGATGCAGAAACCTTACGATTGTAAGAATTGGAGGCAAACCAACACCAATATTGATGAAAATAAATGACGGTGGGAGTTAAAGCAGGAACCCTACGATGTTATTTATTTTTTTGTTTTTTTGTTGCTGATAAGAAAGGGAAGCGAAAAAGTGTGGAAACCAGGCTATCTAGAGTCTAGACTGGTATCGTGTATGGCCATACTTTAAGGTTTCATATCCATATTTGATACTGGCCCCACTAACCGAACAACTTCAATGGGATCAAACTCATTCCTATAATGTCATTCCCCTGTACCAAACGGGCCCTTACAATTCCTACTTACATAGTTAGGGTTGCTTACCTAGGAGTAACAACTAGAAAACTACTCAACCGTCTAGCTTTGTTCAATCCTTTATATAACAATGATGCCGAATAACCAGATGAAGCAAATGCAAACTATCAATGGTAGGTGTAGCATATACATCAACGACATCAAGTCAATGTCCTAACTAGGTAACAGTCAAAGGCCTTTCAAGGCTCCTTGTGATTAAAAACTACGTGTAAAACAAACGTCAAACATTACGATCATTCTTAAAGAATAATAGAAAACAGGGCAATCTAAAACTTAATAACATTTTCGTCTTGTTTGGGATTGCTTAGTAAAAAATCCTTATAATTGTTTTTTTTATATACAATGAAATGTATGGGGAGTTACTAGGAAACACCATCGATTAAAAACATAAGAATGGGCTTCTCAGCGAAAACTTCCATTGGGTTTCGCTATTGGCCTCCCATGAATCAGAATAAGCACTCTCTTGCTTAGCTTATCTGGGATTATGAAGGCACTAGTATATTAAACACAAAACAGAACAAACAAACAAAAAAAACCCCAACTCAGAGCAGCTTATTCCCAACTCAGAGTAGCTTATTTCAATCGAAAATTGCGAAATAATAAGCAGCATTCATAAGCAACCACACACAGTAGGGTAAGTTTAAGCTTAACCCTTATGGCCTTAAGCTTCTCCAAAGAGAAACTAAGCTTTTTTTCACAGCCAAAAAAACTCTAAGGCTATTTACGATAAGCTTTCCTGGATATTTTCAAAAAGCTTAGATGCTTAATAGCTTTCTCAAAAGACAATACGCGCCATTGAGCTCCTCAGTGGATGTTCGTGTTAACTCATTTAGGGGGTTTTATATTCGTTTTGGAGGCCATAAGATATTAAGCATAAACTCACCCTACTGGGTTTTAAAGCTCCTTATTTTTCATCATTTTACCAGCATAAACTAATTTTAGCACCTTAACCATATCATCGTACTACCATAAGCCAACACCCAGTAACAGCTTTTGAGCTTATTCATCACAAACCATTAGCTACTTAAGCCCACAAAATAAGGTTAAATAAAAACACCCCCCTTAATCTATTGTTCTAATGTACAAAAACATAATAAGCAGATAAACATTTCCCTAAAAAAAGATCACAAACATTCCTACTGCTTGAAACACGCT
Organism: Glebionis coronaria; assembly: GCA_025667525.1. Classification (NCBI taxonomy): domain Eukaryota; kingdom Viridiplantae; phylum Streptophyta; class Magnoliopsida; order Asterales; family Asteraceae; genus Glebionis; species Glebionis coronaria. The sequence continues at coordinate 109,413,413 of CM046874.1, forward strand.
TTCCCCTGATACACACAGGCATAAACTCTGCTCCCATTGGTGTTTACTTCGGCTTATATAGCGGGGCTCATGGCTTATCTGATTTTCAGCTTATGTTTAATAAGCTCAAATTTTGTGGCTTATTTTGACACATGTCGGCTTTATATAAGAATTAAGCTTATCCTGTCATAATAAACTTAAATAAGCCGAAAACTTTCTAAATAAGCCACAAAATATGAGCTTGTGAAACATAAGCCGAAAATCAAATAAGATAAGCCCGCTATATATCATATTTATTTCATCAAATCATACAACACAAATAATTGTTTTTTTTTAATAATTGTTTTTTTTTAATAATTGTTTTTTATATATACAATGAAATGTATGGGGAGTTACTAGGAAACACCATCGATTAAAAACATAAGAATGGGCTTCTCAGCGAAAACTTCCATTGGGTTTCGCTATTGGCCTCCCATGAATCAGAATAAGCACTCTTTTGCTTAGCTTACCTGGGATTATGAAGGCACTAGTATATTAAAGTATTAACCACAAAAAAGAACAAACAAACAAAACCCAACTCAGAGCAGCTATTGGCCTCCCATGAATCAGAATAAGCACTCTTTTGCTTAGCTTACCTGGGATTATGAAGGCACTAGTATATTAAAGTATTAACCACAAAAAAGAACAAACAAACAAAACCCAACTCAGAGCAGCTTATTTTAATCGAAAATTGCCAAAAAAATCAGAAGCACGATTCATAAGCAACCCAAACACAGTAGGGTGAGTTTATGCTTAATATCTTATGGCCTTAACCTTCTCCAAAGAGAAACTAAGCTTTTTTCGCAGCCAAAAAACTCACAGGCTATTTACAATAGGTTTTCGCGGATATTTTCAAAAAGCTTAATTGCTTGATAGCTTTCTCAAAAGACGATAAGCCATTGAGCTAATTTAGGGGGTTTGATAAACGCTTTTTTTGTGGCTTGTTTTGGAGGGCTCAAGCTTAAAGCTCCTCCAAGCACCTTAGCATATACCATAATCCAACCCAAACACTCATTAACAGCTTTTGAGCTTATTCGTCTCAAACCATTAGCTACTTAAGCCCACACATTAAGGTTGAATAAAAATATCCCCTTAATCTATTTTACAAAAACATAATAAACATTTTCAAAACAAAGATCGCAAACATTCCTACTGCTTGAAACACGCTTCTCCCATGATACACACATTCATAAACACATCTCACATTGATGTTTGCTTCGGCTTATATAGCGGGGCTTACGGCTTATTTGATTTCCGGCTTATGTTTCATAAGCTCATATATTGTGGCTTATTTTAACACATTTCGGCTTATATAAGCATTAAGCTTATCATGTCAATTGTCATACTAATAAACATTAATAAGCCGAAAACTTTCTCTAAATAAGCCACAAACTCTGAGCTTATGAAACATAAGCCGAGAATCAAATAAAAGCCATAAGCCCGCTATATAATAAAACACACAAAAAAAAAATAAATAAATAAATAAAAAAAATCATGAAATCATACAGCATAAATAATAATAGGTTAAATTGATTAATTATATAACCTTGTTAATAAAATACAAACGAATCAAATAAATGTGTAAAACTAGAAACAGGATATAGAGAAAAAAAAAGATACCTTGAGTATTACTGTGATTGTTAAAATGAATTGCAAATAGTTAGTAGGTTTTTGATATGGGAAATTATAATTTGATTTTACTATTTTTATTGTTGAACATGAGAGAACAAAAAGTAAAAAGAAAAAAAGATTCCGTTGCCGGGACTTGAACCCGGGTCTCTCGGGTGAGAGCCGAGTATCCTAACCAACTAGACTACAACGGATTTATAGATTGCTTATCAAGCCTACGCTTTATGATATGCATTTTCCACTTTTTGTACTTCTGTGCTTAGACTGCTCATTTAAAATATATTATTTCTTTTGAAAACGATTAATCATATAATTAGGGTGCGTTTACTTGGAAAATATTTGCCTTCATTTTAATTTTCTGTTTTGTAGAAAAAGATAAGGGATTTTCATTTCTACAAAACACTTGAAAATCAAAAAACGCGTTTAATTAGAGAAACGTGTGTTTATATTTTCCGTTTTGTAAAACTAGAATACATGCTCAAGTGTTCTTATTTTCTATCTTCATTCTTTATATATTTTTTAATATTATAAACATATTTTCAAAACATGAAAATATTTATAATAAACTAACCAATTAAATAATAAAACAACTAAAAAAGGATTAATACGAGAAAGAAAAAAAAATTAAAGTATAATTTAACATCAACAAAAAGAAAACGAGAAAGCAAAAAATTTAAAAGTAAAATTTAACATCAATAAACATGTAAAAAATATTAAGACGACTACAATTCAACATAAAAACAATAAATTCGTCTCTAAAAATATTTTTACATTTTCGTCATTTTTTATACGTTTTCATCTCATTTTTATGTTTTCGTCAATATTTTTATTTGTGGTCAGCTTTTTTACGTTTTTGTCAAAACTTTTACGTTTTGTCAGTTTTCGTCAGTATTTTTATCCTTTTTCAGTTTTTTTACGTTTTCGTCAATATTTTTACGTTTTTGGTCGATTTATTACGTTTTCCTTAGTATTTTTATCCTTTTCAGCTTTTTTACGTTTTCGGCAGTATTTTTCTGTTTTTCTTCGATTTATTACGTTTTCGTCAGTATTTTTATACTTTTTCAGTATTTTTGTGTTTTTGTCAGTTTTTAAGTTTTTTCTTCGATTTATTACGTTTTCGTCAGTATTGTTATCTTTTGTCAATTTCTTTTACGTTTTCGACATTATTTTTACGTTTTTCTCAGTTTTTACGATTTCATTCGATTATTACGTTTTCAACAGTTTTTTTATATTTTTGTTCAATTTTTTACGTTTTCGTCTGTATTTTCACGTTTTGGTCAATATTTTTATATTTTTGTAAAAAACTGACGAAAACGTAAAAGTACTGAGGAAAACGTAAAAGTACTGACGAAAACGTAAGCATACTAAGGAAAACATAAAAAATGAGGAAAGCGTTAAAATACGGACAAAAGCGTAAAGATACCGACTAAAACGTAAAAAAACTTATGAAAAGGTAAAAATACTGACAAAACGTAAAGATACTGACTAAAACGTAAAAAATGATGAATACATTAAAATAGTGAAAAAAAGCATAAGGATGCACTAAAACGTAAAAAACTGACAAAAATGTAAAAGTACTGACAAATGCGTAAAGATGTTGATTACAATGTAAAAACGACAGAAACGTTAAAATGCTGACAAAAGCGTAAATATACTGATTAAAACTTAAAAAACTAACAAAAACGTAAAAATACTGATGAAAACGTAAAAATATTGATGAAAATGTATAAATACTAACGAAAACGTAAAAATCAGACGTAAACGTGCAAATACTAACGAATATGTAATAGCTCGAAAAAAAACATTTTCGTTATGGTGGTGTGTTAGGGTTTGGTCGAGTGTTATTAAAAAATAAGCGAAAAAATAAATGTAGGCTATGTTTGGAAAGAGATTTTTTAAAGCTTTTTGAGAGTTTTTAGCTTTTTATTTCAAAAATAATCTCTTCTAAAATAACTAGCTCTGTTTGGCACAACAACTTCTTGGAGCTGTTAGTTTTTTATTTTAAACAAATAGCTCTTAAATAAAATTCTGATTCATACAACTTTTAATCAGCTCTATAAAAGCTGTAAATCGCTGATATACCCTCCAAACATATTATAATTTATTTAGATATGTTTTTTTAAGTCATTTTACATCTTAATTTTACAGTTAACAACTAGTTTACCAAACATTATTGAAAAACAAAACAGCTTAGAGCTGATGTTAACAGCTTTATAATTAACAGCTTACAACTTACAGTTTACAGCTTGCAACTAACAGCTTACAGCTAACAGCTTACAACCATTTTTACGAAACGTAGCCCTAGTGTGTTAAATGGAAAACATAGAAAACAAATAAAAGTTGTTTTCTTGTTTTGTGTATAAAAGGGCAAAATATGAATTTTGTGTTTTCTATAGAATTTTTTTAGAAAACGTTGATTTGAATGCAATTTCTGTTTTCCTTGTTTTTTTGAAAATATTTTGTGGAAAACAGGGTGTTTTCACTCTAACTAAATGCAGCCTTAGTTTTTGTAAAACGTGTTTTTGAAATGTAGTGTTTGGGTTTGATTATTTGTATGATATTCTAATAATCAATGCTTAAATGTTAGAAAAATTTAATTATTTATGTGAAATTACTAAAATAGGAAATACATTAATGGCAACTAACAATTAATAAGAATAAATACAATGGCAATCAGGTCATTTTAGAAAATAGCATAGCCACGTTTTGGAAAAAGTGACATTGTACCTACTGCCACAAACCACCGTTTTGATAACCTAATAACGCAAATAAGTGCTTTTGAAACACTGGCTACCAAACACTCAAAATGGCTTTTCTGCTTTTTAATAATCAAATAATCTGATAATCTGTTTTATAACGCAAAGGCAAACACCCCCTAAATCATCCTTCACGTAATAGTCTCTTCCTCGTAAAACTAGTGTGATGGTCGTCTCTTTTGGGATTCAGTGTTTCGTACAAGTAGATACATGGAAGTGACTAATTGTGTAACATCCGCTCGGAAAAGAGACTAAGTGTCACGTTTATGATGTCATATCAGAAACATAATAATATAAGGTCCAAAATGAAACTTATTAATTAAAACATAATAGGGTTAATATACGAAGAAGTTACTAAACTTTCCAAGAAATTTGTCCTAAGGTAACGAACGTTCATTTTGTGTTTCTAAGTTACTAATGTTCATATGACCGGTTGATTAAGTTACCCACTTATCAAAAACGTGATATTTATGTTATTTGACATGAAAAAACAAGACATTTATGTTACTTAACTTATCAAAAAACATTCATTCAGGTTACTCAAATTAACACTAAATTATAGTGATGTATAGTTTAGTAAAGTTAAGTAACTTAGAAACACAAAATGAACGTTCGTTACCTTAGGACAAATTTCTTGGAAAGTTTAGTAACTTCTTTGTATATTAACCCAACATAATATATGAAAAGTAATCTCCAACATAATCAAATCCCCAAAACAACGGGGTCCATAATGCAAAGTATTGAAATCATAAATGTATTCAGTAATTTATTGACTCGGGTAACTCTAGACACGCTCACACCAAACTCCCAATGCCCAGCCTCCCGCAGGAAAATAAAACGCGGTTGAGCTAACGCCCAGTGAACATATATAATAATTATAGTTGTACAGTGAAGAGAAGTAACGGAAACTGCGGATAATAATAGTAAATAAACAAGAGATGATATAAGGAGCATCATAAGAGAATGAAAGAAAGATAAAGGAATGCCCACGAGCTCATATCACATATCACATCTCAACATAAACATATAGTCACATAAGTGTACATGGGGCGCGACACCGATGTACTGAAAGCGATATGAGGCATATAGCACATACCACCCATTCACTAAATCATAATCGTACTTACATGTCCTAGGATGCATCATTACGCTTCCTGTAAAACAAAGTCATAGTATGTATATTAGCTCATGACTAGCATACACACACATAATCATATATATATATGTGCATCGAAAGGAAACGTCGGGGTCTAATCACACTGCCCCATATGTTGTCATGACTCATGCTACCGATGCATCGATGACATGGTCATGGTATCTCATTGACTAGTTACATATATCTCTAGCAAAAGGAAGGCATACCATAATCATAAAGCATATAAATCAAAAGGATCATCAAAACAAAGCATATGAAGCATACGGAAGCAAAAAGAACACATCAATCATAGTGAATCAAAGGAATCAAAGAGATCATATCAAATCAGCGAGTAATCTTAAAGGGAATCATATCAATGGTTTATAGGTATCATGCAAACCGAATCTAAAAAGAGATAGGAATGTCCTTGCTGAAAGGACGAAATATCTGTACCTTTAGCAAATGCGTACCCAAGGAACCTCACACAACCGCTAATGGATCTAATCAAGTGTCACCGGAACTACAAAGTACATGCACATACACATCATATAACATAAAACAAGTCATACTACAAAGTTATCAAAAATATAGGTGGTTGACTTACTAAAACCATAGTTTCCATATTTAAAATATTATGTCGGTATTTAAGGTAAATATCACTACATGGTTACCCCATAAATAAATTTTCTTAAATTCTTATAAAAATCAGAAAGGCTCCCTTATGGGTCTATAAGGCCTCTGTAAAAGGGTTTAATCCCAATAGTTACCAACCCATGGTATGACCTAAAATCCCAAAACTAGCCTAAAAACATTTCTGGTCATAACATACATAAAGTAGTGACGGTTTTGACCTACTTAAACACTTTTATAATTTTTAGAAAAATTCCATAGGATGTCCAAACATATGAAGATAATCCCCAAGAAGTGGCTTAATAAAGTTCATTACGGTTAAGGAGATAGAATTTTTATCGTGGATCTAACATTTTTAGTCTCAAAAATCAGTTTATGATACCTTAACTTGTAAAATCAAAAATTCGTATTTATAATCCTCATATAAATAAAATGCCAACTGTTTTGAGAACTAGACTCCGAGTAGATAAATTTAGACCCAGAAATAATGTCAAAAGCTTTAGTAAAAGTCATTTTATGAAGGTGTTAAGATTACCCTTTTTCCACACTCTAGTTTTAAAAAGTGAGTTTTACCTATCTAGATCACCTTAGGGTGTCTAGATCTTGATTAATATGACATAATAACTCACTTAAAACCACTAAGGGCTTATTAAACATGGATCTAAAACATGCATGATTTTGAAACCAATTCAACCACCATAATCATAAGATTAGGGTTTATACAACCCTAATACTAATATACATAAGAAAATAAGAAAAAATCCATGGTAACACATAGATTAGGGCTGAGTATACTTACATGAGATGAATATGATGATGTAAAAATCACCACACACCAAAAACACCAAAGATGGTGAAGGATTAGAAGGAAGAACATCAAGAAAACCTAGAAATCAAGGTTTCTTTAATGGAAGTTTTAAAGATAATAACTTAAGAATCTTGACAATGGAGGTGTGTTTTGGGAGGCTATATGGGACGGCATACAAGGCTTAGGGAAGAGGGGTTGTGAATTTTTTTTAACAAGTAAAATTAGGGGAAACATGTTTAATTGTTTTTATTTAGTTTTCACTTAAAACATTTATTTGCAATTAAAACAATTCCTTTCCCTTTTCCTTTGTTCAAAACCGGCCAACCAAAGCCATGGGGATGAGATCAAATTATTTTTACGATGATTAAAAGTCATACACGATATTTACTTATAAAACCACACTCTTTTTCTTTTTTAAAACCTTATTAAATCAAGTAATAAAAATAAAATAAAATCTTTATTTTCTTATATATATAACCGGTCATATTATACATTTTTATGAAAATATTTTTTTTTCTTTTAATAAACTATATATTATATCTTTATTATTTTTCGAATATTTTATAACATAAGGTTAAATTAATTCAAACTTATTAAATAATTAAATACACATTTAAATTTCCAGAAATTAAATGAAACTCAAATTTCACGAGATGAAATGCACCTTCAAATTTTCAAAATGATTTTAAATGACCAAAAAATTTGTATTTTCAAAATATAGGTTTTTACAACTCTTCCCCTCTAAAAAGAATATTCCGCCCTCGAAATTAAAGTAGTACTACGGGTTTTATAATTCTTCCACTCTTAAAAAAAATTGGCCGCCAAATTTAAAGAGAACATAATGAAACGAGTCATGCAAAGAAGTGCGGATAGCTAGAGCGCATAGATTCCTCTGTCTCCCAAGTGGCCTCGCGCTCGGGATGGTTCTTCTAAAGAATCTTTATGAACAAATAGTTTTATTCCTCATAGCTTGTTCCTGATGGTCCAAGATGGCCTCCGGTTCCTCGGCTAAAGATATGTCCTCTTGGATTAGATCCAAATGATACGAAACGACATGCAATGGGTGATACTTGTATCCCCTCAAAATAGAAACATGGAACACATTATGCACATGAGATAACTGCGGAGGTAGAGCCAAACGATACAAAACCTCCCCACTACGATCGAGAATCTCAAAAGGTCTGATAAAACGCGGACTCTGTTTCCCTTTAATACCAAAACGATGAACACCGCGACATGGGGAAACTTTAAGGAACACACGATCACCAGGATTAAATGATAACTCTCTCTTATGACGATCAACGTAACTCTTTTACCGTGATCTAGCTTCCTTAAGTTTTTCTTTAGCAATGGAGACCTTTTCATTGGTCACCTCGATCAATTCCGAACACTCAATAATACGCTCACCTACCCCATTCCAACATATAGGTGCCCAACATTTCCGTCCATACAAAAGTTCAAACGATGCTGCTTTAATGCTAGCATGCCAACTAATGTTGTAGGCAAACTCCAGGAGGCATAAGTACTCATCCCAAATTCCCGTCCACTCCAAAGCATAAGATCTCAACATATCCTCCAAAGTTTGAATAGTCCGCTCAGTCTGACCATCAGTCTGTGGTTGAAACATCGTACTGAACTTACGTCTCATACCCCAAGCTTTCTGCAAACCCTTACAAAACAAAGAAGTAAAACGCGGATCTCTATCGGATACAATCGTTGTCGGATGCCATGTAATCGAATAATATCTTGCCAAAAAATCTCTGCCAACCTACTAACCGAAAAGTCCTTACGAATGGGAAGAAAGTGAGCCGACTTGGTCAATTGATCCACCACAACCCAAAATAGCATCATTCTCTTCCGTGTACTAGGGAGTCACATCACAAAATCCATGGATATCTCATCCCATTTCCAAATGGGAATATCCAAGGGTTGAAGAAGACCACTAGCACGCTGGTGCTCAATTTTCACATGCTGACATATCATACATCGAGATACAAAAGTGGCTACATCCTGCTTCATGCCATTCCAACCAAAGTGTTGTTTTAGATCTCCATAAATTTTAGTAGATACCGGATGAATAGAGAAAGGAGAATTGTGTGCTTCAGTCAATAAAGCCCACGGAGAGTAGGATCTTCACGAACACACAATCTATCCCTAAGCCATATCACACCGTCGTCATCCACCTAGAATTTTGTACTACTATCCTCCTCAACTTTATGTAATAAGGTCCATAACTCAACATCCTCTTTCTAATCTTCTCTAATTTGTAGTATAAGACTATGCTCGATCCTCATACTAGCCCAGAAACCATCAGTACCACGGACACAAAATTCGACATCTAAACGTTGCAAATCAGTTATGAGTTCACGCCCCATCTCAATGCATGCTAACATCCCCGTCTTCCTACTAAGTGCAACAACTACCACATTCGCCTTTTCGAGATGATACTGAATATTTGCATCATAATCCTTAAGAAGTTCCAACCAACGTCTCTACCTCATATTTAACTCTTTTTGGGTAAAAATGTACTTAAGACTTTTGTGATCAGTGAAGATGTCATAAGTATCGACGTACAAATAGTGTCTCCATGTCTTAAGAGCAAACACAACCACCACTAGCTCCAAATCGTGTGTAGGCTAATTAGTTGCATACGATTTTAGTTGTCTCGATGCATAAGCAATAACTTTACTGTGTTGCAAAAGTACACACCCCAGACCTTTCTTTGAAGCATCACTATCAATCTGATAACCACCGGTGCCGGAAGGAAGAGTAAGTATCGGAGCCGCAACAAGTCTCTTTTTCAACTATTCAAAAGCTTTATCCTGCTCTTCATCCCAAACAAACTTCTCAGCTTTTCGCATAAGTTTTGTCAACGATAATTCTAAATGTGAGAATCCTTCTACAAATCGCCGATAATAACTCGCAAGACCTAAAAAGATTCGAACCTCGGTCACTGTCGTCGGTCTTGGCCATTTGGTGATAGCCTCAACCTTTGAAGGATCCATAGTAATACCATCTGCTGATACAATATGCCCCAAAAACGCCACCTGCTCGAACCAGAATTCACACTTTGAAAATTTAGCATACAACTTCTTCTGACGTAGAATTCCCAACACAATACGAAGGTGATCTTCATGGTCCCTCTTTGTCTTCGAATATACTAGAATATCGTCGATGAAGACAATGAAAAATTTATCCAAGTATTCATGGAAGACATGATTCATCAAACCCATGAAGACAGCGGCGCATTAGTCAATTCGAACGGCATTATTTATAGTGACCATAACGTGTACGGATAACAGTCTTAGAAACATCTTTCCCTTTCACCCGTAACTGATGATAACCGGATCGTAAATCAATCTTGGAGAAAAATTTAGCACCCTGAAGTTGATCAAACAAATCATCAATTCGAGGAAGCGGATAACGATTAAGAATAGTAACACGATTTAGTTCACAATAATCAATACATAGTCGCATAGTACCATCCTTCTTCATAACAAACAAAATCGGAGCACCCCACGGTGAAATACTCTGATGAATGAAACCAAGGTCAAAGAGTTCCTGAAGTTTCTTCTTCAGTTCCTTCAATTCAATCGGTGCCATATGATAAGGAGCTTTAGAAATGGGTTTAGTTCCCAAAGCTAATTTAATACCAAATTCAACTTCACGTTCAGGTGAGATTCCCGAAAGTACCTCATGAAATGCATCAGCAAAATCCCGAACAACCAGATGACTCTCAAGGTGAGGACCATCCACCGAAGTATCCTTTATGGAAGCTAAGAAACCTTCCCAATCATGGGAGATTAAAGCACGAGCTTTCATAGCAGAAATGTCTTAAGAGGTTTACCAGGCTGAGAACCGAGGTAAAAAAATTCATGTTTATTTAAATCACAAAAATTAACGCGCTTAAAAGGACAAGCAATAGTAGCTCGATGCTCGGTCGACCAATCCATGCCTGAAATCACATCAAAATCAGTCATATCCAAAAGGTACAAATTAGCAGCACGAATCTTATCATCAAATCAAAGAGGGAAATTAAGATACTCACATTTAATCATAGTTAAGCCTTTCCTAGGAGTAGATAACGATAACATATAATCTAGTCGCGTAGGTGGAATATCAATAAGCTTAGCTAACAAAGCAGATATCACAGAATGCATTGCACCATTATCAAATAAAACAAAGACAACACAATCATTCATAAAGATAGTTCCCCAAAACGGTACCCGAAGAGTTAGTTGTCTGCTCCCTAGTGGAAGTAAACACTCGCCCCTTAGTAACAGCCGACTTGTCGTTCCAAGAACCACTACCACCAAATCTACTGCTCTTAGGGCATTCCCTCGCCCTATGCTCAGTCATACCATAATTGAAACAAGCCTCAATAGCACGGTAACACTACTTCCCTAGAAGATGTTTCCCACATGAGTTACATGGAGGAGAAGAAGCATAGTCAGTGTAACCTTTCTGAACTGAGGACCCTGTAGAACGGTTGTTGTATTGCTAACCTCAGTTATGTTGATACGGCCTTTGATTGTTGTTGTTGTCAGCCCGCCTGTCATAACCACGACCATCACACCTCCTTAAATCATATCCCTGCTGGTTGTTGTTGTTATGAGCCACTGGTCTTATACGATCCCCATCACAATTCCTCTTATTCGGACCCAACATCTCGTGAAGAAATGTTCCTCGCAACATCAACCACAACAGCCACATCGGTGTAATCAAGGTTCACGATGTTTTCCAAAATGTGATCACAGAGAGCCCACTTGAAATTCTTAGCCTGCTCTTCCAGGGTACATGCTTTTGTTCCCAAGAAAGCTGCTAACCTGAGAAACCGCTTCATAAAGTCACCATTGGATTCTCCTTCCCTCTGTCGAATAGTATGATACTCCCGCGTATATTTCTGTTGCTCCGACCTAGGAAAATACTGCAAAAAAAAAGTCTCCTAAAAATCTGCCCATGTCATGGTCAACACAAAAGTATCACCTCCTTTTGCCTGTTTGTAGGCCTTCCACCAGCTAAGAGCCTCGCCCTCGAGTTTGTAGCTAGCCAACCTAGCCTTAAACCCGTCAGTACAACCCAAAACCTCGAACAACTTCTCAATATGAGCAATCCAGTTTTTCATCCTCAATTGGAGTAGTAGCAGAGCTAAAAGAACGAGGTTTCTGCTTACCGAACCTCTCTAACCAATTGTGAATGGTAGGAGTGTGATCACCACTTCCACCAACAACATTCTCACGGACTTGGTTGGTGATCTGGTGGTGAGGCTAGGAATCAATGCAGCAATGTCCCGCTACACCGCCTCGTCAAAAGCAGGACCAGAAAAGTTAGGGAATTTCCGCGCGTATTCACCATCTAAGACATAAACGACATAGTTAAGACAAAAACAAAGCTTAGATAATAAAATGTGCATATACGAAGGAAGCAATAATATCAAAGTACGAAGAAGACATCATTGTTTGGGCCATCATAGTTTGGAGGCCATTCTATAAACGCTTACGGAGCGAGGGAACTTTCAATCATAAACCCAACCACTCGGCCATAACGTAATATCGAGATGGAACATTTTAGTACGAAGCTCCCTACTAACATGACAAATTTCGTGAAAACGATCAAGTACAAAGAAAATAACGATATTATCAAAGTACGCGTGAAAGCCTAAATCTACCAATCCTCACAAGTCAATCCTAGGTCGTAGGTCTCTGATACCATAATTGTAACACCCGCTCCAAAAACAGACTAAGTGTGTAACATCCCGCCTACTCATACTACAATATTGTCCGTTTTGCCCGCAGGCTCATGGCTTTGCTTTGTGGCCCTCTTTTAAGTACTTCCCGACTGGTCACCCAACCTAGTACTACTCTGACATGAGCACGCTTAACTGCCAGTTCCTAAGAACCCCACTTGCAGTAGACCACAAAACGCCTTGTGTCATGAGAAGGCGACTGTTATCTTATGAACCATGGATCTAGGTAAGCGTGTTTGGATCAGTTTTTTACATAAGCTTTTGGTAAATATGATATTGTTAAAGTTGTTAAGAGTTCTAGTCTCAAGTGTAATTTGATATATGTTCTTCTTTTTCTTTCTCGTTAGTTCAATTGGTTACGTGATCCCTATTAATCCTTTTTAATTTTAGATTAAGAGATTTTAGTGGTAAATATTGTTGATAAATGATGTTCATTAGAGAATTTTCATTACTGTTGGTTAAGTAGTTAAAAGAGGCAAGTTTGTTGATTTCTCGGTTTGATCTAGTTCGATATAATACTGTTCGTTTGGACTGGTATTCATATGATCAGTTTGAATTCAGTACTTATTGTAGTTGAGGTTAATCTAGTGTTCGAGATCAGTTAGCTCAGATTTCTGTTTCAAGCTAGCAACAATTATTTCGGTTCAATGTAGCTTAGTTTTGTAAACTGTGTTCGAATCAGTTAGGTGTTAGTTGTGAAATGATTACGTTTATTTTAAATGAAATAGTACTGTTATTTGATAAGTTTGCAGGTATATGTTTCGATTCCATTTCTCGGTGCAGCCGCATTTGTTTCGTTTGGTTGATTTTTAGCTCAGTGAGGGTCGATATATGTACGAGATCAGTTCGTTAGCATAGCACACACCACAGCGGGTTGGCCTGGATGCAGCGTAACTTCTCGTTCATTTCTCATTGTTACTGATTTCACTATTGATGCGTTGTGTAGTGATAATATAGAATAGCAGTGTTCTTATTTTTGTTCGTTGAAATGTCTACTTGTCGGATATATAGATCAGTTGAATTTCTATCAGTTTGTAAATTAGTATTTTGTTAGAATAATAGTCATAGTAGTTAAATTTGTTACATGTGGTTGAATTAGTTTTAAGTAAATATGTGGTTTTGGTTCTCATATACAGTCAAACAAGTAATCAATTCAATATTCATTAATAGTTAACTAGGGAGTCATAAAGGACAATTAAAGTTTAGCAATTATCAACTATTAGTCGTGGTGTGATATTAGTCATTTGTTTTAGGATTGGACTTTGCACACTTTTGTTGGGCTGATCATTTAATTTAGAACTATTTTACTTTGCAAGTTTAGAAAATATTAATGTTTGTATACACTGAAACGTATTAATTAGATTGGTTCATTTAGAATTGGATCATTTTTATTAGAGAATTGTAATTTAGCATTATTAGTATAAAACGTATTTAGTTTAGTAATTTCAATTGTAGTTTAATATTTTTGGAATTTTGTATCTTACATTTGTAGTTTAAATTTGTATTTTGTCATTTTTATATCTTGTGCATTTAAATGTTGTATTTGCCAATGTGTTTTTAAATTAGTACATAATACGTATATTAGATATTTTTACATTTTTTACATGTTTTTTGCCAAGTAGAAATAGATACCAAATATCATTTTCCTAACCAAAAACAATTAAGTCGAAACTTAAAAACCCGATTTCAATTCGAATAGATACCGAGAGAAACGAGATACTAAAAAACGAAATATTAAATGGCGTCGCTGCCGATTCTTTTCGTGAAGATTGACGGTTTCTAGTGAGACGTATTGGATTTTGGGATCCGTTCACTTTGTGAACGTTATTTTTGTTGTTAATCAAAAACATAAAAAATATAAAATTCAAAAATATAAAATATATAAAATCACAAAAATAAATTCTTTCCTATAAAAAATACAAAAGTAATCTTTTTCCTAAAAGACTACACCAAAAATATATTGTGTATATTGTTTTCAATCGTTTTTACTTACATATTATATTTCTTTAAAAATCAAATAAATACAAAAATATTTTCTCTATACTATTATATGTAAATAAGTATACGTAGATACGAACAACCAATCTACCTACTTCCATAAGTATTGCCTAGCAATACACCGTATTTGGCGGCGTTCCGGTGCCAAATACGTGTATCGATCAAAGATAATTAAGGCACAATAGATAATTACTACAATCTACTTGAACTTGAGAAAGAGGCCACTGTGTGGGGGTATAAGGCGAGTGTATTTCACATTCTAAAGAAGCAGGCTCTTAAGTGCTACGCGCCGCCTCGTTTCTCCGCTTCCTTGTGGGTCTTTAGAAGGTGATAGTAGTGAGTGGTGTGCCACCGAATTAGTATTACATATCTATATACTTTCTTGTTGATATTAATTATCGAACCTCGAAAGAGATAATCTCTTCTCTTTCAAAGTCGACCGAGAGCTTCTCTCTCATTCCCCGTGTTTATTTACACGTGTACTCGCACGCGTGTAAACATACCATTTGGTGTATTAATTCCTTCCCCGAGGAAGTGTTACTTATTTACATATAATATTTATGTGCTCAAAACAATGACCAATATGGGAAGGGTTATGCTTATAATGAAACCACAGAACCCTAATTTTCAAACTAACTTTCAAATGGACTCCATTTTGTAATGATTATATGGGATATTCCGGTTTTTCATCACAACCACCACCATCATTTCAAGAGCAAAACTTTAATGAACCATTTCAAAACCAAAAATTTTCCAATTATGGAGGCTTTCAAAATGATGAAAAATTTTAATGTTATAATCAAGATACTTTTCAAAATCAAGGATTTTCACATCATGAGGGTTTTCAAAATGAAGGAAATTTTCAAGGTTATAATCATGAGAACTTTTATAATCAAGGCTCTTTTCAAACCTATCATCCACCTAATTATGGAAATCCACTTCCACCCTATTCTTCTACTTACATGTGCGAGTTTTGTGATAACGAACCCCATTATGGTTATGATTGTCGACCAAGGGATTCCAATGAGCCTCATTCTTTACTTGAGCAAATAAACAAGATGATCGATGAATTTTCTAAGGAGATTGATAGTAAGAAAGAAATGAGCCTTGAGGAAATGAAAGAAGAGAGGCGGGGCTTAAGGGAGCAAATTAAGTCTTTTGAGGATTATGCAATGAACACGCGATTTAAGAACAAGGAACTTGGTGATATGTTTAGTGAATCATTGAACACTTTCTCTCGTCGCCTCAAGAAATATTTTGATGATTTAGTCTTTAAGATTGATACAAAGGAAGAAGAAGAATATCTTGCTACTCGTGCTCGTATGCCTTATCGATTCTTCTATGACGATGATGCAGATACTTCAATTTGTATGACGCTTAATGATGACACACCTTCCTCACCTTTATCTCCCACGGAACCCAATAACTCTTTAACTATGGGGGACGAGCTTCTTAGCCCTAATTCAAACACCGATTCAGATGAATTAACCGCCTCTAATGTTGAGAACCTTATCCTAATCCCAAGAGAGCTTGAGGGTGTTTCCAATGAACCATGTGACGAGTCTCGTATTGATACCTCTTCTCCTCACGATCACATTGAGATTTCATCACATGATGACATTCATGCTACTACTAGTGATTTTGGTGATTTTGATCTTGATGAATTGTTCAAAGAAAGGATAATGAGATCGAGGAAGAGTTGCAAGACTTGCCACAAATGGAGGATGATGAATGTGATTCTAGTGAATCGTCTTATGGTATATCATCCGATGACTTTTCATGTCAAGATGACCTTCCTAATTTTGATGACGATGTTGCTCTTATAGAAGAAGTGGAAGATGTTCATATTCGTGAGGTTTTATCAAACGTTTATCTTCTTATATATTCGATTGAAGCATTGAATGGAAACCATAATGATGAGTCCATAGAAGAAGAATCTTTCATTGATATTTCTTCACCGGTTTTTGAGGTTGCACCGATTGATTTTCATGATCATATCATCCCTTTGAGTGATTCTCTCATTAATACACCCTGTTTTGAGCCTTCTATTCCCACCCTTCCACCCATAGAGTTGGTTGTTGATGAAGAAGGTCCTATACTCTTAGACGTTGATGACATTTCATCTAAGGATACTCTAGAACCAAAAACCTTTGATATGGACTCTCTTATGGATATTGATGCCATCATTGAGGCCGCTCTTGCTAATACTGAATTAGAGGTCGATGATAGTGTTTCTAATTGGGAAGAGGATATTCATCTTATTAAGAACATGCTTTTTTGGGAACATAGAACCTACACCTCCTCTACAAAACACTATTACTCTTGATCATCCTTTCATTATGCCTTCTATGGAATATTCTCCACCTTTGGATGATGATGAGGAGCACCACATGGAGATACTCGTTATGAATGTTTAAATTCCTACACCTTCATTGTCTCATGATGCTTTGATATCTAAGGGGGAATCTCATATGGTTGATACGAGCTCATCTTCTTATTTTCCCATGAAGGGAAAGGTTTTTGATCCTGGGATCCATATGCTTGGTAAATATTGGTTTTCATCTACTCCACTTAAGAGTGTGATTTCTATTGAGATGGGATTCTCGTATGAGCTTACTTTGTTGATGCTACCTACTTTGAGGTTGCTCACGTGTAGAGATGTAAACTATGTATTTGATCCTAGTGTGATATCTATATGAGAGCTTTCTATGTTGGGAAAACTTGAGACACGTTGGACCGGTCCATTTATCGAGGCAGATATTGTAAATCTCATTGTAAATGGCAACGTGCTAAGTTTGATTGTATAATGTGAGATGTGCTTCAAAGTGGATATCTTTTATTCTCCATGATGGTTTCCCCAAGGACGACTTAATTCGGGGCCGAGTCGAGCTAGAGACTTAGGGTATAAAATCAAGCATGAATAACTAGGTTAGAAAATGTAGAATAGATTCTAAATAGGTTAGGTTTAATAAGGTTATTATAGTAAAGTTCAAGTGCAGGGGTGTGCTCTTCTTGTTCTTGTCTTTATGTGTTTGTTTCAAGGGTTGCTCTCTCTCATTTCATTCATGGAGCTTATGGAGGAGGCCCGTGTATCCGGTTCACTTTGATTTGTTTTTAGTATTGTGATATTCAAACCTTGTGCTTAAAATGAATACACTTTAGTTGTCTTTTCCTTAGCTCGAGTTAAACAAAGTAAGCAATGTCATAAGTGTAGGGGAGTTTATACTCCAATACTATTAAACATTGAGGACAATGTTTATCTTAAGTGTAGAAGAGACTTCTATCGAAGTGACCTTGCCTAGACCATTGCCTTTGCTTTCATGATAATTGGGAAAATTAATTCTCAACATTTTTCAAATTTTTGATCTACTTTGGCCACAAAAATATTGCATTCATCATTTTTTGCATATCATTTTCATTTGCATACACCTTGTATTTTCTTTTACTTCTTTTGCTCTTCAAAAATATAAAAATGAAAAAGGAAAAAAAAATACAATAAAGGATATGGTTTTTGCTTGTTTAGACGTCTTTGACATATTAGGCCCATCATGAATATTTTGACTCAACCCGCGTTTGCTTATTCAAGCTTACTCTAGCTAGTATCCTTAACCATGTAATCCTTCCATTTGGTTTTAGGCGAAGCATCCACGAGTCTCATTATTTGAGATTTTAAATTGTGGAGAACGATAGATGATAGAGTTTGAAGTAAGTGTAAAGGGCTAGATAAACCTCATATTAATTACTTGTGTCTATTTTACCCCCTTTCGTAACCTTTACTTTCTTACCAACGCATGTATATGTTGTTAATAAATATTCAAGATCGGTTTTAATCGATTTGTAGTCTCTTATGCATTTTTTACTAATCATTCGTGGTTGGTATAAGTACGTCTTAAGATTCTAAGTTAGCACGTTTTATGTGTACTAAACTTTTGTCATGCTTAATACTTAGCGGGTGTTTTTCTTTTAATTATTTTTCTATTCTTTGTGAGGAATCAAGAAAAATAAGAGCGGCTTATAAAAAATGTGTAGCTAGAAAAAAAAAGAAAAAAAAGAAAAAAAATTAATTATACAAGACTCCTAAGAGGGGTAGTGTGGTGTTAATTATAGTAACTATTAAATTCCAATATTACTCTCACAAGGGTTGCGGGGCTTTAATATTTGCTCCAATCCAATATTACTCTCACAAGGGTTGCGGGATTGAAGATCCAAGGTCTCAAAAAGGCGGCGGATATAAATTATCGCGTGAGTTTTAATTTTCTTTTCTTAGCGAGTGAGTAACTACTTATTAAAGCATGGCATAAGTTTCTTACACATAAGACGAATGACTTATTATTTTAGATCGGACTTATATCAATTGTGGGCGGTTTTTTAAGTAATGGATGAGATGATTATCTATCATTAAAAAAAGTGCTTCTTTATTTTTCAGATTTTACATTTCTTATATTTCACGCCAAATAAGACAAATTTGCTCAAAAGAAATTTGATCAATTAAAATTAGATAGAGGCAAAATAAGTGGGGGTATGTAGTAACACAATTAATTTTTATGAATAAGTCGATGCGCTTTTACTTATGAATAACAATGATCTCGTTTTTAAGCTTGGTATGGGGAACGTGAAACTTGAGGGTGATAAATATTCATGACACAAATGCCCTAATTAAAGTCATTGATTTATTTGTGAGTTATTTCCATCGAACCATTTCAAGAAAAGACAAAAATAAATAAATAGAGTTGTTTAAATTGCATTGCATCCTAAAAGAATCAAAATCATGCATCATATAGCTTAGCATAGTGTAAAAGCATATCATATTGGCCAAGGTAGGTTAATTATGAGAAAAATGTACGTTAGAGCTTTAACATATTGCATTGCATGTGCGTATGGCAATGGTCAAGTAGAGGGGAGTTGATAAGTGTGAAAACACTCATCATTTATAACCTAAAAACCACTTAAAACACGACCAAATACATTATATTAAACTGTAAATTATCAGAATTACGCGTGTATTTTATGTTTGTGTATTTTCAGGCAAAAAGGTACATGATGGAGCAAACACGAGCTTTTATGGGAATATCTGAAGAAAAGACTGAGGAAAATACAAAACAATGCTCCAAAGACTTGACCTTGTCAAAAATATGAAGACTTGAGGACTAAATGTGTAATTGAAACAAAGACCAGGGACTTGTCTTGCATTTTTATGAATAATTAAGGGACTTAAAGGAAAACTTCATTTATCTTTATTAAAAAAAAGAAAAAAAAAGCTTTACTTTGCCATATTAAACTGTTCTTCTCCGCACGCAAGAGAGAGAAAAAAGAGATCATAACAGTCGGTGTTCATTTCTCTTCCTCAAATATTTTCAATTCTAATTCGTGAGAGATCAAGAAAGTATCAAGGGATGCTTAAAACTATAAAGATGATCACTTTTTAATTCTCTACAACATGGTGCTAAGCAATTAAATCAAGACTCAAGAATGAAGAAAG
The DNA here is from genome assembly GCA_025667525.1 of Glebionis coronaria. Taxonomy (NCBI): domain Eukaryota; kingdom Viridiplantae; phylum Streptophyta; class Magnoliopsida; order Asterales; family Asteraceae; genus Glebionis; species Glebionis coronaria. Next base: position 109,433,612 of record CM046874.1, read on the forward strand.
ACCCAATTTATATCAAGAACCCTAAACCTCGTATTTACACTTGGCAATTGATGGTTGGTGGATACACGTTGGCAGTTCACTCCTCAACCTCACATCCGGCTATAAATATCAAGAAGTTCTCCTCATTTGTATAAGTTAGCTTTAGGTGTGATTACACACAGTTAGGTTTAGGAGTAGAATTAGTTAGTTGTAATTTCACATAGTGTTATAGCTAGTTAGTTAATTGTGTTAAATCAGTTTATTTTCTGTTATAGTTTTGTAACAATTTCTCCATTAACGAAATCCACTTTTAATTCTTCAAGCTTTCTTTAGTTTCTCCTAATTTCTACTCTTTACTGTTGCTACTGTTCAAAATGTTGGTTTAGTTGTCTCGGTATAGTAACAGTGATTTATATTGATCTAGATAAGCGTGTTTGGATCAGTTTTTTACATAAGCTTTTTTGTAAATGTGATATTGTTAAAGTTGTTAAGAGTTCTAGTCTCAAGTGTAATTTGATATATGTTCTTCTTTTTCTCTCTCGTTAGTTCAATTGGTTACGTGATCCCTGTTACTCCTTTTTAATTTTAGCTTAAGAGATTTTAGTGGCAAATATTGTTGATAAATGATGTTCATTAGAGAATTTTCATTACTGTTGGTTAAGTAGTTAAAAGAAGCAAGTTTGTTGATTTCTCGGTTTGATCTAGTTCGATATAACACTATTCGTTTGGACCGGTATTCATATGATCAGTTTGAATTCAGTCCTTATTGTAGCTGAGGTAAATCTAGTGTTCGAGATCAGTTAGCTCAGATTTTGGTTTCAAGCTTACAGCAATTGTTTCGGTTCAGTGTAGCTTAGTTTTGTAAATTGTGTTCGAATCAGTTAGGTGTTACCGTGTTAGTTGTGAAATGATTACGTTTATTTTGAATGAAATAGTACTATTATTTGATAAGTTTGCAGGTATCTGTTTTGATTCCATTTCTCGGTGCACCGGCATTTGTTTCGTTTGGTTGATTTTTAGCTCAGTGAGGGTCGATATCAGTACGAGATCAGTTCGTTAGCATATCACACACCACAGCGGGCTGGCCTGGATGCAGCGTAACTTCTTGTTCATTTTTCATTGTTACTGATTTCACTATTGATGCGTTGTGTAGTGATAATATAGAATAGCAGTGTTCTTATTTTTGTTCGTTGAAATGTCTACTTGTCGGATATATAGATCAGTTGAATTTCTATCAGTTTGTAAATTAGTATTTTGTTAGAATAATAGTCATAGTAGTTAAATTTGTTACATGTGGTTGAATTAGTTTTAAGTAAATATGTGGTTTTGGTTATCTTATACAATTAAACAAGTAATCAATTCAATATTCATTAATAGTCAACTAGGGAGTCATAAAGGAAAATTAAAGTTTAGCAATTATCAACTATTAGTCGTGGCGTGATATTAGTCATTTGTTTTAGGATTGGGCTTCGCATACTTTTGTTGGGCTGATCATTTGATTTAGAACTATTTTACTTTGTAAGTTTAGAAAATATTAATGTTTGTATACACTAAAACGTATTAATTAGATTGGTTCGTTTAGAATTAGATCATTTTTATTAGAGAATTGTAATTTAGCATTATTAGTATAAAACGTATTTAGTTTAGCAATTTCAATTGTAGTTTAATATTTTTGGAATTTTGTATCTTAAATTTGTAGTTTAAATTTGTATTTTGTCATTTTTATATCTTGTGCATTTAAATGTTGTATTTGTCAATGTGTTTTTAGATTAGTAAGTAATATGTATATTAGATATTTTTACATTTTTTACATGTTTTTTGCCAAGTAGAAATAGATACCAAATATCATTTTCTTAACCAAAAACAATTAAGTCGAAACTTAAAAACCCGATTTCAATTCGAATAGATACCGAGAGAAACGATATACTAATAACGAAATATTATCGGGATAACAAATATTCAAAAGACCGGGATAGGGATTTTGAACAGACCGGGATAGAGGTTTCATTATACCGGGATACGAAGTTTCCAAAAGACAGAAATAGAGATTTTGTCAAAATACCGGGATACGAACTTTCTGAATACCGGGATACGAATTTTTGAGAACCAACAAAGTTAGAAGATTTTAACCATCAGTCTACATCAACATAAAGGGTCAATCATTTTTACGGTTTTTCGTTTGTTTGTAAAATCCTGCGAATTTAGTTTCTCGGTTTTTCTACGAATTTAAAATCCCGTATTGTTCTTTCTTCAGCAAACACACCTACTTACTTTCATTGTTCGATCAACAAGTAATCCTTAATTTAGCGTCATGAAGTTCACAACTCTTACGGATAAATCTATCTTGTTGGGTACAGATAATCGTCCACCAATGTTGGTAAAAGGGATGTATGAAGCATTGACGTCGAGAATGGAACTATACATGATGAATCGATAAAACTGACGTATGATTCTAGAGTCGGTGAAATCTGGACCATTAGATTATCGTACGATTACGGAGGGTACTGTGACTCGTGACCATAAATTTACTGAGTTGACAGAGCATAAGATACAAGCAGATTGTAACGTTAAGGCTGCCAACATCATTCTCCAATGTCTTCCACCAGATGTTTATAAACTCGCGAGTCATCATCATGTAGCAAAAGAGTTATGGGAGAGAATTCACATTTTGATGTAAGGCACCTCGTTAACCAAACAAGAATAAGAGTGTAAGATATATTATTACTTTGATCAGATTGCCTATGTTCGAGGGGAGTCTCTTCATGATTACTACTTGAGATTCACATTATTGTTGAATGAGCTTAATATTTTTGACATGAAGATCTCTCAGTTTCAGATTAACACCAAATATTTGGACACTCTCCCTCACGAATGGATCAAGTTTGTAACGGATGTTAAGTTGGTAAAGGATTTGCATACAACCAACGTGGATCAACTTCAAGCTTATCTACAACAACATGAACGCCACGTGCAAGAGGTTCGGTTGTCTAAACCACAAGTTCATTATCCACTTGCTCTGATTGCTTCCAACCAAATAACTCCTTATTAAAAGCTCGACATATCCTTATCAACAACATTCATATAAGCAAATCCCACAACACTCATATCAGCAACAACCACATCAATCTTATCAACCATAGATACTGCCACAACAATCATATCAACCACATATATTGCCACAGCAATCATATCAACAACAAATTGTGCCACAACAGACTTATACACAACAACTCACTCATCAAGCACCATCATCTCAATCAATCACCTATGAACCGAGGGAAGTATCTCAGCATGCTTATTTCCATTTAATTAGTTATCCTTAAATGGGTTATACTCCTCAACAAGGTTATTTTCCAATGAAAATGACATAAGCACAATCTTTCTACACCAATGAACTTCTAGCTGGTCCAATACCAGGGTTCAAACAAACCGACAATCCGTTGATGCTTTAAACCACCTTGTGGTTTACATATCCAAGATTGTTACTTGTAGAAGACTTCTAGCTACAAAAAATCAACTTCGTACATCTTCGAATCCTCGACAACAAGCGACGGTCATGTTATGATGCAATCAATTCAGGGAAGACGAAATTCGTCAAGAACAAGTACTCGGACCTACACCATCACGGCAAATGGGAGTTCTAATGGTAGTCCAAAGATTCTGACATGCTATAACTGTAGATGAAAAGGTCACATGGCAAGACAATGTACTCAACCAAAGAGGAGAAGGGATGCCTTATGGTTTTAGTAAAAGATGATGTGAGTTGATGCTCAGGCAAAAGGTAAGATTTTGGATACACAAGAATTGACATTCTTATCAGACCCAGGGGCATCAGAAAATGAAGGAATTTAGACAATCTCTACTTCAAATGCAGCATATCAAACGGATGATCTTGACGCATATGACTCAGATTGTGGTGATCTTCACTCAGCCCAAGCTGCCCTCGTTGACAATCTCTCTTACTACGATTTAGATGTCGCCCGTGAGTAGGGTGGGAATCGGGTCGGGTTGGTCGGGTTCGGGTCGGGTCGAAGTCGGGTCAAGGCTAAAAGTAGTTTACCCGAACCCGACCCGATTTAAACTCGGGTTAGTCGGGTTCGGGTCTATTCGGGTCGGGTCTAGTCGGGTTCAGGTCAACCCGAATTCGAGTAAATTATTAAAAAAACATTTTTTTTTACTTTTTTTAATACAATTTATATTAAATTCAAATTTAAAAAAACGAATTCGGGTTAGTCGGGTTGACCCGAACCCGAATTAGACATAAATATTATACCCGATACCGGCCCGATTTCGAATTCGGGTTAGTCGGGTTGACCCGACTAACCCGAATTGAAATTTCAACCCGACTAACCCGACCCGAATAGGCTCGGGTCGGAAAGGAAAAAATGACACCCCTACCCGTGAGGTACAAACCACAACCAATATTATTCATGATAATACATCTCAAGTTGGGCATGTATTGGACCGGGAATCAAAAATGGAAAAAAGTCAAGCATATGGTGGATAATAGCTCAAATGTTGGGACACACAATCATATAAATAGGATTGAGCATCCCATTAATTTGATTGAATCTCAAATGGATGCTATGATGGCTATGGTGGCTCCTGCTCAACATGAATTGGTAATGGTACCCAAAAATGTGATAGACCAGATGAATATCGCTGTCATAAATACCCTAAATGTGAATACCACACTATCTACTGAGCTTACTTTGTATAAAGAAAAGGGTTAAGTCCATATATTGGTAATGTACTCTCTGTCGTTTACACATATAAGTAATGTACTAATTTTATTACTAATCTGGCTATAAAAACCGGCTAATGTTTTCTAATATAGGTAATGTGACCGGTTAGGACATGTTACAACTTGAAAATAACCGCCACGTCATTTATTTATTTATTTTATCTGACATGGATATACCACATATGTTATTAACTGATGACATGGATATACCTTATATAAATCCAATGTCCAGCCACCTTTTTGGTGAGTACAATCGATCTGCGTCATTGAAAACTTGATCTTCGTAGCCTTGTATGAATCTCATCTTTAAAATCCCCGACATGATGGTTTAGCCATTTCCCGTGTTCATTTAGATAACTTTTTGATATCACGCGTTGCCCATTAGATACTAAAAACTGAAATCGAGTTGGCTTGACGTTCCAGCCTCGGACTTGTATTTGTAACCACCTATAACTTCCTGCTGGAAATTTGAACTCTATATCCCCTTCTATTTGTAACCACCATACTTGTTACAAGTATGCAATTGAGTGGAATCTGTGTACACCATAACCTTCAACTATTATTAACATTTAATTGGTTCCATCAAATTACGTTGGTAAATGAATATAGCGCGACATATCTTAGTCGATAATGCAAAAGGACTCAACGAGTGAACTAATAGCTAATTGGTATTTATTTATATAAGGTATATCCATGTCATCAGTTAATAATACATGTGGTATATCCACGTCAAATAAAAATAAATAAACAAATGACGTGGCGGCTATTTTCAAGTTGTAACTTGTCCTAGCCGGTCACATTACCTATATTAGAAGAGATTAGCCGGTTTTTATAGCCATATTGGTAATAAAATTAGTACATTACCTAGACGTGTAAACGACGAATAGTACATTACCAATATATGGACTTAACCCTAAAGAAAATGTTAAAACTTTTGAAATGGCCCCTCAAGCTGAAAAATTGGCTCATTTACAAGAGATAGAAACTTTAAGAGCAAATCTTTCTAAAGAAGTCAAATAAAAATAGTCGGTTGTCACTAATTTTCAAAAACTTAAAATAGATTTCGAAACACTCGAGTCTAAAAAGGTTGAAACGGAAATTAATGCATCCAATCAGATTAAAAAGATAGATAATTGCTTTTAAGACAACATTGTTCGGCTAAAACGGTACATTTGCTAACATCATCATTTAAACAGTGTGATCTTAACCGTCAACAAGATTTACCATCAAACCCGAGTTTTGCAAAACAAGCTTTGTAGGAAAATCCTAGACTTTATGATGCTACTAAACTTGGCAAAGTGTTAGATGCTATGTATGTCCATGATGATGATGAGACTTTGTCCCTTGTTGAAGAGAGTCGGTCATAAATGCTTTCGGAACAAAAAGAAAATAATTTGATTGAGTCTACAAACGTTAACTGCAGACCAATTGATTATGTTAAACATAATAAATTAGCTCTTTATTTTAAAACTCGCTTTAAAACACAAAGGGAAATTGATCACGAATCAACAAGTGTGTCTGAAAGTTCTTAGAGCTCTAAAATTCCTAGTACGTCTCCAACATTCGTCGAAAAAGAATTACCAAAAGTAATTCCACCGGTAAGTATGGTATATATATAAGCTTCAATGAGCTAAAACAACATTTTGCCGATTTAGACAAGGTCATTAAGGAACGTACGACTCCGACGGCTCTAATCGAAGGAACATGGAATTTTGAACACACCAAGGCTGCCTTCTATGATGAGATTATTCCGTTTGTGAAAAATCTTAAAGCGTGTTTGAATACTCTTAATCAAAATTTGGCATCTGAAATTAAAGAAGTTCAAAGAGTTTTCTATGAAATGGATGACGCTTATGAGCATAATTTAATTGAGAAAGAAAGGATTTTATACCAAAAATGACCAATTCTTGAAACAAGTGATGTCCCATGTTATTGTTACCGTTTGTGTGAATATTTATGTTGATTCGAATGATTCTCTTGTGCATAATGTTGATAATATGGATATGTATGGCGGTGGGCTCAAACCCCGTGGATTAGTCGGCCAATGTGTCGAAAATCACGGTTACCAAAAAAAATAAAAAATTGTTCATAATATGGATACTGTGGAAGATAGTCAAAATTGTCACAAATATGACGCTGAGTTTTTGAAGCTTAAAGATTCTTTTATTTCATTTTCCAAACGTTTTGATCAACTCCAACAACATTGTATTTCTCTTGAAAGTAAGAAACAATCAAACAATGAGATTTTCAAATGCAAAAAGAACGTGATACTATAGAAGCTCCATCTTTCGAGAAATTTTTTCGAATAAATAAACCACCAAAACAAAGTCATAATGTGACAAGATTGCTAAATATTTGCCGATAAAAATTGAGAGACTTAAGGTAGTGAACCCTGAAAATGTGCATGTGACACTAGAGGCTACTGAGACTCAATCATTTTGATTGAGAAACTAAATCATAAGTCGGTGGAAATCTCATATTTACATGCGATAATTTGTGATAAAGATATGGATTTGGCTGAGTTAAAAGAAACACTTCGAAATATGAAAGGAAATAAAGTTGTTGATAATGCAACCACCATTTCAACACCGTCCTCTGGTGATCCAAAAATAAACACAACCAAGCAAAATCTCATTGCTGTCACACCAACAAACAAAGGCCCAAGGGTCAAACCATCTCGAACAATAGTTAAAATCGATAAGGCAAAACCAAAACCAGCTTCTAATGTTCCCATGTTGCCTTCTACAAAATTAAAACAAACTACTAGGGTTCAAAGATCACAACCTAAAGACAATACAAAGAAAGATAGGATTTTGTACTCATCTAACAGCAAAGTGAAGAAGAATGTAGAAGCCCACCCTAGGAATGTTATTTCTGTTTTGAATTAAAAGAATCATGTAGCTAAACCAAAAGGCCTTGCGGTTGTGCATCATTCTACGCCTAAAATGAATTCTAATTTGAGATGTTGAAAATGTAATGAATGTTTGTTTTCTAATGGTCATGATTTTTGCCTTATCGAGCATGTGAATGAGATGAATGGCCGTAAGCATAAGTTAGAATGGAAACTAACTGGGAAAGTATTTACCCATGTTAGATGGATGTGGCGCCCCACTAGTAGAGCCTTTAATCTAGTCGGAAATACGTACCCTTTAACTAGGATCACTCCCACTAAAGTTAAGAACATGTGCGCTTTAACCAGGAACACCAACACTACCAAACAACAAAAGTGTTCTTTATCTAGGAACACCACCACTATTGTAGGACCAAAGTACCCTTTAACTAGTCCCACTCCCACTGTAGTGCCCGATAGTGATCCTATACCTTAGGAAATTGGAACAATCACACCTGCCATTAGCAAAACTTACGTTAGAAAACGTTAGAAATCTAAGTATGACACTAATTTTAACAATTCTAAGATTAATATCTCTGTACCTGCTAACTTAAAGGAACCCATAGTTTCTAGTGCATTCACTACTCTTGTTGATAATAACAGGTCGTCCAAATCGTCTTGTGGTATTTGGACTCTGGTTGCTCCAAGCATATGACCAGAGATCGCTTTGAGCTTAGAAATTTTGTCAGCAAGTTTCTTGGAATGGTTCGATTCGGAAATGATCATACTGCAAAGATAATGGGTTATGATGAATATCATATAGGGAATGTCACGAATTCAAGAGTGTATAGTGAAAGGACTCGGTCACAATTTATTCTCTATAGGAAAATTTTGCGATGGTAACCTTGAAGTTGTTTTTCGAGAACATACCTGCTTCATCCAGAAATAAAAATATAAATATAATAATTAAGTAAAAATAATTACTAGACATAATTAACGTAATTATGCAAACGTATAATAAAAGCGTAATCATTATCGTATAAATTAATAGTTTGACGTTAAACCTTTCAGATTCACATTAATTACCATGCATGTTCTTACAAGTCAAAATATGCGCGTAAACCCCGTGACATATAAAATGTTAGACTTTACCCAGTCTACCTTCGATACGCGTCCAAAGACGTTTTTTCAAATCACGTACCCGACTGTAATCAATTAATTTACCTCCACGGAAAAAGTAAAAATATAAGGCGGTAAAAGTAATAATTTAAGAGTGAAAAATTCTTGATTGTTACAGTACCCACATAACATATTTTGTGAAATGAAACCTTCACCCTGGAACTTGTGGAATCTAGTATCGTCATTGTTCATTAATCGACTTTTAACCATAATTTACTTGTTACAAACAAAAAAGTGTGCAAATAAGTCAAGCCATTCATAAAATTACTCGAAAATAACTAAATGAAAACTCAAAATAAGCCAAGCCAAATTGAGCTTGTACTTAGCTTGTGACTCGTTTAATAAACAAGCCCGACATGACTCACTTAGGATACCAAAAACACAAGATACAAGCTAAAGAGCCCCTGTTGACCTTATAATCTTAGGTTAAATTTTGTGAGCTCAAATTCTTTTATTTATTTAAAAGTTACGAGATGATATACATATATGATATAATAAACGCATATAAGCCCGTAAGAGCACTGCGTACAACGTCTAAGGGGTCACATTACTTTGATGTGGAATGCGCCACGACGGCGGCCCGTACCCATAATTTACGCTATATGCTATAGCACACGCCAAAAGGACGACTTAAACCGTAATGTGATAAAGAAGTGATTTATGCCTTATTGTTATTTTATTTATGTTAAACGATACGTTCGTGATGCATTTATTTTGTGTCTGTTTTCACAAAGAAGTGCATTTTTTCTTATCTTTTTAACTTTAAACTTTTACATATAAAGAAGTTTTTATTTATATATGCTTAGAAAGTTTGTTTTTCAAAATCTAGTTCTTGTAATGTATTTTTTTAAAAGTTCTATTTAGTTTTAGGGCAAATGACAAAAAATTACTAAACTTAAAAATCATTTTTAATTAAGATATCATATTTTTCTTCTTGCATTAAAGATACCTAACTTACACTTTTTTTGCTAATTTAAGTATTTTCGTTACAAATTTAATGACAATCCATTAGGTTTACATTTTAAGTCCACTGCTACCACCAAACCATCAATAATCGTCGCCACCACCAAACATGCTCACCATCATCACTACCAAGCACCAACTCTACCACAAACCCTACCATACCACCGATCGCACCCACCACCACTACCACAAAGCACCAACCCATCTCACTAAGTCTAACATGTAAGCCTAACCGGGGTTCATTCTAAAATCAATTAATGACATAAGGAGTAGCTAACCAAGCTTATATGTTGACTTTGAGATTATGTATCTATCGATGTAGAATATTAGGTTTGCACACCCAACAACGATAGACCCCCTCATCATCGTGACCTTATACTATCCTCACCACCATTGTCACCACCTAACCAACACCATCGTCATTACCATCATTACCTATTGTCGTCGTTAGCGACATACCGACCACCACTGCTATTGGTGGTTAGTGATGTTGGATGGGTTAGGGTTGGTGAGGTTGGTGAGGTTTGTGGCGACTTACGAAGGTGGTTGGTGAGGCTAGTAGTGGGGCAGTGTTTGATAATGATGGTGGTTCGAGAGACTTGGTATTGATGATGATGGTTGGGGTGACAATGATGACGAATTTAAAATATAAAATTTTAAAAAAGAATTATTAAATATTTAGTGTATATTATAACTTATTATAGTTTATGGATAACTCTGTGTGAGGCTTATGAACAGTAACCTATTTTTTATTAGTTTCTAAATTTTTTTATTACTAGAATACACGTACCAGCGTTAGAATAGGTTTACTCTCCTATACACGTGTCAGCCTCACATAATACGTATATCCACCAAAATCCACATTCATTATCTCTCTCTCACAGAATACGTATAGCCACAAAACTCCACATTCATTATCTCTCTCTCTCTCTCTCTTTCTGAGAACACATCTATGGTTTCTCTCACTAACCCTCACCCCGGGTGATTATCTCTCTCTAAACTATGATAAGTTATAATAGATCTAGATTTTTTGGGTGCTTGATGGTGTTTTGGTGCTGATCGTTTCCCCCAAAATTCTGGATTTTTTTGTCCTTCATGGTATTTTGATGTCGATCGTTTCCCCAATCTTTGATTGGGTTGGCGATGGTCTTTTTCTCATATACCAGATCTGTGTTTTTTGGGGTGTTTGATGGTGTTTTACACCGATCGTTGCCCCCAATCTTTGATTAGATTTCGTGATGGTCGGGTTATGGTATGCGTTTTTTGTAGGTGATGCATGGTGTTTTGGTGTCGATCGTTATCCCCAATCTTTGATTGGGTTGGCGATGGTCTTTCTCTCATATATATCAGATATGTATTTTTTTGGGTGTTTGATTGCGTTTGGCACCGATCGTTGTCCCCAGTTTTTGATTGGGTTTGGCGATGGTCGGGTTATGGTGATAGTTGTTTCTTTTTATCGGGATCGTTGCCCCGAATCTTAAATTGGTCGGTGACGATCGACCTCGGACGGCAGCTGATGCTGATTGAAATCGGTCTCGGTCTTTCTATGACAATTTGTAACACCTCACTTTGATAAGTGGACCGTTACATGTATTTATGGCGTCTCATTAAATCATGCAAGGTAATATATACTAAAACATACATGACCAACAGGGAAAACCAGAATCAAACATCGGTTCCCAAAAATAAGCCCAGAACATAAATAAAGTAAATGAAATGAGAAAGACAAAACAAGTGTCCAAACAAGCATAAGTATATGAAGGCAAAAGGAGAATAAATCTAAGGCAGCTTTTGTAAAACCCGCATTAAAATACCATGAACAGTACACATGAACAGTGAACATACAAAATATGGTAAAATTAAAACTTTCCATTTATAATATATTTCACGTGTCACGGTATTTAATAACATGTAGTTACGTATATATTATAAATGTGTTAAGTACACGACATATAAAAATCACGATTATTAAACATGAACGTACACGTAAATAATTGAACTCGGGGAAAGTTACGGGTTTCCTTGTTGGGCTCCCTTGAGGCCGCGGCTACATAAGAGGAGAAGGAAGGGATGGGCTTGGCCCATGACCCAACTTAAGACCATAATAAGTGAAAACACAAGAAACATTAAACATAAATTTAGGTTACAGAAAAAGTTCTCCTCTTGCCTCCTTTTTTCCTCTTACCGCCGGCCACATCAAAGGACAAGAACAAACCGGACGATTTTGGTGATTGATTTATTTAGTGTATGTGGTCGATATCTCATAACCTTTTTCCTACACGTGTTCGGTATAATCAATCACTTCCTTTTCTTTTAAAATTCTTTATGAATTCATGTTTATTTTAATTAATCATAAAAACAAGATGTAAAAATGTAGATTAATTAAAATATGAATTAAAAGGGGTGTTTGTGTTTGTTTGTTTTGACCGAGCACCAAACCGAGAGCATGGGGGCTCTCGGTGGTGTTTGATTCGCCAACCGAGACCTCATGGTCTTGGTGCTGGGGTCGTGTGGTTCGAACGCAGCAAAGGGGACCCCGACTTGGTGTTGGGGTGTGGTTTTGGTTTTGGACCGAGAGCCAACCGAGACCTATAGGGTCTCGGTGGGGCTTTTTGACTAACAATGGGAACCGAACAAAGCTAGCAGGGGGAACCGGTGGCCAACCGGTGTGAACCGTGAGCCACAAGTGGCAACCGGCTAGCCGGTCTAGCCACTGTTGGGGGGCTGTTTTGGCTCGTCTTAGGTGTGAACCCAGGCTTCGGGCTCGGGTCAATTTTTAAAACACGGGTTCGGTTTCAGGATAATATTTTAAAGAAGAAAATATGTTTAATTAAATTAATTACTAGACTTTTTAATTTAATTAAATTCATGACTTAGGTTAAATATTAAAATTAATATTTCATGTATAACCTAAAGTATTTTACTTAGCTTAATTTAATTAAAACATGTATTTTAATTAAATTCTTATAACGTATAGTTTAATTAATTAACAAGTTATTTAATTAATAAGTTATAACCATGACTTATATTATACTAATTAAAGTTTACTTATTATTAATAATCCAGCTTATTTCTAATTATGGAAACTTACTGTTTTTGGAAACTTTCTATTTTTGGAAACTTACTATTTATGGAAACTTGCTATTTTAGAAAGTTACTTAGTATTACAATACAAGTATTATAATACACTATTACACGAGTAATATACAACAGAACATCAGTATAACTACAGATAACACAGTAACACACTGAAACATGACAGAATACGTATAACAAGCTAATAACACACAGAACCAGTAAAACACATGTAATTCAGACATCTCATACATGTTCCCATTCTTATGTAGTATTATCCGTCAAGTCGAAGTAGTTTCTTCAGCGTTTTCGTTAGCTTCTACTGGACATAAGGTACGGATTTCCCGTCCTTCAGTAAGGACAACTTATTCATTTATTAGGATTTCCCATATGCAGCCAACTGTGTTTCCCTAATAGTTACAGATTAAATGCTTATGTTTTATTAGTTACCTTAGCCATATACATGCATGACCAGTTTCACCTAGTTATGGAGGTACCATAACCATAACACTAGAGGCACTAGTGGTATGACTTCACCACGGCAGAGTGATAGCTCGTAGCGTCCCTTTCAGTTATTTAGCCATTATTATATTATTATTATCATGTGGGGCGTATAGGTGCATCCTAGGTTCAGTTTCAGTCAGGATTTCATGGTGAATGTGGTGTGTGCCTTGCATCCTTCACAAGGAGCTGATCCCTCTTACCCATTACCAATTAATTAGAGGCATCCCCTCTAATTTGTATGACGAGGTCACCCCTCCAAGTATTCATGCACGTTGTCGACCTCATGACCTATATTGGCTTTTGGTATGTTAAACTAATACATATTTTCATAAGTAACATAAGCTATGTTTTCAGAACTAAAACCAGTAAACATGACATACCACTAGGTTGTTCAAGGACTTATTCATTTCCGCTGCAATTCATGCTTTATATGATTTATATGCTTTCATTCCTTTATGTCTTTACGTTATGCTATATATCCGTGCACTGAGTATTATGCTCAGCCGTTTTCCATTTCCATGTCCCCAAACGTCAGGTACTCAAGGTCGCAAGTAGGAACTCCAGAGTATATGTATTCTGACTGGAAGATATCCGGCCTCTTTTACCTTATGCATTTATTCCTACTTTTCATACTTTGTTTCATTTAGACATTGTTTAGTCCTTTCATTTACAATACTTAGCATTGCTTGTGTGTGAGTTACTAGACTACCGATGATTGATTCCGGTATTTCTATTTATGGTCATTAATGTTTAGACATTTACCTTGTATGCTTTGATGACACGCCATATTTTACTGTATCATTCCATCTTAACAAATTGGGTGTTATAATTATGGTATCAGAGCCCAAGGTTTCAACTTGTAGCACTGTAAAACATGACATGTGGCTTATGGGTAGTCACCAGCGTCTTCCTAAAACTGACAGTTGGTTTTCATGCATTCATGCATCTTCATTTTTATTTCATGCATTCATATCATTGTCGAAGGTTTATGACTAAGTAATGGTTGGTACAGGATTGGTCCTATTTAGTCGCATGTGCTTTTATCGAAACTTTTAACTTTAGGACCGACCCATAGACGTCCCCTCGTCATGTCTTTTGTTTTGGGTGAACTGACCATAGGTGTTTACCCTCGCGCATATAAAAGTTTTTATAAATTGCATCATGCATTTTAAAACTTGTTTCATGCATTATAAACTGCTTCATTGCTTTATACATTGTTCATGCATTTTCATGTTTATCTCGTTTCAGACTTATCATTTATGTTGCATTTGTTTTAAAACTGTCAGATGGTGAACACACGCAATGCTCAAGAGTTGGCTGCAGCTGTCCATGCAGCTCTGCAAGCCATCCTTCCCCAACTTCGCAATGAAATCAGGGACGAAGTTCATGCTGAAATTCAAGCTCAGGGCGTTTAGTATGGCCCTCATCCTGAAAACTACTACTACAACAACAATCCTCCACCACCACCACGTGTTACCCTTATGACTTGGTTGAAGCGATTCAACAAACAACGACCCCGTTCGTTTGAGCAGACTGACAGCCCCAACGAGGCTAAGGCTTTGATTTCTCACATCGAGAAGATATTCGATGCAATGGGTTATGACGGAGTTTTCAAGGCAAGACTGGCTTGCTATAAGTTTGAAGGAGATGTGCTGCAGTGGTGGAAGTCTGTCAAGCAGGCCAATGGTGGTGATAATTGGGTTCCACTACTGACATGGGACCAGTTTAAGGAGCTTTTCCTTAACCAGTACTTTCCACATGTTGAACAGGGAAGCTCAAGCGGGATTATCATAATATCCGACAGGTTGGGAGAATATCAACGAATTCATGCAGAGGTTTCTCCGTTTGGCTGGTTTTTTGGGAGCAGCAGTTGGTACTGCTGAGGAGCAAGCTGAGAAGTTTTGATGGGCTCTTCGCACTTTGCTTGCCAACAGTTTGGTTTGTGCTACGTTCACTACAGTAGCACAGGTGGTCGATGCAGTCCGTAAGCTTGAGATGCTTCATGAACGAGAGGAGTTTGGTGATGACAGAGCAGTGAAGAGGTATCTTCAATCACCAATTGTAAACCTTTCATTTCTATCAGTACTTTCATTTTCATAGCATCCTCTTTTCAAATTTATATTCTAGGCAGAAGACTGACGACCGTAAGCCTGCGACCGCTTAGCAACAAGCATCTAAGGGAAACGGTCAGACCAACGGCCGTTCTGGTTATGAGAGGTGTGACGGTAATGATAATTACCATAACAACGCTAATAACTCGAACAACAACAGGTCCCAACATTAACCTTCTTTCATGTTAAACTATCTTATGTTATGGTATTCTGACACTCCAACAATTTTAATTTAGGAACAACAATAACGGTAGGGATCAGGATCGTAGAGGTTCGCAACCTAACCATTCTACCTCGTCTGGTAATTATTAAACCTTCTATGTAATCATGTTTATGTTCCATGATCATGTATCATGTATGTAATCCTGAAACAGGCTCTCAGATAACCAGGACGCCTGCTAAAGGATTCACGCATCCTATCTGTCCTACTTGTTCGCGTAGACATTCTGGTATTTGTCGCCAAGGCACTGGTGGTTGTTTCAAGTGTGGAAAACAAGGCCATCAGCAGAAGGATTGTCGCCAAGGTGAGATAGAAGGCACCTCTGGACATGTCGACACCAAACCACCTCCTACTTCCGGTCGCATGTTCACTACTACTAGAGATCAGGCGAACAAGACTTCAGGTACCATCACCGGAAATCTCTTTATGAATGGTTTGGCAGCATGTGTTCCATTTGATACTGGAGCGACTCATTAAGTCATATCCACTACTTTTGTTGTACGTGTTAGGATTTCCCCTATGCCATTAGATAATGCCTTATGAATTTCCATGCCACTTAGGGACTCTGTACGAATCAGTCAGGTGTATAGAGATCTTCCCCTAGAATTTGACGATAAGATCCGCAGAGTTGACGCACTTCCTTTGGACATGTGCGATTTTGACTTGATTTTGGGCATGGACTGGTTATCCAAACACCAGGATTGACTGTCATACTTATCGGGTTATCTTCGGTGATGTTAAATCTCCAGAGTACATACACCATGGTTTTCTGCCAGGGAGGTCAGTACAAATTATTTCATCTATGGAGGCGCGTGCACTACTATCACACGGCTGTCAGGGCTTCATAGCCATATTCATGACACTACTGTCGAGTCTCCATCGATCCAAAATCAGCCTATTGTGTCAGAATTTCCTGAAGTTTTTCCTGATGAACTTCCGAGCATACCACCTATTCGTGAAGTCGAGTTTGAAATTGAGCTCCTTCTAGGTGTAGAGCCAATTTCCAAAGCTCCTTATCGCATGGCTCCTATAGAGCTTAAAGAACTAAAAGATCAGCTGCAGGAACTTCTGGAGCGAGGTTTCATCCGTCCTAGTGCATCACCATGGGGTACACCGGTACTGTTCGTGAAGAAGAAAGACGGCAGGATGCAGTTGTGTATAGACTATCGTGAGCTGAACAAGATCACGATCAGGAATCGTTATCCTTTGCCGCAAATTGATGACCTTTTCGATCAACTTCAGGGTGCCAAGTATTTCTCCAAGATCGATCTGAGGTCCAGCTACCATCAGTTACGGGTCAAGGAGCAGGATATCTCTAAGACTGCTTTCCGTACACGTTATGGGCACTACAAGTTCGTAGCCATGCCATTTGTTAGAAATACGTTTTACGTATATTAGAAGTATCGGTCACTCCACAATATTATTTATGTTGTAATAGCTCGTAGTTAACAAATAGTCATTAGTTGCTTATTAAGTTAAGTAAGAACCGGTCCATGGGCTTGTCATGGACCGGCCCAAGCCCATGTAGCTTGGAAGTATAAATACCCCTTTCCACCATGGAAAGGGGTTGGTTGTTGTCACTTTTCTAGTTTCATTTATTGAAATAACACATAGTTTCTCTCACTTTCTCTCTCTAACTTTCTCTCTCTAGAAATCAACAAACCCCTTCATAGATTCATAGGTTATCAATATTCTACATTTGGTATCAAGAGCTATGGGGTGATTTAAGGTAGTGATTTGAGTGGTTTTTTAGTTTTTGATTGTATTAGTGTTCTTTAAGAAAAACCATCTTGATTCTTGGTGTTTTTTGTGTTTTTGTGATTGGGATTAGTGGATAAGTATTAGTTTTTACTTATTATTGTTGAAATCACAAAACTTTTTGGGTTATTTGGTCAAAATCTGGGTTTAATCTCTCGTTTTGAGGTCGACTGTTCATCGTATCAAAGTTTCTGATTACCCAGCAGAAGTTCCGGATCAAGAAGTTCCGAGTCAAGAAGTTCCGGATCAAGAAGTTCCGGATCAAGAAGTTCCGAGTCAAGAAGTTCCGGATCAAGAAGTTCCGGATCAAGAAGTTCCGAACCAAGAAGTTCCGGATCAAGCACTTCCGAACCAAGAACTTCCGAACCAAGAAGTTCCGGATCAAGAAGTTCCGAACCAAGAACTTCCGAATCAAGAAGTTCCGGATCAAGAAGTTCCGGATCAAGAAAGTTCCGAACCAAGGAAACTTCCGAACCAAGAAGTTCCGGATCAAGCCAAAAAGTTCCGAACCAAGAACTTCCGAACCAAGAAGTTCCGGATCAAGACAAAAGTTCCGAACCAAGAAGTTCCGACTCAAGAAGTTCCGGATCAAGCCAAAAGTTCCGAATCAAGGTAATTCCAAGCCAAAACTTCCGAATCAACAAAAAGTTCCGAATCAAGGGTTATTTTGCTTGTTTTTTCGACGATTTTTTAGAGGATTTAATCTTGGTTTCTTACAACAAAAACACAACACAATTCACAAGCTTTACTTCACTGCTCGATCAACCGATAATCTTTGTTTCTTTGAAGCTAACAAAATGAATCCGAATTCAGTAATGCCTCAGATGACATCACTTACGGATATTTCCGTCATTACGGGAACGGATAATCGCCCGCCAATGCTCATCAAAGAAGTTTTTGAAGCTTGGCAAGGCCGGATGATGTCTTATCTTAAGGGAAAACCGGTTTATGGGAGGCTTATGGTTAAGTCAATTTTAAATGGTCCACTTGACTATGGTACCATAGTGGTCAACAATGTGACTCGACCAAGAGAATTTGAAGAACTTACACCAGCCCAACAACTTGTTGCCGATGCAGACGAGAAAGCTCTTCAAACAATTCTCCAAGCTCTTCCCCATGACATCTATAGGATGGTGAGTCAGTATACGGTGGCAAAGGATTTATGGGAACGTCTTAAGGTGTTGCTACAAGGAACGTCTCTCACCAAACAGGAAAGGGAATGTTAGTTGTATGACCTGTTTGATAGATTCACGTACAACCCAGGGGAAACGCTTCACGATTATTACTTCAGATTCACCACACTCATGAATGATCTGAATGTATACAATCTTGTGATTGCACCATTCCAGGTTAACACCAAATTCTTGAATACTCTACCTCAAGCTGAATGGGGTGAGTACATTACCGATGTTAAGTTAACCAGGGATTTGCATAAGTGCAATTTGGATCAACTATATGCTTTTCTCCAGCAGCATGAGAAACATGTGATCATGCACCGTTCTCCACGAGGTATGTACCCTGATTCATTAGCTTTGATGGCTAATCAACCAAGCTTGTCTCACAACAACACTCCTTATATTTTGGGACATCAAGCCTATCATCCATCACCTTACATGACACCAGCCTTTCCTCAATACTCGATTTTACCACAACCACCCACCTCACATCAGCAACAATATCGGTTCAGTGCACCTTCATCACAATATGCTACACAACCTCACCCAGCAAGTATTGCACCTTATGCTCAATCTTCATATTCATCTTATCAAGAGAATGCAGCATATCCAACAAGCTACCCTGATCAAATGAGTATTCCTTCTAGTGATTATGCACCTCAAGACCAAGCAATGTACTGTGATGATGAGGAAGTCCCCGTTCCTGTATTCAAACAAGGTGCTGATCCAGTTGAAGTGTTAACCACTATGTCTGCCTATCTCACAAGGACTTTAAGCAAACGAGGATTTAGGGGATCAGCTCCTACCAACAATCAGTTGAGGAATTCATCCAATTCTCGCCAACAAGCTACAATTGAGAATGGCAGGGTAATGGTTCAGCCTATTCAACCATATCAGGGGAGACCTACCACATCTACTACCAATGCTCGCACGGTCAATCAGGCTCCAATGGTCAATCCTGCTCCACGGGCTAATTCCACGGGCAAGTTGCGAATGATTACATGCTACAACTGCAAGGAATAGGGTCATATGTCCAGGGATTGTAAGAAACCCAAGAGGAGAAGGGATGGACAATGGTTTGTAGAAAAGATCTATCTGGTGAATGCTCAAGCACAAGGAAGGGAACTTGATGAAGAGGAGCTTGCATTTCTTGCTGATCCAGGGATTGCTGAACAAGACACGGTCACCACACAGAATGCAGCATACCAAGCAGATGATCTCGATGCGTATGACTCAGACTGTGATGACTTTCAATCTGCAAAGGCTGCTCTCATGGCAACTATCTCCAGCTTAGGGCCAGAAAAGAGATCTGAGGTACTTATTAATACCACCGATAATACCACTGATGCTAGTATTTAACCACATCAAGTTGTGCAAGAGAGTGCTGATTCGAATGAATCTTCGGTGGTGAGTCTTTCAAACGAGGAGACAAACAATGATAGCAATATCAATGTGAGTCCCCAGACTTTGAGTGAATCACAACCGGGACCCATTTCGCATACGCCTACTCCTGCTCAACAAGATTTGGTCATGGTTCCTGCTACATTACTTAGCCAAATGAATGCTGCACTCTTAGAAACCTTAGCTAAGAATAAGAATTTGTCTGATGAGCTTGCCTTAAGCAATGAGAAAGTTCAAACTTTGGAACTAGTGCCTTCGTCTAGTGTTCTAACTAATCCCGAATATGATCACTTTAGAAACAAACAAATGGGTCACTTGCAAGAAATAGAAAACTTAAGAGCAAATCTGTCTAATGAACTTCAAGAAAAGGAGTTAGTGGTCACTAATTTTCAAAAACTTCAAACGGATTTTGAATCACTCGAGTCTAAGAAGAATGAAATGGAGATTAATGCTACTAATAAGATTAGAAGTCTAGATTACTTGCTTTTAAGACAATACGCTGCTTCTCAACTAGTTCACTTATTTGATGCTTCGTTTAGAGAGTTTAACTTATCACGTCTAAAAGGCCTTCCCCCTAATCCACGGTATGCAAAACAAGCTTTAAGACATAGTCCTAGACTTTATAATGCAACTCAATTAGGATTGGCTTTAGACCCGATTGTTTTTCCTGATGATCGAACAAGTAAGGATCTAGTTGATGAGGATCGGTCATACAATTCTGCAAAATATCCCGAGTGTGATTATTTTAAATTGAATAAGGAGCTTGCAAAAACGGATTTTAGAATTCGCTTCCATATGGACAAAGATCTCATAACAGCACCGACCTACATATTAGATGAAGAAAACCCTAGTACATTTCCTACACTTGTCAATATGGAAGGTCCTAAGGAAATTCCAAAGGATCTTCCACCTGTTAGCACTGTATGGTTAAACTTGCAAGAGATTAATCAATACTTTACTAATTTTGACAAGGTCATTTTGGATTGTACGACTTCAAATGGCTTAAATGCCGGAGAATGGGCTTTCGAACATATGAACGAGGTGTTTAAAAATGAGATCAATCCGTTTGTCGAAAGTCTAAAAGGAACTTTTGCATCTCTTAAGGAAAATCTTGTGTTTGAAATTGGTGAAGTTCAAAAAGTGTTTTATGAAATGGACACCGCTTACGAACTACAACTAATTAT
The DNA here is from genome assembly GCA_025667525.1 of Glebionis coronaria. Lineage (NCBI taxonomy): Eukaryota > Viridiplantae > Streptophyta > Magnoliopsida > Asterales > Asteraceae > Glebionis > Glebionis coronaria. The sequence goes on from CM046874.1 coordinate 109,454,735, forward strand.
AAAAGAAAAGATTTTAACCGAATATGACCGATTCTTGTCTGCAGTAATCTCGTGTGATGTGCTTACTACTGTAAATGTTAATTATTCGAATGAGCTTACATCCGCTATGATTAATTGTGATGATGTGCATATATGTGATGATGTTTGTGATCTCTCTGTAAATGTTGCTGATACTGTAAATGAGGTAGATAATCATTCTTGTCACGAATCTAATGCTGAGTTTTTAAAGCTACAAGATTCTTACAATTTACTTTCAAAACGCTTTAATCAACCAGAACAACATTGTATATCTTTAGAATTAAAACAACAAACTCCAAATGAGGATCTTTTGATATCAAATGGTTGTGAAAACGGTGTTGAGACAAGTGACAAGATGATTGCAATTGTTAAGACATTAGAGGAAGAAATCATGAGATTGAAGAGAGAAGTATCATCAAAGGAAACATTAAAATTGGAACTAGAGGCTGCAGAGTCTAAAAACCAAGTCTTAGAAATTAGACTATCGTCTGTTCTAGGGGAGATGGATCGAACAAGACAGGGACTATCCGCTCTTTATGGTTCACTAGAAGAACGCTTCGCTTTTAATGCGGCACAGCAACAATCTTTTGTTGAACAACTGAACCAAAAGTGCGAGGAAATCTCTGATTTGAACATCCTGCTCATTGATAAAAATATGGTTTTGGCTGAGTTAAAGGAGACACTTCTTCTCACCCGACAAGAAGTTGTTGATAACTTAGCTACCGACTCTGCACCGTCCACTAGTGCTCCAACAACCAAGTCAGTAGTGCTTTATAAGAATCCGCTTCATAAGAGAAACCCGGTTACCTACGATGATAATATGAGGAATGCCATTAAGCATGTCGATCTTCTTAGGGATATTTTAGACGATCTTTATGCCTTAGATCCCTCAAGTAGCGACTATTATTCGGCTCATGAATATGTTAAGCGAGTTCAATATTGCTTAGCATATTTACAATACATAGGTACACCAGGTTCGACACTACTTAATAATAGGCCCATTGCTGTCACTCCATTTAATAAGACTCCAGGAGCGAAACCGTCATTGGCACAATCAAGTAAGACACCTTTAAAATCTGTTGCTAATATTCCCACTTTGCCTTCTACAGGATTAAAAGAGACTACTAAGGCTAAAGGATCGCCACTCAAGAAAGATAAGATCAAGCCCTCCACTAGTAGTGCCACAAAGAAGAAAGTAGAAGTCCACAATAGGAATGCTAGTTCAGTTTTAAATAAAAAGAATCATGTTAAGACTAAAAGCTCTGCGCCTGTGCAGCAGCCTAAACCATTCGTGAATTCTGATTTGAATTGTTGGAATTGTAATGAATGTATGTTTTCCCAACGTCATGATTTGTGTCTGATTGATCACGTTAATGAAATGAATGCTATTAAGAATGGTCTTGAATGGAAGCCAACGGGTAGAACTCGTGCCCAAGTTGGCTGGCAATAGCGTCCCACTGGTAGGACCTTTACATTAGATGGAAAAATGTGCCCTTTAACTAGGAATGCATCCATTGAGGTTAGGTCTGAGCGTCCTTTAGTTAGGAACACTCGCACTCAAGTATGGAAACAGCGCCCTTTAATTAGGTCAGCCCCCACTATAGTGCCTATCAGTGAAGAAATACCTCAGGATTTAAGCCAACTAGAATCTACACCACCTATTAAGAAAAGGAAGGCTAGGAAATCTAAGAAACCTAGAGTTAGCAAATCTAAGATTATTAAATCTGTACCTGCTAATAACAAGGAACACTCAGATTCCGATACCTCTACATTGTCTTCGTGTGGTGATATTTTCAGGTGGTCCAAATCATCCTGTGGTATTTGGACTCCGGTTGTTCAAAACATATGACCGGAAATCGCTCGATGCTCCGAAATTTCGTCAGCAAGTTTCTTGGTACGGTTAAATTCGGGAAGGATCATATAGCAAAGATAATGGGGTATGGTGAATATCAGATTGGAAAAGTGACGATTTCAAGGGTATACTATGTAGAAGGTCTTGGTCATAACTTATTCTCAGTAGGACAGTTTTGTGATTCCAACCTTGAGGTTGCTTTTCGACAACACACTTGTTTCATCCGCAACTTGGAAGGAAAAGATTTGTTGAAGGGATCTCGTGGTGCAAATCTATATACCTTGTCCTTACAAGACATGATGGCCGCCTCTCCAGTATGTCTTCTCTCTAAAGCATCTAAGACCAAGTCATGGTTATGGCATCGCAGATTATCTCATCTTAACTTTGATGCTATTAATCATCTGGCTAAAAACGATTTAGTTCGTGGTCTTCCAAAGCTTAAATTTCATAAGGACCACTTATGTTCCGCGTGTTCAAGGGGGAAAAGTACCAAGAAATCTTACAAGCCCAAAGCTGAAGACACCAATCAAGAAAAACTTCATCTTTTGCATATGGATCTTTGTGGGCCGATGAGAACTGAAAATGTGAGCGGTAAGAAATTCATTTTGGTTATTGTGGATGATTTCTCCAGGTTTACATGGGTTAGATTTCTACGTACAAAGGATGAAGCACCGAAGGCTATCATCACTTTTCTGAAATTCATTCAGGTACGTTTGAATACCAATGTCCGCCGTATTCGTACAGACAATGGTACAGAGTTCGTCAACCAGACTCTTCGTGATTATTATGAAGGAGTTGGTATATCACATGAAACATCCGCTGTACGCACTCCACAACAAAACGGTGTCATTGAAAGACGGAATCGTACACTTATGGAAGCTGCTAGGACCATGCTTATTTATGCGAACGCTCCATTGTTCTTGTGGGCAGAGGCTATTTCTACTGCATGTTTCACCCAAAACCGTTCTATCCTTCGGAAACGCCATGGAAAAACACCTTATGAGCTTTTACATGACCGTAAACCCGATGTCTCATTTTTCCATGTGTTTGGTGCTCTTTGTTATCCAAACATCAATAGTGAGAACTTGGGTAAGCTTCAACCGAAAGCCGATATAGGTATTTTCATTGGTTACTCACCGTCCAAAAGAGCATACCGAATCTATAACCGTCGTCTTGGCAAGATTGTAGAAACTATGGACGCAGATTTCGACGAGCTGACAGCGATGGCTTCTGAGCAACACAGCTCTGAACCCGCGCTTCATGAGATGGGAACCGGTGCTATTAGTTCCGGATTAGTTCCCAATAATCCTACTTCTACATCATTTTTACCACCAACAAGGCCCGAGTGGGATAAACTGTTTCAACTGTTGTTTGATGAATTCTTCGATCCCCCGACTGATGAAGTTCCAGCACCTGTAGTAATTGCTCCAATACCTGAAGTGGTTGCTCAAGCTAATGAACCTTTATCTAATGCATCTACAATTCACATTGAACCGGATGCACCTTCACCAAGTGATTCTCAAACTACACCTGAATCATCACCCCTACTTGTGCCTAATGATGTGGAAGAGGATTCTACTGATCATGACTTGGAATATGCTCACTTGCAAGAGCTTCCTTTCTTTGGTGTAGCGATACCTGAAAACCCTTCAGCCGCGTCTACCTCAGAAGAAGCTCCTTCTATTGTTCACTCCAGACCACCTAGGATTGAAAACCATAGCACTAAATGGACAAAAGATCACCCAATTAGGAATGTTATTGGAGATCTAGATCGACCAGTTTCTACACGCCATCAATTACAAGAGAGTGCACTTTATTGCTACTTTGATGCATTTCTCTCTGAAGTTGAACCTAAAAATTGGCAGCAGGCTATGACCCAATCTTCTTGGATTGAAGCTATGCAGGAGGAACTAAATGAATTCCAACGACTTGAAGTATGGGAATTGGTTCCTCTCCCTGACAAGGTTAACATCCTTACTTTGTTATGGGTTTATAAGGTTAAACTTGATGAGATGGGTGCGGTATTGAAGAATAAGGCTAGATTGGTCGCTAGAGGATATAAACAAGCCTTGGGTATAGACTTTGAGGAATCTTTTGCTCCTGTGTCTAGATTGGAGGCTATTAGACTATTCCTTGCGTATGCTGCTCATATGAACATGATCGTCTACCAAATGGATGTGAAGACGGCATTTTTGAACGGTGAACTAAGGGAAGAAGTTTATGTTAGTCAGCCGGATGGGTTCGTCAGTACGGAGTTTCCTAATCATGTGTACAAGCTTAAGAAGGCTCTCTACGGGTTGAAACAAGCTCCACGCGCGTGGTATGATCTCCTGTCAACATATCTCATTTCGGAAGGCTTCTCCAAAGGCAAGGTGGACCCAACTCTATTCACTCTCAAGGAAGGCAACGACATGATTCTGGTACAAATTTATGTTGATGATATAATATTTGCTGCCACTAACATAGAATTGTCAAATCGATTTGAGAAGATAATGTCCACACGCTTTCAGATGTCGATGATGGGAAAAATTTCATTTTTCTTAGGATTACAGATTTCTCAGAATCCCAGAGGCATCTTTATTAATCAATCCAAATATGCTCTAGAATCTCTTAAGAAATATAACTTTGAAAATTGTGACCCCGTGGACACTCCAATGGTGGAGAAATCCAAGTTAGATGAAGATAGGAATGGGACTATTGTCGATCCAAAACTTTACCGTGGAATGATCGGCACCCTTCTATATCTGACTGCTAGCAGGCCTGATTTGCAATTTGCTGTATGCATGTGTGCCCGGTATCAGGCTCGGCCTACCGAAAAGCACCTACATGTTGTGAAAAGGATCTTTCGGTATCTAAAAGGAACACTTCATCGTGGTCTATGGTATCCGAAAGATTCCTCTATTGCTTTAATATCATACGCAGATGCCGATCATGCTGGATGTCAAGACACGAGGCGTAGCACTTCTGGATCTGTGCAACTCCTTGGAGATAGATTGATCAGTTGGTCTTCAAAAAGGCAGAAAAGCGCTGCAATATCAAGCACGGAGGCTGAATACATCGCCATGTCCGGTTGTTGTGCTCAAGTCCTTTGGATGAGATCATAATTAACTGACTACGGTTTGGGATTCAACAAAATCCCGATGTATTGTGACAACAAGAGCGCCATTGCCCTTTGCTGCAACTATGTTCAACACTCCCGGGCCAAGCACATAGACATTCGCTACCATTTCATTAAGGAGCAGGTGGAGAACAGAGTGATCGAGCTGTATTTTGTCACTACTGAGTACCAGCTGGCGGATATGTTCACCAAAGCCTTAGATCGAGGACGAATCGAGTTTTTGATCGACAAGCTTGGCATGAAATCATTCACTCCAGCGACTCTCAAAGAGTTGGCAGAAGAATCAGCTGAATAGTCGTGGTAAACTATTCAGAGTATCCTTTGTTCGTGATCGTGTATATTATAGTAAATATATAAACCACAAAAAGAAAATACAAAAATATAAAACCAAGAAAAACCATAAAAAAATATAAAACCAAGAAAAACCATAAAAAAAAATATAAAACCTACAAAAACCATAAAAAAAATATAAAACCTACAAAAACCATAAAAATTATAAAATCAAGAAAAAGCAAAAATATTTTTCGTTTAAAACGGGCATGTCTTTTAGTACGGTAATATTTACGGCCTTAGAAATGTCGATCAATATTGACACGGTGCCATAAATAGAGTCCGTATAAAAGTTGTACATTTTTAAAACATGCCCATTATGGCTTGTAGTTATTTCTGACTGCAACCCGGTTTTCTTATTAAAGTCACGTATTTCCTTGGAAAACGTTGGCTCAGAACGGGAATTAGTTTTCTCGGGCGTGATTTACAAGCCAAATTATGCAAAGGGATCAAGTTTACTTTATAACTTGGTCTAACACGAATTTATGTACGTCTCAGTGCATTAATTTGTTAAAATAAGAGAAATCTTATTAACACCACGAATCAAACTTTTTCAAGATATAAATTGGAAATGCTTTCATCAATATTTGACTCTTTAAACAATGACTACAGCTCTTTAAATAGAAAACGGGTCATCGTTTAAGGGCGAGAAAATATTAAAATCATCTTCGTCATTAAATTGATTTTCAAAAGTGATTGTGAAAATTAAGGGCTACATGGTAATTGAGTGGTTTTGCTTTAGAATACGACTTGTGTTCGTTCTAAGTGATAGGCATTGCTTTTAGATATTGGAGATATGCTAATAGATTGCGTTTGCTAAGTTGTGTGTAAGTTAAACAAGGATTAAGTGAAATGAAAAAGGTAGAAACTAAAAGGAAAAGAATAGATAAATAGAGGGACTAAAGGTGATATTTAATGAAAAGTCAAAAATTGACCTAAGTCAAAATTAAGCCACCCCGCCTCATCTTTCCTTTTCACTGTATCTTCATCTCCTTGCCGCCATTGTTGAATCTCACACACAAGTTTTTTGAAAACATCCCGTTTATTCATCCGATCCTGTTCTTTCGATAAATAAGGTAAATAACATCAATTATTCTATTTCTAATTCGTTTAAATCATGTAAATCCAATTGGTTAATTCAGATAATCAACTTAAATCTAGTTAGGGTTCGTTCGCCCCAATTTAGGCTTAATTGATTAGGGATTTATGGTGGGTTTTTCTCGGAATAGTTTAAATGATGCTTAAAATGCCTTAGTTTGCCTTAGAACTCACAAACGCACATCGATTAGATCAACAAAGGCTGTGTTTGAAAAGTTCCGGATGAACATGGTTATAACTTCCGAATGAAGGATTTTTTTTTTTCTTTTCTGAAAACTTCCGAATGAGGAAGTTCCGAATGAAGGAACTTCCGAATGAAGGAACTTCCGAATGAAGAACTTCCGAATGAAGAAGTTCCGAATGAAGAACTTCCGAATGAAGGAAGTTCCGAATGAGGAAGTTCCGGATGAAGGAAGTTCCGAATGAAGAACTTCCGGATGAAGGAAGTTCCGAATGAAGAACTTCCGGATGAAGGAAGTTCCGAATGAAGAACTTCCGGACGAAGGAAGTTCCGAATGAAGAACTTTCGGATGAAGGAAGTTCCGAATGAAGAACTTCCGGATGAAGGAAGTTCCGAATGAAGAACTTCCGGATGAAGGAAGTTCCGAATGAAGAACTTCCGGATGAAGGAAGTTTCGAATGAAGAACTTCCGGATGAAGGAAGTTCCAAATGAAGGAATGTTCCGGATGAAGAAGTTCCGAATGAGGAAAAGTTCCGGATGAAGAGTTGTTTGATTATTATTGTTTGCATGTTATATGTACTTGTTGTATTATGTTATGAAATGTGTTATGCTTAGAAGTAAGAATGATATATATCTATATGTTTTTGTGCATCAACCTTTCATGTCTTATCTTAAGCAGATACAATGACTAATCCAACAGTACAAGCAATCCAAGACTCTAGAGAAGCCGATATTGCTAAAGCACGAACCCTTAAGTTTATACCCAACAACTACCGGCTGAAGCAAATCTCAAAATCCACTCACCATGGATTTAAAGTAGCCATTGCGATCCTTGATCAATCCCATTTTAAGAATGCTTTGAGAAGTAGTGCCTCGGTGCCTTATGAGTATATGTATGAATTTTGGGCTACCAAGGAAATCACTTCAAACAAGATCACCTTCACCATCAACAACAAGCACAACAATCTACGGTTCCTGAACCAAGCACACGAGACTGGGCAGACACGTTGGAGATAGACGAGACTGCACCACCACAGGCTTGGATCACGGCTGCAGCACAATATGATCCGATCACAGACGCTGACAAAGATGTGTTGTATCTCCGTATCCGAAGTCCGATTGACTTATGTGCATTTTTTGCTCATGAGTATAAGACTTCGGTTACTCCATCCTTGGTGAAGAAAGCGCTGAAAGATAAAAGACTTCGTGCCAAAACCCGGTTAACCCGAATGGAGTTCGAGTATTATGCCGATGAGATCCTGAAGGCTCTGAATACCGTTCAACGGCCAGGACTTCATGAATCAGAAAGAGCTCCACCTCCAATGGATCCTTCTCAAGATAATCAGATTGCTCTTGACTTCTTCGTCACCAATGATCTTGTGTATCTACTGAAGGGGTCATCAAAGTACGCTACCTCCCTGACCTTGCTGAAAGCTGCCAACTGGGGGACAATACCCTTTATCGAGGAAAAGGTAAACCGACTCTGGGTCCCAAAGATAAATCGTAATTATGATATGTATGCTGTCATAGGTGCATCTCATTGGGACGAACGAGTCCGAAGGGCGTACACGGGTTGCTGCCTAGTCAATTCTGTAAGTATCGTTAGATCCGATATCCGCATCTCCAGCATTTTAGGGTTGAAATTTGAAGCCAAGAACGGCTATTATCATGTGACGGAGATTCGCTTGAAAAGGGAGGATGACAGGGAATACAAAATCCAGCAAGGAGATTTTTCCATCATTCGCCTTGAGGATATCGAAGATATGCTGCTTCTGATGACCCGAGATCAACTCACACATATTCCTCGTGAAGACCTCATTGCTTTGAATACAGCACTTCGTATGTTCACACGAAGCGTTGTCATCAAGTCACGAGTTGAAGATCTTCAGTTGGGAGTCGAAAGCTATCAAAGGAAGCTTAACCTAACCCGTCCAGTGAATCAAGTGCTACCTCAACATGTAGAAAGATATCCCTATACCGGCATTTCTGTCCCGAATTACGGCATTTTCTACTTGAACAGTCGAGGTTTGATGAAGTTTATGAGGGTGGGTGAGCTCCATAAGTACAGTGATGGGACTCTTCTACAAGTCAGAGGAAAATTGGAGCATCTGAACTCGGGTGGGACTTTGCCAGAGATGACGGAGGATTGGCATCCGGGTTACCGGCAGATGGCGAAGTACGTGATCAAGAAGATTGATCAAAAGCTCCGTGAACGTAGATTGATGAGGAGCTTGGAAAGATTCGTTGGTGGAAGACCGTATTTAGTGCACCACAAGCTACTGCAACGATCCATCTAATGGGTCGTACATTTCAGGTCCACTTTATATTGGTTTTCAATTGTGAATATGTATATTTGTGAATAATGTGCTTTAATGGCTTGATGTAGTGTTAAGGTATGATAATTTTTCAAGAATTTCTCACGAGATTCTAAATCTTTCAAAATATATCATACTAAAGCACTACAACTATCCCTTATTAACTTAAGGGGGAGCAATAACTTGTTCTATGGCCAAACATCGATTTCATTTTTACCCAAAGACCAGTTAATCCATTCAATATCCCAAATATTAATGGTTAACATTTTGGATAAGGGGAGAAAATGGGATTAAGAGACTTAAGTGATACTTGGCTAAAAGATGAAAAAAGACTTAACGATAATCCATCTTAATATGTGTAAAGCACGTGTTAAGGGGGAGCGTTTTTGATTAACAAAACACCTAAGGTACAAAACTTTTGATTTCAATATCACAAGTACTTTAGGTGATTTTCAATGATTTTTCATGGTGGCAATTCCTTCCCAAAACACGCTTAATTCACGACGGATGTGGTGACAAAAGGGTGGTAGGAATAGGTTTAGTCCAATGATTCATCAGAGCCGATGGAATCTTCCCAAGGACAATTCCCTAGATAGAATTAGAAGTCCTAGGAAAGATGGAGAAAGAATGTGAACGTAGCTGAATGCCAACCAAGTACTTAAGCTAGCACTGGAACAATCACAACAAGGTGCTAGTGATGACGTATTGGTAAGCATTGAAGGGGTTGAAGAATGAAAAAGAAATGTAAAGATAAAGGGTGTAAAGAAAGAAGCCCTCCTTACAACTTTAGGCAGAAACCGGGTCAATACATATGCTATTGAGGTCATTTTTGCTAATGATTCTCGGTATTGAAGAAAGACATCATGGACCCAGTGATGCAATGCACAACCCTTCCCAGCTAACTCAAATATCTCTCAAAAGGTATTTGTTTTAATCACACGGAGATCAACACGTTATCTATTGGTTTATTCACTCCGAATATACTGGTATTGAAAAGGTGGCACTCCTCTCCAGCCATCGCTCACTAAATCAAAACGCACAATCGAGTCTAGAGCCAAGAGATCATCAAAAGTCTCATTAGGACACTTTTCATTTATTCCTTGCTTTCTCACACACTGTGAAAAGTAAGAGATTTTCATGAGTCCTACGCAATATTCCTGTAATATTTCCAGAACATCCGAGTAATACGTAAGTATTACAATGAAGATGGAAATCCTGCTTGAGTCAACATCAAACAAGCTCATGGTAGGTTACACGTGCGGTTCTTTTAGAACCAATCTTGTGAAAAACTGGAAGGTAACAGTGGTTTAATTCTTAATTGAACTTAAACTCGTTCCAGGCCTCTTCGCATTATCATATGATCTTGCCAGAACACTCAGAGTGACTCTTTATTGACCACAGTGACGAGTGGAAATCCTTCTAGTGTCAACATCAAACAGCACTTGGTAGGTAACGTGCAAGATTCTTTATGAATTGAGCTCGTGACAACTGGAAAGCAACGATGGTGAAAATCTTAATTGAAATTCACTTGTTCCAGGTTTCATGAATTGACGGCTTCAAATCACAAGGATAATTTATCCAAGTGATTCACTCTTTATGTTCGCAGTCAGCTTTGGACGGTCGAATAAAGAGAACGGGTTTACCCGCGAAATCCTGTCAGGAAGTTACTTAATTGAAACTATCCGTCACGGGTACGATATCTAATATCGTCCAACGGTCTTCACCGACCGGAGGTAAAATGCTACCGAATTAGAATAAAATGTTCAAAGCCATTTTATTCGTGTCGTTGATGTGTACCTGTTAAAGACGGTGGCGTTGCTGTGTACCTGTTGAAGACGGTGACGTTGCTGAGTACCAGTGAAGACGGTGGTGTTGCGGTGTACCTGTAGAAGTCGTTCCTACATGCTTATGTCTTTCTGCATCAAAGTTTAGCAAAAATTCAAGAAAGTACAAGATAAAGTCTTCCGCTGTACCAAACTCTGAAACTTTCGAGAATTCAACAAAAAGACATAAGTATGTGGAACATGGAGTCACGAGAAGGCAAATTCACAAGAGAGGCAAAGATCGCACGTGAAAGGCCAAAGAACAATGCTCTCAAGCCAAAGCCAAAAAGATCAAACCAACATATTCACAACAAAAGAAAGAAAAGAAGAAAAGACTACGAGCTAAAGAACGAAGACTTAGTATAGTATGCTAGGTTTAGAATTTTGTAACGTGGAGTGACCTCCCTTAGGGGGAGATTGTTAGAAATACGTTTTACGTATATTAGAAGTATCGGTCACTCCACAATATTATTTATGTTGTAATAGCTCGTAGTTAACAAATAGTCATTAGTTGCTTATTAAGTTAAGTAAGAACCGGTCCATGGGCTTGTCATGGACCGGCCCAAGCCCATGTAGCTTGGAAGTATAAATACCCCTTTCCACCATGGAAAGGGGTTGGTTGTTGTCACTTTTCTAGTTTCATTTATTGAAATAACACATAGTTTCTCTCACTTTCTCTCTCTAACTTTCTCTCTCTAGAAATCAACAAACCCCTTCATAGATTCATAGGTTATCAATATTCTACACCATTCGGACTCACTAATGCTCCAACAATATTTATGGATTTGATGAACCGTGTCTTCCATGAGTTTCTGGACAAGTTCGTTATCGTGTTCGTTGATGACATCCTGATTTTCTCCAAATCCAAGGAGGAACATGAGGAACACCTTCGTACAGTCTTGCAGATTCTTCGTCAAAAGCAGCTGTACACCAAGTTCTCCAAGTGTGAGTTCTGGTTAAGCAAGGTGGCATTTCTGGGCCATATCGTATCTGTAGTGGGGATCACCATGGATCCTTCAAAGGTTGAAGCTATCACCAAATGGCCGAGACCTACATCTGCTACAGAGGTCATAAGTTTTCTGGGTTTAGCTGGCTACTACCGCAGGTTTGTAGAGAACTTTTCACAGTTAGCCTTACCTTTGACTAAGCTGATGAGGAAAGGAGAGAAATTCGTCTGGACGGAAGAACGAGAGAAGAGCTTTAAAGATCTTAAGTAGAAGTTAGTGACTGCACCTATTCTTACTCTCCCATCTGGCTCAGGTGGATTTCAGATCTATACTGACGCTTTAAGAAAGGGTTTAGGTTGTGTTCTCATGCAACATGGGAAGGTTATTGCATACGCATCACGGTAGTTGAAACCTTATGAAGAAAACTATCCCACTTACGACTTAGAGCTTACAGCAGTTGTTTTCACGTTAAAGATCTGGAGACATTATTTGTATGGTGAATCATGTGACATATTCACCGACCACAAGAGTCTCAAGTACATCTTCACTCAGAAGGAACTGAACATGAGACAGAGGAGATGGTTAGAGCTATTGAAGGACTATGACACCAACATTCAGTACCATCCTGGTAAGGCGAATGTGGTGGCAGATGCTCTAAGCAGAAGGCCGGGTATGATTGCTGGCATCTGGATCGCAAAAGAGATAATCCGCGACCTAGAGATGACTGATATCGAGTTTTGTGTACGAGGATAACATGGTTACTGGGCTAATCTTAGGGTGGAACCAGACTTACATTCTAGGATCAAGGAAGCTCAGAAGGACGATGGTGATATTTGGGCTATCATTCAGAACCTTGATCAGCAGACGGAGTTTCGTGTTGACAACGACGATATCTTATGGCCAGGGCACTTGACTAGTGGTTCCTGATGACTCTACACTCAGGGAAGCTGTGTTGACTGAAGCTCACAGCTCTCCATTTACCATACATCCTGGTTCTACCAAGATGTACCACGACATCAAGCAACATTTTTGGTGGAGTGGTATGAAGTAGGATGTTGCCACCTTCGTTTCTAAATGTATGATCTGCCAGCAGGTTAAGATCAAACACCAGCGAGCTAGTGGTTTACTACAACCATTAGATATTCTAGCATGGAAGTGGGACAAAATATCCATGGATTTTGTTACTGGTCTTCCTGTGACTCAGAGGAAGAACGACGCCATCTGGGTTATTGTTGATAGGTTGACTAAATCTGCTCATTTTCTGTCGATCCGCAAGGAGCATCCGGTCAGCAAATTAGCAGACATTTTTCAGAAGGAGATCATGAGACTGCATGGTACTCCATCAGAAATCATCTCTAACAGAGATCCTCGTTTCACATCACGTTTTTGGAAGAGTCTGCAGAAAGCTTGGGGCACCAAACTTAAGCTCAGCACTGCCTTTCATCCTCAGACCGACGGACAGTCGGAACGTACCATTCAGACATTGGAGGACATGCTACGGGCGTGTGCTCTAGAGTGGTCAGGGAGCTGGGATGATTATATCTTTCTATTGGAGTTTGCATACAACAACAGCTGGCACGCTAGCATCAGGTGTGCTCCTTTTGAGATGTTGTATGGAAGGAAGTGTCGTGCCCCAATCTGCTGGGATCAGGTGGGCGAACGACTGCTTGAGGGTCCAGAGATGATTGAGGTGACCAATTAGAAGGTCTTCGTCACTAAGGCGACGATTCAGGAAGCTCGTGCTCGTCAGAAGAGCTATGCTGATAAACGTAGTAGAGATGTATCTTTCAACGTAGGTGATCACGTTTTCCTCAAGGTATCACCAGCACAGGGAGTTAAACGTTTTGGAATCAGAGGGAAGCTCAATCCTCGCTTCATCAGACCGTTCGACATCATAGAACGCGTTGGTGAAGTGTCATATCATTTAGCGTTACCGCCTCAGCTATCACACGTTCACAACGTGTTCCATGTGTATTTACTCAGAGGATACAACTATCATCCAGTTCATGTTGTCCAATATCCGCTTGATCAGATTCGAGAGGATCTTTCATATGTCGAAGAACCCGAGAGAGTTCTTGAACGACAAGATCATGTCATACGGAGGAAGATGATCCCTTTCGTCAAAATCCTCTGGAGGGATCATCCTGAGCGGGAAGCCACTTGGGAGACGGAGGATTATATACGGACTTCTTACCCTCATTTCCAATTCTAATTAGGGTATGTTTTTTTCAGTTTATGTTTCTCCAATTCGAGGAAGAATTGTTCTTTTAGAGGGGAAGAGTTGTAAAACCCGCATTAAAATACCATGAACAGTACACATGAACAGTGAACATACAAAATACGGTAAAATTAAAACTTTCCATTTATAATATATTTCACGTGTCACGGTATTTAATAACATGTAGTTACGTATATATTATAAATGTGTTAAGTACACGACATATAAAAATCACGATTATTAAACATGAACTTACACGTAATTAATTGAACTCGGGGAAAGTTACAGGTTTCCTTGTTGGGCTCCCTTTAGGCCACGACTACACAAGAGGAAAAGGAAGGGATGGGCTTGGCCCATGACCCAACTTAAAACCATAATAAGTGAAAACACCGGAAACATTAAACATAAAATTAGGTTGTAGAAAAAGTTCTCCTCTTGCCTTCTTTTTGCCTCTTACCGTCGGCCACATCAAAGGAAAATAACAAACCAGACGATTTTGTTGATTGATTTATTTAGTGTACTTGGTCGTGATCTCATAACCTTTTTCCTACACGTGTTCGGTATAATCAATCACTTCCTTTTCTTTTAAAATTCTTTATGAATTCATATTTATTTTAATTAATCATAAAAACAAGATGTAAAACATGTAGATTAATTAAAATATGAATTAAAGGGGTATTTGTGTTTGTTTGTTTCGGCCGAGCACCAAACCGAGAGCATGGGGGCTCTCGGTGGTGTTTGATTCGCCCAACCGAGACCTCATGGTCTCGATGTTGCGGCCGTGTGGTTCGAACGCAGCAAAAGGGACCCCGACTTGGTGTCGGGGTATAGTTTTGGTTTTGGACCGAGAGCCAACCGAGACCTATAAGGTCTCGGTGGGGCTTTTTGACTAACAGTGGGAACCGAACAAAGCCAGTAGAGGTTACCGGTGTGAACCGGTGTCCAACCTGTGTAAACCGTGAGCTACCAGTGGCAACTGGCTAGCCGGTCTAGCCATTGGTGGGGGGGCTGTTTTGGCTCGGCTTAGGTGTGAACCCGGGCTTCGGGCTCGGGTCAATTTTTAAAACACGGGTTCGGTTCCGGGATAATATTAAAAAGCAAAAAATATGTTTAATTAAATTAATTACTAGACTTTTTAATTTAGTTAAATTCATGACTTAGGTTAAATATTAAAATTAATATTTCATGTATAACCTAAAATATTTTACTTAGCTAAATTAATTAAAACATGTATTTTTAATTAAATTCTTATAACGTATAGTTTAATTAATTAACCAGTTATTTAATTAATAAGCTATAACCATGACTTATATTATACTAATTATACTTTACTTATTATTAATAATCCACCTTATTTCTAATTATGGAAACTTACTATTTTTGGAAACATTCTATTATTAGAAACTTACTATTTATGGAAACCTGCTATTTTTAGAAAGTTATTTAGTATTACAATACAAGTATTATAATACACTATTACACGAGTAATATACAACAGAACATCAGTATAATTACAGATAACACAGTAACACACTGAAACATGACAGAATACGTATAACAAGCTAATAACACACAGAACCAGTAAAACACGTATAATTCAGACAACTCATACACGTTCCCATTCTTATTTAGAATTATCCGTCAAGGCGGAGTAGTTTCTTCAGCGTTTTCGTTAGCTTCTACTGGACATAAGGTACGGATTTCTCGTCCTTTAGTAAGGACAACTTCTTCCTTTATTAGGATTTCCTGTATGCAGCCAACTGTTTTCCCCAGTAGTTACAGATTAAATGCTAATGTTTTATTAGTTACCTTAGCCATACATGCATGACCAGTGTCACCTAGTTATGGAGGTACCATAACCATAACACTAGAGGCACATGTGTTATGACTTCACCATGGCGGAGTGATAGCTCGTGGCATCCCTTTTAGTTATTTGGCTATTATTATATTATTATCATCATGTGGGGCGTATGGGTGCATCCTATGTTCAGTTTCAGTCAGGATTTCATGGTGAATGTGGTGTGTGACTTGCATCCTTCACAAGGAGTTGATCCCTCCTACCCATTACCAATTAATTAGAGGCATCCCCTCTAATTTGCATGACGAGGTCACCCCTCCAAGTATTCATGCACGTTGTTGACCTCATGACCTATATTGGCTTTTGGTATGTTAAACTAATACATATTTTCATAAGTAACATAAGCTATGTTTTCAGAACTAAAACCAGTAAACATGACATACAACTAGGTTGTTCAAGGACTTATTCATTTCCGCTGCAATTCATGCTTTATATGATTTATATGCTTTCATTCCTTTATGTCTTTACGTTATGCTATATATCCGTGCACTGAGCGTTATGCTCAGCCGTTTTCCATTTCCATGTCCCCAAACGGCAGGTACTCAAGGTCTCAAGTAGGAACTCCAGAGTATGTTCATTCGGATTGGAAGCTATCCGGCCTCTTTGACCTTATGCATTTATTCCTACTTTTCATACTTTATTTCTTTTGGACATTGTTTAGTCCTTTCATTTACAATACTTAATATTGCTTGTGTGTGAGTTACTAGACTACCGATGATTGATTCTGGTATTTCTATTTATGGTCATTAATGTTTAGATATCTACCTTGCATGCTTTGATGACACGCCATGATCTAATATAGCATTCCATCTTAACAAATAGGGTGTTACAGCTTTCCTCCTATGCACTTCTTTCAAATGCTCAAGTCTGTCCATGGGTACCTGCTGTTTTGGGACATGGAAAGGAAACGACTGAGCAATACGCTCAATGAACGGATATATGACATAGTATGAATGACTGAAACATAATAAAGACTGAATAGCAGCGGAAATGTATAAGTCCTGGAAACCTGGAACATGTTTATAAAACTAGTTTTAGACTTTAAAAAGCTTATGATTAACTTATGAAAACTGTATTTTAAATTTAGCCAAGAGCCCATATAGGTCATGAGGTATCACCGTGCATGAATACATAGAGGGGTGATTTCATCATTCAATTAGAGGAGTTGCCTCTAATTATACTGGTCTGGGTAGGAGGGATCAACTCCTTGTGAAGGATGCAAGGCACACACCACATTCACCATGAAAATCCTGACTGAAAACATGTAACTAGGATGCACCCATACGCTCTCACACGATAATATAAATAAATGGCCAAACTGAAGGGACGTCATGAGCAATCACTCTGTCGTGGGGAAGTCATAACACTGGTGCCTCCAGTGTTATGGTTATGGTACCTCCATAACTAGATGAACTGCCATGCATGTATATAGCTCAGGCAAATAAAATATAACATAAGCATTCAAAACATATAAAATAACTGGGGAAAACAGATGGCTGCAAACGGGGAATCGTAATCAAACATACGAAAGAATGTCCATACTGAAGGACGGAATATCCGTACCTTATATCCATTAGTGAAGCTAGAATGGAAGCTGAACGATCTACTCCGACTTCACGGATACTACATAAATAAGGGATGTGTATGAGTTGTCTGATTATTGTGCGTTTTACTGGTTCTGTGTGCTCTTAGCTTATTTTATATGTTCTTATCATGTTATACTGTTTTAAGTGTTATATTGTATTTATTCATGTTTTACATGTATTCTGATTATGTATTTCATGTATTCTTGTATTACTATACTTGTAGTGTCATAATAAGTAACTTTTTAAAAATAGCAGGTTTCTAAAAATAGAAAGTTTATAAAATAGAAAGTTTCCAAAAATAGTAAGTTACCATAATTAGAAATAAGCTGAATTGATAAGTCTAAAATATAAGCTGGTGCTTAATTGTGTAAATTTATAAGCCATGATGATATATTAGTAAAGTTTATCAAATTAAATACTTAGGCTAAATGATTATTAATTAATAATAAAAAGCATGATTTATTAATTAATAATGTGACATGATAGATTTAATAAAACTTTACTTATTCTTGTAATAATATAACTAAATCAAACTATGGAAATAATTTAATTGTGCCTCAATAAATAATTAGGTAATTTCATGATTTATTATAGCTAATAATTATAACCTAAGTTTATAGTTAATTTAACCATACATGTATTTTAACTAATTAAATTAACTTAGCCAAAATGTATTTGTTTGATAATGCATTCATGAATTTCCCGATCCCCGAACCCGAGCCTACCGAGACGCCCGTCTCGGTCGCACTAACAAAACAAACAAACATCAAAATACAACCAAACACACCACAACTCGCCACATCCGGCGGCTATGGTTTCTAGCCGGCGGCCAAGCAATCTTGGCTGCTGCCGGTGCCATCGATAGCCAACAATTCCCCACCGGCTGAGTCGGGTTCCCCCTATTGCGACCAAAGTACCTGTCACACCCTCAATTTATCAGAGTAAGGCAACACAATGGGGTGCGACGGTCATGACTATCACAAGATATAGATACAAAGAACGACTATCTTAAAGTCGTTTTAATTTAATTAAAATCATAAAATTTGTTCGGAAGCGAATTACACAGGATCATAATAAAACATCGTTTCAAAAGACTACAATATTGTTCCAAATATCCAAACACTAGTCACGACCATCTTATTTAACAATCTCCCAAGCATAACCACGTCACTCCTCCGTCTTGATACCTGAGAAAAACATTGCTAAAGCGTCAACACAAAGGTTGGTGAGTTCATAGGTTTAGTTACAAAATTTATGTGATGAACCATAAGATTTGATCCGGCAACCAACATATAATCAAAACATGGCTATAATCAAAATAGTATACGTTTGTATTCCTACGCCTAAGCTCGTGACACCGAAGCGTTAACCAACCAACAAGATATAATGAGAGCCCGAGCAAATGCCTATCCCAAAGCATTCGTAACGACTCAAATTTAAGTGTATCTAATTTGGTCACACAACCAACATTAGATAGGGAGGCCAATCCCAATAGATCTATCCATAACATTCGCGCTTACACAAAGTAATTAACGGTTCACGATAGTGGGCTAAAGCATCTAGGGATATCGCTACTTAGACATCATGTAGGCAAACGTATCAAGTTTTAGCACTTATGTTCATCCGTTTAAAACAAGCAATGTTCTCACCCCAAAATAGTTAAAACAATTAAAAGTGGGGCTATGAAACTCACCTCAAGCAATAGCAACGGTTAAAATAGCACAATGTAGACATGGAGAAATAATAGCTTCAAACAATCCGTAACCTAAGTTAAATAAGATATATATTACTATACATGCAACACGGAAATAAACGTAGCATTTAGTCCCTAGTATGTGCTTGAGTTTGTTTTAATAAATCGACAATTTTTAACACTTGCGAATGTTTAACATTGTAATAAAAGTCTAGTCATTTAATCGGAATATATTTAGCAAAGTTGGGCACTTCGTTGTGGAGGCAGTTTATTAGTCAGGTCGTTTAATGGGCAAATATCCTAAATATATTTTATTAAAATATTTTAAATAAATAAAATTAAAAAACATATTAATTACTAATTTTATTTATATAAAAGAAGAAAAAATTAATATATTTATACATGTCTCATGTTAGGTGACATGAGACATATGATACCTACTAATTGAAATATGAAATTTTGAAATGTTACCATTGTTTTTAAACGTAGCTAGCCACTGTTAGATTTTCGATATGGGTGTCATTTTCTCAATTTCTTAGAAAGGAAATAGCGAGCTCGATAGTTGCTTGCGGAGTAAACCAAAAGTGTTTTTAAAAAGCTAGTTGGGTCGTCTATAGACCCGTGTTTTAAGTTTTATAAACCGAGGTCGTTTGATGGGTTAAAATCGGGTCGTAAAAGGTCGTGTTTCAACGCTAAAATAACCTATATTTTTTGAACGAATTAAGTCATATTCGGTATTTTTCGGCGACTGATATCTCACTCGTTACTTAACCATTTTGGGTAATTCGAGTTCCTATGTGTTCTCATATGTCTGGACTTTAGGTATGACCCAAGTCCCGAACCACAGTCCAAATCAAACCGGTCGAATTGAGGCGACAACGTCGTCCCTGCGTGACTATTCCTAGTACATAAAATCATAAGTTTGTTAATCTATTTCTCGATTCGTTAGAAGGCATTATGGGCTGAAATTTGGCATAGTTACTACAAATAAGGTGCATTAAAGAGTGGCGTGTCTCCCTTTTTGTCACGTCACTTCATGGCGCAAGTTTTACATTCGTTGGTTCATTAACAGAATGTTTGTAAATATGTTCTTTTGTAAGTGAAATCCTAGCAAGCACATACTAGTACTAGTTTTAAGTTTAAATACAATATTAAAGGAGTTTGAATCTTACAAGGAGTTTAAAGAGCAAAACATAGGTACAAACTCGACGGGTTTTGTGCAAAACCCTTCTTGAACCGAAACTAACTCGAACTACAAACCCTACTTCTTTTTCCTTGCATCCAAAATGAAGTGAGTGTGTTTGCTTCCCCTCGATGAGTAGAAACAGAAGATTGGTAGAGACGGTGACTTCGTTTAGATTACTAGCTTGAGTGGGAGTGTTGTGTGGGTTATGACTAAAGAGGAAATTGAGTTTTATGCTACTGTGATAATAGGTGACGAACAAGAACTAGTGTTTCTTAACCCGTACTTGAATCGGACTTACTAAACCCTTAACCAAGTCCTTGTTAAGCTAAACCCAAGTCGGACTCCTTTTCCTTGTCTTGGCAGCGTCTCAAGTGTTATCAGATGGAAGAGGTATTTGTTTTACTATGAGTGAGTGTGTGTTTTCCTTAGAAATGGGTGATTATTTATAGGGTCATAATGAGCTAATGGGGTGACTAGGATTTAGTTGGAGTTTTTAGGGTTTGGTTAGTGTTCTAGTCTCATTGTAATTGTTCTTGGGAACTAGTAACTCCTTGGGGAAAAGTAATATGTTTTGGAATTCGGTGATGTCAGGAACAAAGGAGGTAGTACAAGGTACTTATTTGACTAATTTTATGGTTTGAGAAAGTTTCCATGGGTATAACATATAACCGTGGGTTTTGTGGGAAGGGAGGGGAGACAAGATGGTACAAACATTTAATGGGGAAGCAAAGTACTAGTATTTTAAAATGTGGAAAGAAAATAGAACGTGGGTTTGTGACAAAGAATATGGGGGCCGGTTTGAGCAAGGATAAAACAAGGAAGAGTAAATTGTTTATTTATTTTGGGTAAATCTTGTAATGTGTAGAACAATGATAATCTTGTGAAATAAGGGGGTTTGATGTTTTTCTAGAGAGAGAGAGTTAGAGAGAGAAATGAAAGAAAACACATATATTGAAATGAAAGAATAAAACAACCAACACCTCTTTCCATGGTGGAAAGAGGTTTAAATACCCCAAGTCCTTAAAGGACTTGGGCTTCCGGCCCATGAACATGCTCATGGGTCGGGCTATGTAATAAATGATACTTAACTTAACTACGAGCCTATAACTACATTGTTGGAGTGACCGAGACTTTCTAAATGCGTAAAACGTATTTCCAACAATCTCCCCCAAAGGGAGGTCACTCCAAATTTACAAAGTCCTAATCTAGCATGTTAGATCTTGTTCTTGAGCTCGTAGTCTTCTTTTCTTTCTTTTTCTTTTCTTTTGTGAATATGTGTTGAATGATATCAGCCTTTTTGCTTGGAACATGTTCTTTTGGCCTTTCACGTGCAGCCTTTACTTTTCTTGTGAGGTTCGCCTCTTTGTGACTTCATGTCCCACACACTTATCCTTTGTTGAATTCTTAAAAGTTTCAGAGTCGATACAGCGGAAGACTTTTAGGTCATACTTTCTTGAATTTTTGGGAGTATTTGATGCTGAAGGAATAAGCATGTGAGGACATCTTCAATAGGTACACCGCAACACCACCGTCTTCAACTGGTACACAGCAACGCCACCGTCTTCATCAGGTACATAGCAACGCCACCGTCTTTAACAGGTACACAACAACGACACGAATAAAATGGCTTTGACATTTTATTCTAATTCGGTAGCATTTTACCTCCGGTCGGTGAAGACCGTTGGACGATATTAGATATCGTACCCGTGACGGATAGTTTCAATTAAGTAACTTCCTGACAGGATTTCGCGGGTAAACCCGTTCTCTTTATTCGACCGTCCAAAGCTGACTGCGAACATAAAGAGTGAATCATTTGGATTAAAAAAAATCCTTATGATTGAGGCCGTCAATTCATGAAACCTGGAACAAGTGAATTTCAATTAAGATATTCACCATCGTTGCTTTCCAGTTGTCACAAACTTGATTCAAATTGAATCTTGCTTGTTACCTACCAAGTGTTGTTTGATGTTAACACTAGAAGGATTTCCACTCGTCACTGTGAACACTAAAGAGTGTCACTCTGAGTGTTCTGGCAAGATCATACGATAATGCGTAGAGGCCTGGAACGAGTTTAAGTTCAATTAAGAATTAAACTACTGTTTCTTTCCAGTTGTCACAAGATTAGTTCGTAAAGAACCGCACGTGTCACCTACCATGAGCTTGTTTGATGTTGGCTCAAGCAGGATTTCCATCTTCACTATAATACTTGCGTATTACTCGGATGTTCTGGCAATATTGCAAGAATATTGCGTAGGACTCGTAAAAGATCTCTTACTTTTCACAGTGTGTGAGAAAGCAAGGAATAAATGGAAAGTGTCCTAATGAGACTTTTGATGATCTCTTGGCTCTAGACTCGATAGTGCGTTTTGATTTAGTGAGCGATGGCTGGAGAGGAGTGCCACCTTTTCAATACCAGTCTATTCGGAGTGAATAAACCAATAGATAACGTGTTGATCTCCGTGTGATTAAAACAAATACCTTTTGAGAGATATTTGAGTTAGCTGGGAAGGGTTGTGCATTGCATCACTGGGTCCATGATGTCTTTCTTCAATACCGAGAATCATTAACAAAAATGATCTCAATAGCATATGTATTGACCCGGTTTCTGCCTTAAGTTGTAAGGAGGGCTTCTTTCTTTACACCCTTTATCTTTACAATTCTTTTTCATTCTTCAACCCCTTCAATTCTTACCAATACGTCATCACTAGCACCTTGTTGTGATTGTTCCAGTGCTAGCTTAAGTACTTGGTCGGCATTCAGCTACGTTCATAATCTTTCTCCAACTTTCCTAGGACTTCTAATTCTATCTAAGGAATTGTCCTTGGGAAGATTGCATCGGTTCTGCTGAATCATTGGACTAATATCTATACCTACCACCCTTTTGTCACCACATCGTCGTGAGATAAGTGTTGTTTTAGGTTGATATAGTCACCATGAAAAATCCTTGAAAATCACTTAGAGCACTTGTGATATTAAAATCAAAGATTTTGTGCCTTAAGTGTTTTGATCATCAAAAACGCTCCCCCTTAACTTGTGCATAACACATGTTAAGTTGGTTTATCTTTTAAGTCTTTTTCATTGTTTTAGCCAAATATCATAAAGTCTCCTTAATCCCATTTTCTCCCCTTTCCAAAATGTTAACCATCAATATTTTGGATACTAATAGATTAACCGGTCTTTGGGTAATAAAATGAAATTATATGTTGGCCAAAGAGCATATTAATGCTCCCCCTCAAATTAATGAGGGTTAGTTGTAGTGCTTGAGTATGATTTGTTTGAAAGATTTAGAATCTCGAGAGAAATTCTTGAAAAATATCATACTTTTACACTACAACAAGCCACAAAAAGCTGATAAAGTAACAAAATAACATATTCACAATAATGTACATATGGAGTTGACCTGTAATGAGACGAACCAAAATTAATTGGTTCGTTCTGTGAGCCGATGGTGAGCTCCATATGGTCGTCCACCGACGAATCGTTCTATGCTTCGTAGCAACCGGCGCTTCCTTAGCACTTCCTCAATCTTCCTGATTGCATACGAAGATCCTTTTCTGCACTGGGTTGTCCAGGTGTATGTGACTGCCGGAAGAGGTAAGTTGGAATTGAGAACCGACAAATCATCTCGAACATTCTTTAGCGTTCCATCACTGAATTTGTGCAGTTCTGAGAATCGCATATATTGCATGACGCCAGTCTGATTCGGATAAAAGATTCCTGCTTCCGGCTTGGTAGTCCCCATGTAAACCTTCTTGTTCTTGTGGAAATTACTGAATGGAGTCGTATGGGGACGTTCCAGGTTTAGCTTCTTCTAATAGCTTTCTACCCCAAGTTGAAAATCTTCCACCCGGTGTTGAATGACAATTTTCCTGGCATATTGACGAAAGTTTGAACTCAAGGCTATGACAATATCAGGTGATAGATGGTCAACTTTCTCTTGAGCCAAAAGCAACAATAGATCTTCTATGTCTTCAAGTTGAAGGTACTGGAGATCACTTTCGTCAATGCGGTATTCTTTCTCATCGGTACGTTTGAACAAGATTACATTTAAGTAATCGTAACCGAAAACCGTCTGAGTAGTTGCCCCAAGGATACTTTTGATTCTGTGAGATGAGACAATAGAAGCACCTCTCTTAGGACGATGGAAGTGATTATAGGCTAACTTCTTCTTTTTGTCCCAGTGAGATATGCCAAGTGAAGCATAGGTGTCATAAAATTTGAGCAGTTTCTTTCTCCATATTGATTCAGGCACTTTGTCTTCTATCCATGGAACATTCTCCAAGTTGACAGCCTTGAGCATTGTTAGTGACGTGGCATACTTCTTTGCTCCATTTTCAAGGTATTCAAGATCGTGAGAGACAAAATGCTCGATTGGGATAGTGGTAGAACTAGTGATGACCGTTGGTGTGAGAGGTTGCAAAACGGGAGTTTGAATTCCTGTAGTTGTCGCTCTCATTGCTTTAGTAAGCTCATTCAGGTGATATTCTGCTTCATTATGGGTGATCTTTAATGTGTCAAAGAAGTCCACATTTGCAGCTGCCATTTTGATCAGATCCGGGGTCATTGTTGGTTTCCCATGAGAGTACCTTAGAAAAGCCGAGAAGTCGATAGGGTTGTTGAGGAATTGAGTCATCTCCATTACAGTTGCAGTTTCAAATGGATGATGTGGTGCTGCGTTTGTTAGCCAAAGTTGCTCTTGTACAGTATCATCAATGATAAGGGATTCAGCAAATGTCGGTTCTGGAACATGTAAATCTTCAACTTCCATGTCATCATCATGCTGAACTGTAGATGATGTTGAAGGTTGAGTTTGCGTCACCGGTATATCATCGTGAGGTTCTTCTTCAAGCATTGTTTCTGTCGGTTCTTCTGCTTGCATGTATTCTACAGATTCAATATGAGAATCAGTAGTGAATTCTGGTGCATTAGATATACCTGAAGCAACCTGCTGATTTTCTGATACTGTTGTCTCCAGTGGCTTTTCTGTGGTGTCAGCAACCGTTTCTACAGTATCCTCGAGACCTTTCTCGGTGGCCGTTTCATTGTCATCCTTGTTTGTCTCTTCGGCATTTGTACCAGTGTTGTCATTCTTATCACCCTTGTTGACTTCATTACCCTTGTCATTATCGTCATCGTCATCCTGATCATCATCTGTATCCTCGTCCTCGTCCTCATCGTCATCTACATTCTTATCCTTTCCTTGTTCATCCTCTTCATCCTCCTCATCTCCTTCCTTATCCTTATCCTCATTATCATCATCCTTTTCACCATGTTCCTCGTCATCTTCCTCTTGTGACTCATTCTCATCATCAGACTCAGAGTCGGTAGTGTCTGCAGGATTCTCTTCATCAATTGCTTTGTTGAGATATTGCAGAACTTTGCGTTTGTATTTTGATTTATGAGCTCCCAAATCTAGCAGACGTGTCTGAAGCAATGTCATGATTTGAAGAGTAGATAGACCATTACCGACAAGATGTGGTAGTTGTTGATCAACATAAGACTTGACTTCGCGTCGAATGATCGTGGTCATCTGCTCGTCAATTGACCCGAGAAAAGCAGCATTTTCTTTATCCCGAGTTTTCTTCTCTTTACGAAATGCTTTATGTTGTTCTTTGAGCTTTGACACTTTGTCTGTTAGTTTTTGAAGAATGGGCTCATCAGGATGCGGTTCCTTTGGAGGAGTAGCAAACCTTTCTGTCAACGTAGCTATTTGTGTAGCTTGAGCCTCTAGCTGTTTTTGAAGAGACTGGATCAACAGATCATTGACTGTGAGAAAAGGATTTGATGTAGATGATGCTTGTGGTTCTGTTGGTGGAGGTGTAACCAAAACCGTTAAGGTGGTCGTGGATGACACTGGTTGTACCGGGATAGGTGTTGATGTAGATACAGTGGTTAGGACGGTGGTTGATACAGGTTGTTCAACTGTAGATGCCGGTGTGGATTCTGTGGTAATGGTGGTGGTTGATACTTGTTGTTCAACAGTTGCGGGTGTGATGGTGGTGGTCGGGACCTCACTGATGATTGGGGTTGAAAGTAGGGAAGTGGTGGTCGATGTAATAGTGGTTATAGGGACATCCACCATTTGTTCGTTTGTTGACGGATCAGTGTTGGTGACCTCAACACCCTCCCCTTCTAAATTGAGATATTTCAAAACATCATCAGAGTTTGAAGTAGACTTACTTTGAAGTTGTGTGTCTGGAATGAAAGTTGCATGAGCATCTTCATTTAGTACCATGTAAGTCGGTTCAGGCAGAGATGTGGTGATATTTGCATCTCGATACATCATACTTGTATCTGTGTCAGCACTGCTCTCACGTTCTTCACTTGGTTCCCGACTTTCAAGTTGAAAGGTAGCAGCATCTTCATACTCATCTTCATAGGTATCTTCTTCGTCGAAGAATTCCGTATCACTATCAGGATTACCAAAATCTGCTAAGTCATCAAATACCCTTGAGCCTGATCCACCAAAGGCTTCCTGTCGACTTTGTTGAAGAATAATACGAAGTCTTTTTTCTTCAGAAAGTTGTTGTTGAACAGGATCATTTGGAGCAACACTTGCCTCTTTGCCTTTAGCTTTCTTTGCTTTCTTATGCCTGCGGAGTGGTACTTCTTCCTGTTCGTCTTCAGTGTGGATCAGCTCATCTTCATCATCTTCATCAATTATTTGCATTTTTCCTGAGCGTTTATCTTTAGGAGCAGCTGGTTGACGCTGTGAAACTCGTTTCTTGCGTTTACCTTTTTGCTTTTCTGAGGGTGGTAAATTTGCCCGCTTGAATTGTGCTTCAATGTCTTTAAGCATTTCTTGGTATTTATCACTCTCCTTGATTCCATCATTAATCATCGTGTCAGGTACTAGTGCAGGAAGTAATGCATACTTTGTGGAATTTGTGTCTGCATTCATTGATAGAATCACATAATCATCATCTTTGGTGTGATAAAAGAAATTCCCGCGAGTGTCAATAGTTGGGTCATTCTTCATAAAATGGTGGATAATGAGCTTGGTGAATCTCGGGAAGGGAAGATGCACGGATTTCTTCTTCGTTCCAGTAATCTGATAACAAAATTCTTGCCAGAGAAGAAGTGCATAATCAACTTTTGATGCAGTATACAATCCCCAAAATAAGTGAGCCTGTGGTGGTCTCATTGCATCGGTGCCCCTAGTTTTACCAGTGAGACACTTGACGATGATGGTGATAATTGCTTTCCAGGGTTGCCCTATGTGTGAGGTGTTAAATTGTGATGGGTTGTTAATTTCACCCTCATAATTCATGGCACGAATAACTCGAAGCACTTCATCATTCTTTGGGTTAGCCACAAATTGTTCTCCTTGTGCCAACCTAGGGAGCTTAAACAATTTCCGAAAAATGCTCAAGTTGAGTACCCTTGGTGTTTTGTTCAGTTCGAAAGATATAGTCTTGTTAGAGAAAGATGCAGTGTTCCAGAATTCATGCATGTAGACTTCGGGAACAGATGCAGTACGTCTGAGTGTGTCGCTGATGGGTGATATGTCTAGGATATCCGTGGCAATTTTGAAAGCAGGTAAAACCGGATCAAAATCATCTTGTAATCTAGAGTTGTTCTCAGCATATGGAAGCCTATTACTGAGCGAGACCAGTTCAAGATCACGGAGTCGTTGTTCTTCCTCGGTGTTTGACATTTTCCTGCTTTGATGACATATTCACAAATGATATACACAATATATGTAGATATATTAAATCTATGCCAATTTTAGACACAGGAAAAATATCATTACACTTATTACCACAACATTCACACATACATCAGATGAACAAGGTCCTTACATATAGCAATGCACTTAGGAAAATGGCATGATTGCCAGTGATAATTTTATTCTAAAGAGATACCGTCCTAGCCTTAGTTCTTACAATATTTGGATTTCTTGGAGGTCATGACCAAAACCTCAGTAGGTTTAGGTTTGATGTCTACTAACACCTCAGTAGGTCTTGGTTTGATTTCAACCAAAACTTCAGTGGGTTTTGATTTAGTTTCAACCACTACGTCAGGAATTGTAGGATTACCCTCAACCCAAAAGATAGTGGGCTTGAACAAAGATGAAGCTTTGTCTGCCATGGCCTGGAAACACAAACCCAAGACATTGAGTAAGTAATTTGTATCTCTTTTGTTTACATAGGAATCAACTTATTAAATAAGATGAACTTCTGTAATAAGAAACCGTTCAAGTATTCTTATGAGATAAAAATTGACTTATTTCAACAACACTTGGTTTCGTTTAAATGGCCCTAAAGAACTTAAAGCTAAAGAAGAATTAGTGCAAGCTAGGCCGAACTCATGGTATATCCTAAGGCAATAGCATAATAATAAGAGACCTAATTCCATCAAAATGTAGCAAACCATCGGAATCCTAACCATACCATCGCAATGAAACAATCATCGGAATCCTAATGAAATATCATCCCATCGCAATATCTAAGGTCATCACAATCAGTGCATTTCCATCGGAATAACTGAGAAGTCATCGCAATATAACCTATCGCAATACATAGTACGAAGCTATCGCAATGACACATCGGAATGCGCCATCACAACACGACATCGCAATGAACCATCGTAATGGCCATCGCAATGAGCCTGTCGCAACGAGCCATCGGAATGACTCGTCGCAACGACCCATCGCAATAGAACCATCGCAATGACTCATCGTAATGGGCATCGCAATGAGTCATCGTAATGTCTCATCGCAATAGCCCATCGCAAAGAATCATCGAAATGACTCATCGCAATGACAGCATCGCAATGATGCATCGCAATATGCATCGAAATCCGTGACAGGGATTCGATCTCAACTTTGACTTCACGATCTGGAATTTTAGGCAATGTTTTAAGCGATTCTGAGCAAAACCAATGTATAATAATGTATCCTTAACAAATCCCAGCACTTAAAATACATATTCATGTCAAAAATTAAAAACCCTAAATCGAAATCTTGAAACTGTGGTTTCTGTGTTGATGAATGATGATGAAACATGTTTGACGAGATTAATTAAGCCACAGATTTGTTACCTAGATAATGAAGCAATCAAGAAATGAGTTATCAATCTTGGATCAAGATGAAGCTTGAGTTCTTCAACAATGGCAGAAAAAAGATTGTGTTTGTGTGTGTTTCAGATACCGACGGGAAGGAGGGGGGGGGGTTTGTTTCTGACTTGGTCAAAGTTGATTCAAGCCCCTACCATTATTGCGAAATTGCAAAACTGGTCCCCCTATTTGATAGTTAAAGTTAAAGTTCAAGTTAACATATCATATAAGAAACTCATTCCCAAACACAAACACAAATACTTGACGCCAAAGTGTTAATGGCCTATCCAAGAGATATTTAAATCACACATGGCAAACATTGCGTAACTGAAAATGATGGGTAGCTAATATTTCCTTTTGAACGACCAAGTTTGTTAACATAAAGAATTAATATTTGCTCCCCCTTAACCCTGACCCGTTTTCTATTTAAAGAGCAGTAATCAAAGATATTAGGGACACAACTATTAATGAGGACATTTGCTGGTTAAGTGTTTATATAGAACGATTCTGGTGGAAATAAGATTTCTCTTATTTTAAACAAGATAAGTGCACTGAAACGTACACGAATTTGTGTTAGACCAAGTTATTAAGTAAACTTGGCCCCTTACAAGGTTTTAAAGTAAAACCTTGCCCGAGAAACTTAATTCCCGTTGTGAGCCAACGTTTTCAAAAGAATCGTGACTTTAATACGAAAAGCGGGTTGCAGTCAGAAATAACTACAAGCCATAATGGGCATGTTTTAAAACTTGTACAACTTTTATACGGACTCTATTTATGGCGCCGTGTCAATAGTAATCGACATTTCTAAAGCCGTATATATTACCGTACTAAAAGACATGCCCGAGTTGAAAAGAAAAATATTTTTGGGTTTTCTTGGTTTTATATTTTTTATGGATTTTCTTGGTTTTATATTTTTTTATTTATTTTCTTGGTTTTATATTTTTTATGGTTTTTCTTGATTTTATATTTTTGTATTTTGCTTTTGATGGTTTAAGTATGTACTATAATATACAAGATCACGATCAAAGGATACTCGAGAATAGTTTACCAGTACTATTCTTCAGACTCTTCTGCCAACTTCTTAAGTGTCGCTGGTGAAAATGATTCCATGCCTAGCTTTTCGATCAAAAACTCGATGCGTCCTCGATCTAAGGCCTTTGTGAATATATCTGTCAGCTGATACTCAGTGTTGACGAAGTATAGTTCGATCACTCCATTTTCCACTTGCTCCTTGATGAAATGGCAGCGGATGTCAATGTGCTTTGCTCGAGAGTGTTGAACATAGTTGCAGCATAGAGCGATTGCACTTTTGTTATCACAGTACATCGGGATTTTGTTGAATCCAAGACCGTAGTCAGTCAATTATGATCTCATCCAAAGAACTTGAGCACAACAACCGGACATAGCTATGTATTCAGCCTCAGTACTTGATATCGCAGCGCTTTTCTGCCTTTTTGATGCCCAACTGATAAGTCTATCTCCAAGGAGTTGCATACTGCCAGAAGTGCTACGTCTGGTATCTTGACACCCGGCATAATCTGCATCTGCATATGAAATTAATGCAATAGAAGAATCCTTCGGATACCACAGACCACGATTAAGTGTTCCTTTTAGATACCGAAAGATCCTTTTCACAACATGTAAGTGCTATTCGGTAGGCCGAGCCTGATACCGGGCACACATGCCTATAGCAAATTGCAAATCAGGCCTGCTAGCAGTCAGATAGAGAAGGGTGCCGATCATTCCACGGTAAAGTTTAGGATCGACAACTATCCCTTCCTTATCTTCATCTAACTTGGATCTCTCCACCATTGGAGTATCCACGGGGTCATAGTTTTCAAAGTGATATTTCTTTAAGGATTCAAGAGCAAATTTGGATTGATTAATAAAGATGCCTCTGGGATTCTGAGAAATTTGTAACCCTAAGAAAAATGAAATTTTTCCCATCATCGACATCTTAAAACGTGTGGACATAATTTTCTCAAAACGGTCAGACAAACGTTGATTAGTAGCAGCAAATATTATATCATCAACATAAATTTGTACCAGTATCATGTCGTTGTCCTCCTTGAGAATGAATAATGTGGGGTCCACTTTGCCTTTGGAGAAGCCTTTGGAGATGAGATACGTCGATAAGAGATCATACCACGCGCGTGGAGCCTGTTTCAACCCGTAAAGAGCCTTCTTGAGCTTGTACACATGATTAGGATACTCTGAATTGACGAATCCATTCGGCTGGCTTACATAGACATCTTCCCTTAATTCACCATTAAGAAATGCCGTCTTAACATCCATTTGGTAGACGATCATATTCATGTGAGCAGTATAAGCAAGGAATAGTCTAATTGCCTCCAATCGTGCAACAAGAGCAAAGGATTCTTCAAAATCGATACCCAAAGCTTGTTTGTAACCTCTAGCGACCAATCTAGCTTTGTTTTTCAGCACACTGCCTAACTCATCGAGCTTAACCTTGTATACCCACAATAGTGTCAAGATTTCAACGTTGCTGGGTAATGGAACTAATTCCCACACTTCAAGACGTTGGAATTCATTGAGTTCCTCTTGCATGGCTTCAATCCATGATGATTTTGTCATTGCTTGTTGCCAGTTTTTAGGTTCAGTGTCTGAAAGAAATGCATCAAAATAGCAATACAATGCATGTTCTTGAAGTTGATTACGTGTTAAGACTGGTCGATCGATGTCACCAATAATATTGCAGATTGGGTGATCCTTTGTCCATTTAGTGTTGTGAGTTTCAATCCGTGGTGGTCGGGAGTGAATGATTGCAGGAGCTTCCTCTGAGGTAGACGCACCCGCAGGGTCATCAGGTATATGTGAACCAAAGAAGGGAAGCTCTTGTAAGTGAGCATATTCCAGATCGTGATCATATAGTTCCTCTTCAACATCATTAGGAACGAGTGGAGGTGATGATTCAGGTGTTGCTTGAGAATTGGTGGGGGATGGAACATCATGTTCAAGAGTAACAGTAGATGCCTCGGATATATTTCCATTATCTTGAGCAACAACTACGGGAATCGGAGCTACTGCTGCAGTTGCTGGGGAATCATTACTCTGTGGATCGAAAAATTCATCAAACATAGGTTGAAATAATTTATCCCACTCGGCCCTTGTTGGTGGTAAAAATGATGGAGAAGTAGGATTGTTGGGAATTAATCCGGAACTGATTGTACCGGTTCCCATCTCGTGTAATGCGGGTTCAGAGCTGTGTTGCTCAGAAGCCATCGCTGTCAGCTCATCAAAATCGACATCCAAAGTTTCTACAATCTTGCCAAGACGACGGTTATAAATCCGGTAAGCTTTCTTTGCAGGCGAGTATCCAATGAAAATTCCAATATCAGCCTTCGGTTGAAGTTTTCCCAGATTCTCACTATTTGTATTTGGATAACAAAGTGCACCAAACACATGAAGATAGGAAATATCGGGTTTATGTCCATGAAGAAGCTCATATGGAGTTTTACCATGACGTTTGCGAATGATGGAGCGGTTTTGGGTATAACATGCGGTTGCCACTACTTCTGCCCATAAGAATAAGGGAGCATTCGCATAAATCAACATAGTTCTAGCAGCTTCCATCAGTGTACGGTTACGTATTTCAACGACACCATTTTGTTGTGGAGTGCGAGCCACAGATGTTTCATGAGAAATACCAACCTTTTCATAATAATTTCGAAGAGTCTGATTAACGAACTCAGTGCCGTTATCAGTTCGAATGCAGCGAACAGTAGCATTACGACGTACTTGGATCATCTTTAAGAAAGTAATGATATACTCTGGTGCTTGATCCTTAGATGCTAAGAACTTTACCCATGTAAACCTTGAGAAATCATCCACGATGACGAGGATGTATTTTCTACCACTCACACTAGCTGTACGCATTGGCCCGCAAAGATCCATGTGCAAAAGATACAATGGTTCTTGGTTGGTGTCTTCTGCTTTAGGTTTGTAAGATTTCTTGGTGCTTTTCCCCAATGAACACGCGGAACATAAATGATCCTTGTCGAACTTAAGTTTCGGAAGACCACGAACAAGTTCGTTTCTAGCCAAATGGTTAATAGCATCAAAGTTAAGATGAGATAACCGACGATGCCACAACCATGACTTGGTCTTAGATGCTTTGGAGAGTAAGCAAACAGGAGAGGCGGCCATCATGTTTTGAATAGACAAAGTATAGAGATTATCCCCTCGAGAACCCTTTAACAAATCATTTCCTGCAAGATCGCGAATGAAGCAAGTATGTTGTCGAAAGGCCACTTCAAGGTTAGAATCGTAGAATTGTCCTACTGAGAATAGATTGTGACCAAGTCCCTCTACATAGTAAACCCTTGAAATCGTGACATTCCCAATTTGATATTCACCATAACCCATAATCTTTGCAATATGGTCGTTGCCGAATTTTACCGTTCCTAGAAACTTGCTGACAAAATTTTTGAGCATCGAGCGGTCTCCAGTCATATGTTTGGAGCACCCCGAGTCCAAATACCAAAGAATAATTTGGACGACCTGAAAATTTTACCAAACACAGACGATGTATCGGATTCTAATTGTTCTTCTGAGTTAGCAGGTACAGATATAGTTATCTTAGATTTGCTATCAGACAAAACTTTAGGTTTCCAGATTTTCTTACTAGTGGTTGGCTTAGATTCTAGTTGTTTAGTATTCTGAGGTACTTTTTGACTGGGGACATTACCACTGGTAGGCACATTAGTGGGGGCAGACCTAGTTAAAGGGCGCTTTTTCCATTTCTTAGTGCTAGTGTTCCTATTTAAAGGACGCTTAGACCTAACTTCCGTGGATGTGATCCTAGTTAAAGGGCACGTAGTTCCATTTGCAGTAAAGGTCCTACCAGTGGGTTTCCATTGCCACCCAACTTGGGTAAATTTCTTCCCTGTTGGAGTCCATTCAAGATTGTTCTTAATAGCATGCATTTCATTCACGTGATCAATAAGGCATAAATCATGATGCTTAGAAAACATACATTCGTTACAATTCCAACATTTCGCATTAGAATTCACACTTTGCTTAGGTTTCCACTCATAAAGAGGACCTTTTGTCTTAGCTACATGATTCTTTTTATTTAAAACTGAAATAACGTTCCTAGGGTGCACTTCTACTTTCTTCTTCTCAGTCCTATTAGTGGAAGGCTTGATCCTATCTTTCTTTCCTCGAGATCCTTTAGCCTTAGTGGACACATTTACTCCTGTAGAAGCCAAGGGAACATTAGTTACAGATTTTAAAGGTGCCTTACTTGATAGTGTCAATGACGGTTTTGCTCCTGGAGTCTTATTGAATGGAGTTACAGCAATGGGTCGAGTAGTGAGTAGTGCAGAACCCGGTTTGCCTATATATTGCAAATATGCTAAGCAATATTGAACACGCTTAATATATTCATGAGCTGTGTAGTAGTAACTGCTTGAGGGATCTAGCGCATACAAATCATCTAAAATATCCCTAACCAGATCTACGTGCTTAGTTGCATTCCTCATATAGTCATCGTAGGTAACCGGGTTTTTCTTATGGAGCGGGTTCTTATAAAGCACTACTGACTTGGTTGTTGGAGCACTAGAGGACGGTGCAGAATTGCTAGCTAAGTTATTAACAACTTCTTGTCGGGTGAGAAGAAGTGTCTCCTTTAACTCGGCCAAAACCATGTTTTTGTCTATGAGCTGAATTTTTAGGTCAGAGGTTTCCTCACATTTCTTGTTCAGTTTGTCAATTAAAGACTTTCGCTCTGTCGCATTAAACGCGAGGTGTTCTTCTATTGAACCAGAAATTTGTGAGTCTCCCTGCCGTACTTGTTCACGCTCTCCTAGTATAGAATTAATTCTAGTTTCTAGGACATGATTGTTAGCCTCTGCAGCCTCTAGTTCCGTTTTTGTTTCTACTAATTCTCTCTTAAGTCTCATCATCTCTTCTTCTAAATTTTGAACCATCTGAATCATCTTGTCACTTGTCTCAACGGGATTTCCACCATCATTTAGTTTTGAAAGAGTTTCATTTTTAGATTGATTCTCAATTTCAAGAGATATAGAATGTTGTTGAAGCTCGTTAAAACTTTTTGAAAGTGTATTATATGAATCTTGAAGCTTTAAAAATTCAGCGTTGGATTCATGACAAGAATGATTTTCTACAGTATTCACATGTTCATTAGTATTCACAGATTTATGCACATCATCACAAATATTCACAGTAGATGAAATTTCATGAGTATATTGAATAGTAACAACTTCCATCACTTCAAGAGACACCATATGTTCTAAAAAGCGGTCATATTCTGATAAGATCTTTTCCTTTTCAATTAAGTGTTGTTCATAAGCATCATCCATGTTATTGAAAACTTTTTGAACTTCACCAATTTCAA
This sequence comes from Glebionis coronaria, assembly GCA_025667525.1. NCBI lineage: Eukaryota > Viridiplantae > Streptophyta > Magnoliopsida > Asterales > Asteraceae > Glebionis > Glebionis coronaria. The sequence goes on from CM046874.1 coordinate 109,490,395, forward strand.
AACTTAAATTACACGCTAGATCATAGACTCCTTGTTTAATATGTTTCACAAACGGAACGATCGCTTCTTCAAACACCGATTTCATGTGTTCGAATGCCCATTCTCCAGCGGTTTGAGCCGTTGAAGTCGTACATTCCAAGATGACCTTGTCAAAATCGGTAAGGTATTGCCCAATCTCTTCGATGCTGAGCTTTACCGTACTAACCGGGGGAAGATTCTTAGGAATTTCCTTTGGTTTGTCCGAGTTGACAAGTGTAGGAATTATACTAAGGCATTCTCTAGTCGGCATGAAAGTGGATGTTTGGAGAGTTTTCTTTTTCATATTAAAACGAGTTCTAAGATCTATTGTGGCATTTTTTGCATTCATTGAAGCATAATCATATTCAGGATATGTCAAAAGTAATTTTAACTGCTTTTCATCGTATGGTGTCATAGAATCACTTGAGAACACTATCAGATCTAATGCCAATCCTAACTTTGTTGCATCATACAGTCGGGGGTTGTGGTTAAGTGCTTGCTTTGCATAACCCGGGTTAGGTGGTAAGTCTATGAGACGCGATAAGTTGAACTCTTTAAATGAAGCATGAAACAAGTGTACTAGATGTGAAGCAGCATATTGTTTTAAAAGTTTAAGTTCGGTTTCTTTTATTCTGTTAGACGTCTTAATTTCCATTTCAAGCTGTTTGGACTCAAGAATTTCAAAATCCGTTTGAAGTTGTTGAAAATTAGTAACGACTGACTCTTTTTCTTTAAGCTCATTCGAAAGATTTGCTCTTAAACTTTCAATTTCAAGCAGATTGTCCATTTGAACTTTCCTAAACCTATCAAATTCAGGATTGGTTAAGGTAGTGGACACAGGAGTCATTTCCAAGGTTTTAACCTTGTCCTTATGCAAAGCAAGCTCAGCAGATAAAGTCTGATTAGCATTAAGGGTTTCAAGGACTGCATTATTCATTTGGCTAAGCAAAGATGCAGGGACCATAACCAAATCAGGTTGAGCAGATGAATTAATAGTCATAGGAGCTTCCGGTTGTGGTTCACTCAAAATCTGAGGACTTGCAATGTTATTGCTATCATTTTTTGTCTCATCGATTGAATTACTAACCACCGGAGGCTCTTCCGAATACTCGGACATTTGCTCAACTTGATAAGGTACAATGCTAGTATTTGTAGCAGTATTTGGTACCTCAGCAATGGTATCAGTCCCATAGAGTGAAAGATTTGCCATAAGAGCTGCTTTGGCGGTGTTAAAATCATCACAATCCGAGTCATATGCATCCAAATCATCACATTGATAAGCAGCATTGTTGGTGATGACTGTTGTGAGACGATCAGTTTCCGCTACTCCTGGATCTGCAAGGAATGCTAATTCTTCTTCATCAAGCTCACGACCTTGGGCTTGAGCATTCACCAGGTAAATCTTCTCCTTAAACCATGTGTCGTCCCTTCTCCTCTTAGGCTGCTTGCATTCTCGGGCCATGTGCCCTTCCCCTTTGCAGTTGTAGCAAATAACCACCTTCATTTTACCAGTGCTGTTAGCCCTTGTAGCAGTAGTATTGGATGAACGTGCACCCGCAGTAGACGAATTTGATCTCCCTTGAAGTGGTTGCACCATGACCCTGCCGTCCTGAATTGTTGCCTGTTGTCGAGAGTTAGACGAGTTCCTTAACTGATTGTTAGTTGGTGCTGAACCTCGGTAACCTCTTTTGTTCAAAGTTTGACTTAAAAATGCAGACAACAGAGCTAGGATTTCAGTAGGGCTATCTCCTTGTTTACATTCAGGGACAGGGATGTCATCTTCACAGTATAATGCTGATGCTGGTTGAGCAACAAACTGATTGGTCGGAACACTTTCTTGATGTGAGTAATGATGTTGAGGAGCCTCGAGTTGTGGATAGGTACTAACAGGGTTGGTGGGAGGTTGATACGGTGAATACTGGTGTGAAGCATAAGGTGATGGGTGTGAATCTCCTTGTGATGATGATGTTGCTGGTTGGTGATAAGATGTTGGTGGCGGTGGCAGAATCGAGTACTGTGGAAAGCTTGGTGTTTGATACACAGGTTGATACGAAGATTTGTGTCCTAAAGCAAGCTGAGAGTTGTGATATGACAGTGTAGGATGATTTGCCGCCATTGGTTCATGATAGGGTCCTTGAGAGATTCGGTTTTGGATCACATGCTTCTCATGTTGTTGTAAGAAAGCATAGAGTTGATCTAAGTTGGACTTGTGTAGATCACGAATCATTTTGACATCCGTCACATATTGACTCCATTCAGGGGGTAGTGTGTTCAAAAACTTGGTGTTTAACTGGAATTGTTCAATCCTTAGATTATAGACATTCATGTCATTCATCAGAGTGGTAAAACGCCAGTAAAAATCATGAAGAGTCTCCCCTGGAATGTATTGGAATCTATCAAACAAGTCATATAATTGACATTCTCGTTCTTGCTTAGTGAGAGATGTCCCTTGTAGCAAAACCGCAAGTCGATCCCAAAGATCCTTGGCCACTTTATGTTCACTCACCATTATGAAGATATCGGGTGGAAGGGCTTGAAGAATTGTCTGAACAGTCCTTTCATCGGCATCTGCAATGAGTTTGTTGGCATCGGTTAACTCATGATACTGCCTTGGCCTTGTCACATTGTTGATGGTAACCTCTCCCCAATCTAATGGACCTTTGTCAATTGATTCTAGCATAAGTCGACCACTTTGTTTGCCCATGATGTATGTTCTCATTCGACTTTGCCATGATTCAAATAAATCTTTGATGAGCAAAGGTGGGCGAGTATCGGTACCCGAAATGATCGATATATCGGTGAGTGAAGTCATAGTTGGCATAAATGAATGTGAATTCATTTTGTGATCCCTTGAATAAGATTATCAAAGATGATCGAACAATGAAATAAAGTTATGAGTTTTTTGTGTTGTTAACTAAAAGATATTGTTATCTTGTTGTAGTGTTAGCTTTTGAACGTTTCCAAATTACCAAATTAAATGCCAAATAGAAGAAAATCCACTAAGTATCTAAAACAAGTTCTGTCGCAATGTTCGTTCTGTCGGAATACCTAGATCGGAAAGTCTTACTATCGGAATGCCTAGATCGTAATGCAAAGCTATCGAAATGATTCAGATCGCAAAGTGCTATCGAAATTAACTCAGATCGTAATGCTTTAGATCGCAATGTAACCTTGTAGCAATGGTGATGGTATCGGAAAGCCTAGATCGCAATGCAATGCCTATCGGAATGCTTCAGATCGCAATAGCTATCAGAATGATTCAGATCGCAAAGTGGCTGACAAAATTTAAGCAGAGTAACGACTTAACACACCTTACTTATACCCGTCAGAATCTCAGATCGCAATAGCTATCGGAATGATTCAGATCGGAATAAGTGATAAAAATCCAACGATCGCAATGTAGAAACCTAACCCTTTCCGATGGTTAAGTTATTGCGATGGAGGCCCAAGTACAGTTTGTACTTTCCGATGGATGTTTCTGCTGAAATTTCAGAATGTAGAACACAACCTTTTTTGCACTTTTGATCCAAGAAAACTGAAGTTTTAATGAAAACCAAGATACCAAGAACACGTTTAAGCACAAATTCCTATGTTACACTACCTATCACTACGATCAAACCAAAAATTTTTGAAGATTTCGGCCAAAAAAACTAACTTGTACTCTACGAATGTTAAGAATACACGACTCAACACAAAACAAACCTTTATCTCATCCCATGCTCTTGATACCAATTGTAGAACAATGATAATCTTGTGAAACAAGGGGGTTGATGTTTTTCTAGAGAGAGAGAGTTAGAGAGAGAAATGAAAGAAAACACATATATTGAAATGAAAGAATAAAACAACCAACACCTCTTTCCATGGTGGAAAGAGGTTTAAATACCCCAAGTCCTTAGAGGACTTGGGCTTCCGGCCCATGAACATGCTCATGGGTCGGGCTATGTAATAAATGATACTTAACTTAACTACGAGCCTATAACTACATTGTTGGAGTGACCGAGACTTTCTAAATGCGTAAAACGTATTTCCAACATAATGTTTATTAGTGGTGTTGTGTAAATATTGTAAAGGTTTAAAGGTTTGTATGTAAAGTTCTATTAGTAGTTTAAACAAATTTGGTAAATGTGGAATTCCTAAATATGTCGTTATATAGATGGAGTGTAAAAATATTTGTTTTGTGTTGCGAACATCTTAAACGAGATTACGTTAATATAATTAAATCTGATTCCTAAAATAAAAATTCCCAGTACGTATCGTAAAGGAATAATAGTCATTCAAGTAATAGTTGAAAATGAACGTCATTCATAAAATTCAAAATTGTACACAAATACGCGATATCAAATCGGGAATATCAATAGACACACAAGTCTAACCCGAACCTTCACGTTTCACATAAATTAAATAGATTCAAAATTCACGTTTGTGACAGTACCCACTGAGGGTTGGGAATCCTTCGGTTGCTACTGTAAAACCAGAACAGCCACTGTGGGCTGTTTGGCTCTACATGAAACCGCCACCAAAACCCAATAAGGGTGCGACTGGTTGGGAAAACTACCACCGAGACCTTATTGGTCTCAGTTCCCGTTACATCCAAACCTGGACCTTGACTTGATTTTTATTAGTTACATGTTTTTAATCATTCTTAAACATATGATCATAAATTAAAATGATAGATTTCATGAATTGAGAATTAATAAGTAAGGTGAAGGATTCAAAGTTTTCCAAAATATGATGATCAAGGATTCAAGAACACGAACAATAACCCGTAAATAATCAAAGATTAAAAACCAATCCCTCTCCCTTTTCTCCTTAAGGCCGGCGACCATTTTTACATAGGCTAGGGTTTTTATAGTTTTCTTTGTAAATTAGAAAATGAAAACCTTTGGTTATTTCCTGTGACTTAATTTTCAAACATGGGATGGGCCTTAGGCCCTCTTATTTCTCTTTGATGCTGCAGCTAGAAATAAGCCAAGATGAATTTCGTTTATTTTTGTGTCTAAATTATTTAGCGTATGTTCTCGTGTTTTAAAGTCGTGTTTTATTTCTTGTCGTGTAATAAACATTATACTTAAATATTTATTGTGTGTTAATAATATACGTATTGCTTTTATTAAATGCTCATGACACGTGTCGTGTAATATTAATGTAAATTTTAATTTAATCGGTTTTTCATGCATTTAATGTTCATGAGTATTTTGCGGGTTTTACAACTCTTCTCTTATAAAAAGAATAATTCGCCCTCGAATTAGAGACATAATATAGCTGGAAGGGACATGGACATGACGTGATTGGGACATATCTGCCTTATGGACGAAAAAGAGGATAAAAGGTCCGGATGGAACCTTTCGTTTCAAGTGGCTTCCCGCAATTAATAATCTTGATCTTCATGACCCTAACTAGATTATACGTAAAAGCTTCTGGTTCATCAACTTAAGATAGATCCTCATGAATCTGATCGAGTGGATAAGAAATAACGTGCAAGGGTAAATAAAACATTACGATGCAAAATAACCTAGAATAACAGACATTAGTAACGTCTGGGCAACGATGCACGAGACATACTAGAACGTAGTTCGTGATCAATTGTGAACGTGATACGTGGAGATATGGTGAATGTAACATGAGAGCACATTGTGCACGAGGACACGTGCACCATATCACGAACGTGATATAAGAGACGTAAGGTGGACATGATATGTGAAACATATCGTGAACGTGAGATAAACAAGGAGGTAACTCCAAACGCTATGAGGTGAGACGTGGAATGTGACGTGCAACGTCCGTCTGAGGATGGAAAGTTTATTAAACTTGAGTCTGGTCTCCCAAGATTTCTTCAAAACATTCCAGAACGAAACTATGAAACGTAACCCGTAAGTTAGAATACGCTCATGAACGTGATCAGTGCCATGAACGTGAATGCGAAAGAAAATCGAAGAATCGACCAAGTACATGGACGTAATAATAAATACGAACGTGAACCTTTATCTGATTTGATAGCTGAATGAGTGCCAAGTGATCGTACGATCTCTAGTTGGAAAAGGTCTGAGAATCTGCCACTGTGAAATCTTTGAAGATGCAAGGAACATGCAGACTTGGTCGTACGGTTGAAAACAACCCAGATAGCATCATGCTTTTTTTGAGCATGCGGTAACCTAGTAACGAAATCCATGGAGATCTTGTCCCATTTCCATTCGAAAAGTCTTTCTGGTGGAAATAACTACTAGCATGTTGGTGTTCTATCTTAACCTGCTGGTATGTCAGGTGCATAGATATGAACATAACTGCATCTTGTTTCATAGAAACTGGATACATAGAAGTTTGGGAAACTATGAGTCTATGAAATTAGACTTAGCGTAGGATTCTCTGGCACACATAATTTAGTGTAAGATTCTCTCCTTTACGCGTAAGCTGAGTCATGGTAGGATTAACCGTGAAAATCAATGTGATTCAGCGTGTCATTGAAATCAACCAGAATTCGTACTAGAAAAATTTAAGGGTGAAATTTCCTCTATCGTAGAATTTGTAACATAGTGCAAATATGGTCTTCATGCCCTTATCTAGTCTTAGAGAAAATCAGGTTGTCATCGATGAAAATACTAACGAATTTGTTTATGAGTTCATGGAAACTCAACTTATTAAGTCCATAATGCTGTTGGAGTATTCATAAGACTAAAATAAAATCATGAATTTAGCATGACCAAATCGTGTGCGAATAGCAGTCATGGACATGTCCTACTCTTTCACTCGTCGCTGTTGCCAGCATGATCGTAAATCGATCTCGGAAAAGTGCTTAGCACCCTGTAGTTGATCGGACACCTCGTTAATACACGAGGAGGATAACGGTTATGAATGGTGATTTGTTTAAGTCGACGGTGGGCGACACATAATCTCATGTTACCATCCTTCTCCTTAATAACAGAACCGGTGCACACCATGGTGATACACCTGGCGAATGAAATCCTTCAAGAATCTCGTGTAGTTGTTCTTTCAACTCTTTACCCTCAAGGAGGCCATGCGATAACGAGTCTTGGAACTGGTTCTGGTCCCTAACATGTTTGATGTTAAGTTCCACTTAGTGGATAGGAAGTGTACCTAGAAGTTCTTCTGGAAATACATCTGGAACTCTCTGAAATAATTATGAATAAAAGGAACTTCTGTAGTCGTGTCATAAATGATGGCTAGAAAATCTTCGTAGCCATGGGATAACAAAACACGCTCTTGTGAAGCAAAAAAAATTCATAGATTTTCCTAGTGGAAAACCATGATGAATTTATTCGGAGTCTGAACATTGCTGATTATAATCTGATATGAATGGCGTTCGATTGTAGCGTGGTGTGCTGTTAATAGTCCCTAATCAATATTATATCGTACTCGCATCTGTCTGAGGGGAGTGCGTTAGCAGATTGGATCTTATCATTAGGCTGAAAGGAATACCTTCGTACCCATGGGTGATACGAATGGAGTCCTTTATGTTCATGGATATATGAGATATGCGATCGAGAAATAAAAGTGTGATGCCAATACACGAAGTAGACGTGGAAGATTTCACTGAATGTGTTTCGCCTTTCTCACACAAAACGAACACTGCGTGTCCAAACGTGAACAATACGTCGGTGATGGTATTAAGATTCTTTTGGCCTGATTTATACATGACACAACAGAATGGGTATACTCCTTGGAGGGTACTCTGAATTACTTAGGGTTGTTTTAGAAGACAGACGTGAGTCATGTGTCTTGACTCGTGTCTTAAGAAAATATGCGTATGACATGTGCCTTGACTAGTGTCTTAACATGTGTATTCAGAAAATATACGTGAGACATATGTCTTGACTGATGTCTTGACATGTGTCCCGAGATGTGAAACAACTAAGATTGAAAATCTTAGGTTGTCTGCCAGAATTGGCAGATCGTTTGGACTGCTGACCTTTAGTATTTCCAACCACGTCCATTACCGAAGTTTCCGTCGTTGTAGTCAGAGTGTTTGCTGTCTCGGTAGTTGTTACTACCCCCATGTCTGTCAGTTCCATGACAATCATTATTATGACTATGATTCATGTAACTTTGCTGAGTAGCCGGCTGGTACCGGTTCCCATTCATATGCCGGAAAATAAAACTGAATGGCTCGTGACATATGACTAAGAAGGTAAAGATATGAAATTAACGTCTGGTGGACTAAGTATATTCTAGTCTGGTTGCTCCGATCCATCGCCTTCGTCTTTGTTCTATAGAATCTCCAAGATACGAGCCGCATCATCTCTTGAACAACATTGGTAAGTGAAAAAACATCCGAGAAAGTAGAGAATTGATTAGTATCACACATGGAGTGCGGTGACTGGAATACATCTAGAATGTGGTACATGAATTACACATGTGGTTCAGTACGTGGAGTATACATAGACTACGGTACGTGGAGTACACATGAAATTCACTTGAGATAATTGGTACGGGTGTCAACCATCTGGTATGATCAAAGGAAGGTAAAACATCAAATGGTTAAAACCAAACTGAATAGTACAACGTAATAGCCCAGCTAATTTAGTGTAGACATAGTTCTAGTTGCGTAAGAAGCACAAAAGCATGATTACGGAATCGAATGATGGCCAGCATGAAAACATGATTAATGAAAACCAACCATGACTATCATGAAAGTATGATTAAATACAATCCATCAATGTCTAGCATGGAAGTAACATCAACACGAAGAAACATGGAACAAAATTAACATAAAGGAACATAGAAACATAATCAGCATGAAAACAAAGTCAACCATGAAAGTATGAAAACAAAATTTTTCATAAAGAAACAATAACAATTAATTAGGGGACATGAAAGAAATATGACTATCATGAAATGAAATCTAAAATCGCTGGTGTGGACGACCATGGGTCGGTTCACAAAACAAGATTGACATGAGTAAGGGTGAATGCCTATGGGGTCGGTTCACAAAACAAAATTGACATGGCAAGGGTGAACACCTATGGGTCGGTTCACAAAACAAAATTGACATGGCAAGGGTGAATGCATATGGGTCGGTTCACAAAACAAAAATTCGAATGAAAAGCACATGCGACTAAATATGGTCAGTCATGTACCAACCATTACTTAGTCAAAATACCTGCAACAATGATACATGAAAATAAATAGTTGAAAATCAACTGTCCAAAAACTTAACAGAAAACATGTGACTAAGTATGAGCTACTGTGGTTCAGTCCATACTAGTTAAAATTCAAAAGGAACACCATGCATAAAACAATGACATGTAACTAAGTATGAATTGACTATTGATCAATCCATCTTAGCAAAACAAAATTTCGAGAGAAAACATCATGGTTAAGAACAAACAAGATTCTGGAAATATCCATGCGTGGAATATCAGACGTCGGCTTGGGAAGATCCTGGTGACTACCTACTAGTCACAGGTCAAGTTTTAGAGCCTACAGGTCGAAACTTTGGCGTTCTATTACCATAATTGTAACACCCCCACTTTGATAACTGGACCGTTACGTGTATTTATGGCGTCTCATCAAAGCATGCAAGGTAATATGTACTAAAACATACATGACCAAAAGGGAAAACCGGAATCAAACATCGGTTCCAAAAAATAAGCCGAAAACATAAATAAAGTAAATGAAATAAGAAGGACAAAACAAGTTCCACACAAGTATAAGTATATGAAGGCAAAAGGAGAATGATTCTAAGGCAGCTTTCCTCCTATGCACGTCCTTCAAATGCTCAAGTTTGTCCATGGGTACCTGCCATTTTGGGATATGGAAAGGAAACGGCTGAGCAATACGCTCAGTGAACGGATATATGACATGGTATGAATGACTAAAACATAATAAAGACTGAATAGCAGCGGAAATGTATAAGTCCTGGAAACCTGGAACATGTTTATAAAACTCGTTTTATACTTTGAAAAGCTTATGATTAACTTATGAAAACTGTATTTTAATTTTAGCCAAGAGGCCGTATAGGTCATGAGGTATCACCGTGCATGAATACATAGAGGGGTGACCTCATCATGCAATTAGATGGGTTGCCTCTAATTATACTGGTATGGGTAGGAGGGACCAACTCCTTGTGAAGGATGCAAGGCACACACCACATTCACCATGAAAATCCTGACTGAAAACATGTAACTAGGATGAACCCATACCCCCACATGATAATATAAATAAATGGCCAAACTGAAGGGACGCCACGAGCAATCACTCCGTCGTGGGGAAGTCATAACACTGGTGGCTTCAGTGTTATGGTTATGGTCCTCCATAACTAGATGAACTGACATGCATGTATATAGATCATGTATTTAAAATATAACATAAGCATTGAAAACATATAAAATAACTGGGGAAAACAGATGGCTGCAAACGGGGAATCCTAATCAAACATACGAAAGAATGTCCATACTGAAGGACGGAATATCCGTACCTTATGTCCATTAGTGAAGCTAGAATGGAAGTTGAACGATCTACTTCGACTTCACGGATACTACATAAATAAGGGACGTGTATGAGTTGTATGATTGTTGTGTGTTTTACTGGTTATGTGTGTTCTTAGCTTATCTAATATGTTCTTGGCATGTTTTACTGTTTTAAGTGTTATCTTGTATTTATTCATGTTTTACATGTATTCTGATTATGTATTTCATGTATTCTTGTATTACTATACTTGTAGTGTCATAATAAGTAACTTTCTAAAAATAGCAGGTTTCTAAAAATAGAAAGTTTCCAAAAATAGAAAGTTTCCAAAAATTGAAATAAGCTAAATTGATAAGTCTAAAATATAAGCTGGTGCTTAATTGTCTAAATTTATAAGCCATGATGATATATTTGTAAAGTTTATCAAATTGAATACTTAGGCTAAATGTTTATTAATTAATAATGAAAAGCATGGTATATTAATTAATAATGTGACATGATAGATTTAATAAAACTTTACTTATTCTTGTAATAATATAATTAAATCAAACTATGGAAATAATTTAATTATGCCTAAATAAATACTTAGGTTATTTCATGATTTATTACCGTTAATAAATATAACCTAAGTTTATAGTTAATTTAATCATACATGTATTTTAACAAATTAAATTAACTTAACCAAAATGTATTCGTTTAATAATGCATTCATGAATTTCCCGAGCCCCGAACCCGAGCCTACCGAGACGCCCGTCTTGGTCGCACTAACAAAACAAACAAACATCAAAATACAACCAAACACACTACAGCCCGCCACAGCCGGCGACTGTGGTTTCTGGCCGGCGACCAAGCAATCTTGGGTGCTGCCGGTGCCACTGATAGCCAACATGTCCCCATCGGCTGAGCCGGGTTCCCCCTGTTGCGACCAAAGTACCCACCGAGGGATGGGAGTCCTTCGGTTGCCAATGTAAAACCAAAACAGCCACTGTGGGTTGTTTGGCTTGCGGTTGTCCACATGAAACCACCATCGAAACCCAATAAGAGTGCGGCTGGTTGGGAAAACTACCATTGAGACCTTCTTGGTCTCGGTTCCCATGACATCCAAACCTGAACCTTGACTTGATTTTTATTAGTTACATGTTTTTAATCATTCTTAAGCATATGATCATAAACTAAAATGATTAATTTCATGAATTGAGAATTAATAAGTAAGGTGAAGGATTTAAAGTTTACCAAAATATGATGATCAAGGATTCAAGAACATGAACAATAACCTGTAAATAATCAAAGATTAAAAACCAATCCCTCTCCCTTTTCTCCTTAAGGTCGGCGACCATTTTTACATAGACTAGGGTTTCTATAGTTTTATTTGTAAATTAGGAAATGAAAACCTTTGGTTATTTCCTATGACTTAATTTTAAAACATGGGCAGGGCCTTAGAACCTCTTGTTTCTTTTTGATGTCGCATCTAGACATAAGCCAAAACGAATTTCGTTTATTTTTGTGTCTAAATTATATACCGTATGTGCTCGTGTTTTAAAGTCGTGTTTTATTTCTTGTCGTGTAATAAACATTATATTTAAATATTTATCTAGTGTTAATAATATACGTATTGCTTGTATTAAATGCTCACGACACGTGTCATATATTATTAATGTAAAGTTTTAATTTAATCGTTTTTTCATGCATTTAATGTTCATGAGTATTTTGCGGGTTTTACACAATTGGTTTTGGTCAATTAATTGAGGTAAGATTTACAATTGTTTTCTTGGTCCCTTTTTGAATGGTATATTTGTTGCTGTTATTATTGGAATCTTTATCCATAATATTTCGATGAGTATATTCGCTATGGTTTCAGTAATAGTAAGTTTGGTTTGGTGCTGACTCTAATTATATTGTCTTACCGTCTTCTTTGAATAGCAACGATTGAGAAATTCATGACGATTTTAAACGCCCGTGATAATATTGATTGATCATTCCTAATGGAATATCATTAGGATTTGGATTGTGTCGCCTGGCGAGGCGAGCTTGCCAAGTTTGCATCCATAGTGGCTATGGCAAGTTTGCAGCAATGGTGACCATATCGCCATATCCGAATGGTCGATTATCTGAGCCTAAAGATGCGAAAGCACTTACTTTTCCACAGCTTTTGAACGTTGAATGCGCAATCGCTTTATAACTTATTATAGTTTGACATTCACTTGCTGTGAGGCTTATGTATACAGACCCATTATTATGTTATTTGTCCGATTCATATATTCTTTGTTTGGCATGGAGTGTGTTGTTTATACATGTTGGGTCTGCCATTGAAACCACCCAAACCTTGGCGGGATAGCCTACTACGGTTGCAGCCATGGTTGGGTAAGCCACGGCGAAACAGCCCAAGCGCAAGCAAGCTTGGCCGCCCAACATCCTTGATATTTTGGTTTTTCAATGGGTTCTAACTTCTCGGAATCCTCTCGAATTGATTTAGGCTTTAAGTGGAATGATTGTTCTTGGTTACTAAATAAAAGGGTTTGGTTTTCTAATCTAATAAAAAGTGGAAATGAAAATTTAAATCAAAGATAATTAATTTAATGATGATTAATAAAAACTTGAATTTAACTTAGAATAAAATTAAAATTAAAATAAGGAAACAGTAAAGAAATAGTAAAGAAACAGTAAAACTTTAAATTACCCAAAAGATAAACATTGTCCTCAATGTTTAAGCATGTGGGAAAAGTTTCCCCTACACTTATGACATTGTGCACGTTGGTTAACTCAAGTTAAGGAAGAGACGACTAAAGTGATCAATTTCAAATGTGAGTATGAAGAAAATTGAATCACGATAGTTGAGAGATAGAACCGGATTTCGAATAACACGGGAGCACGGTTCTTCAAAAATTCCAAGAGTGCACTTATCCCTGTAATCACACCACACAAAGACAAACACGTATAGAAGTCCCCCCTACACTTAGGGGATTAAAACATAAAAGGATAGATACTCGGGCTGCCTCCCGAGGAGCGCTTGTTTTTGATAACCGAGTCACGAGCCTGACTCGACCCAAAATTAGTTCATGGGGAACGTGGTGAGGGATGGAATCACCTCCTGAGAGGTGTCCTCACCAAAATACAACTTCACTCGTTGGCCATTCACCTTAAAATTTGGTCCATCAGGTTGAGCGAGCTCGAGAGTACCATATGGAAAAATTTGGGCAATGGTGAATGGGCCGGACCAACGAGATTTGAGCTTTCCCGAGAAGATTTTCAACCGAGAGTTAAAAAGTAAGACTTTGTCTCCAACATGGAACTCTCGGTTTTTGATCTTAGAGTCGTGAATGAGCTTAGTCCTTTCCTTATGGATTAAAGAATTTTCATAAGCCTCATTACGGAGTTCATTGAGCTCATTGAGTTGGATCTTGCGTAGGTCACCGGCTTTGTTTATATCAAAATTAGCCCACTTCAAGGCCCAATAAGCCTTGTGCTCCAACTCAATGGGGAGGTGGCACGCTTTCCCGTACACAAGACGATAAGGCGTACAGCCGATCGGGGTCTTGTAAGCAGTACGGAAAGCCCACAAAGCATCATCAAGTTTATCAGCCCATGAGGCACGATGCTCTCCCACGGTTCTTTCCAGAATTCGCTTAAGTCCTCGGTTGGATATTTCAGCCTGGCCATTAGTTTGTGGGTGGTAGGCTGTGGAAAGACGATGGTTTACACCGTACTTAGCCATGACTCTAGCAAATTGGTCATTGCAGAAATGAGTCCCACGATCACTAATAATAGCGCGAGGCACACCGAATCTAGCGAATAGAGCTTTCAAAAAGTTACAAACCACCCTTGCGTCATTAGTAGGTAAAGCTTTGGCTTCGACCCACTTTGAAACGTAGTCAACGGCTACAAGGATGTATTTGTTTCCTTTAGAAGAAGGGAATGGCCCCATAAAGTCGATACCCCAAACATAAAAAATTTCACACTCTTGAATGAAATTCTGAGGCATCTCGTCTTTATGTGTGATTTTGCCTTGCTTTTGGCAAACATCACATCGTTTAACCATATCGTGAGCATCACGATATATGGAGGGCCAATAAAACCCGAATCAAACACTTTTTTGGCGGTGTAGTTGGGACCAAAGTGACCACCGGTGGGTCCTTTGTGGCAAGCATCAAGGATTTCAGACGCTGCCGGGCCATCAACACATCGGTGAATAATCAGGTCGGCACATTGTTTGAATAGGTAAGGGTCGTCCCAAAAGTAAGTCTTGATGTCGGTGAAGAACTTCTTCTTTTGTTGGGACGTCAACCCTTCCTTGAGAATTCCACCCGCCAAGTAGTTTGCAAAGTCCGCAAACCACGGGGTTTCATTCGGCTTCGAGTTTATAGACATTAAGGTCTCCAAGGGAAAAGAATCATTGATTTCTTTGGTCGGATGATCCCCTTGGTAAGGATCCTCAAGTCTGCTGAGATGGTCCGCGGCTAAGTTTTCTGCTCCTTTTTTATCGCGAATTTCGATTTTAAATTCCTGGAGCAGCAAAACCCAGCGAAGAAGTCTTGGTTTGGAATCTTGCTTTGTCAACAAGTACTTCAGCGCGGAATGATCAGTGTACACAATGGTGGTAGAAAGGACAAGATAGGGGCGGAATTTTTCAAAAGCATAGACAACAGCTAAAAGCTCTTTTTCGGTTGTCGTATAATGCAATTGTGCCCCTGTCATTGTCTTGCTAGCGTAATGGATCGGTTGGAAGTGTTTATTCACTCTTTGTCCAAGAACCGCTCCAATAGCAAAATCACTAGCATCGCACATCAACTCAAAGGGTAGCTCCCAATTAGGGGTAACCAAGACGGGTGCCTTAGTTAGCTTATCTTTAAGCGAGTTGAAGGCTTCAAGACACTCTTTGGAAAAGATAAAGGAGTATCTTTTTCCAAGAGGTGGGTCATCGGGCGAGCGATTTGAGAAAAATCTTTGATGAATCGACGGTAGAAGCCCGCATGACCCAGGAAACTTCTCACACCCTTCACGGTTGAAGGTGGAGGCAACTTTGCGATAACATCGACTTTAGCACGGTCAACTTCAAGACCGGCTTTCGAGATCTTATGTCCAAGCACGACGCCTTCTTTTACCATAAAATGGCATTTTTCCCAATTCAGAACTAGGCGAGTGTCTTCGCACCGCTTGAGCATACGTTCCAAATTGGCAAGGCAAGAAGAGAAGGAATCCCCGAAGACCGAGAAATCATCCATGAAGACTTCCATGGTTTGTTCAACCATGTCATGGAAGATAGCTAACATGCACCTTTGGAAAGTCCCGGGCGCATTACATAAGCCAAAAGGCATTCTTTTGTAAGCGAATGTGCCGTAGGGACAAGTGAATGTCGTCTTCTCTTGATCTTGGGGATCGATGGGTATTTGAAAATAACCCGAGAAACCATCAAGAAAGCAGTAATATTCATTACCGGCTAAACGTTCAAGCATTTGGTCCATAAAAGGTAGAGGGAAATGATCCTTTCTCGTGGCATCATTGAGTTTGCGGTAGTCTATACAAACTCTCCACCCAGTAACGAGACGAGTGGGAATCAACTCGTTGTGTTCATTGGGAACAACGGTTATTCCGCCCTTCTTGGGCACACAATGGATTGGACTAACCCATGGGGAATCCGAAATAGGGTAAATCATACCCGCATCAAGAAGTTTGATAACCTCTGTTTTGATGACTTCATGGATTTTTGGATTCACCCTTCGTTGGCTTTGAATTGTGGGCTTAAAGTCGTCCTCCATGAGAATTTTGTGTGTGCAGAAGTGAGGATCAATTCCACGAATATCCGAAATCTTCCAAGCAATAGCCTTCTTATGATCTTTCAACACGGCGACAAGTTGGGCTTTCTCTTCATCCTTCAAATCCTTAGCAATGATGACTGGCGACTTCTTCTCTTCTTCGAGGAATACATACTCAAGATGGGGCGGCAACTTCTTAAGTTCTAAATCCGGAGGATTTTCGACGGGAGGCGTATTTAAAGTCGGAGTATCGATAGCAATGACAGTGGGAGATGGAGGAGAAGGATTGTCTTCTTTGAGAAGGTTTGCAATGAAGCTGAGATCTTCATCCCAATTGGTATAAGAATCGTCATTGTGTAAATTCACATCTCCCAGGGTAGCTTCCAAATCTTTCCAAAGGAAATCACTTTCTCCAAATAGAGATAGTGATGAGTCGATAGAGGAAACGGTCTCAACATGGGGAAGAGAGGTAGGAATATTTTTACAAGCATCTTTGAAATGTTCGTCACAAGCCTCATCAAGAACGTCAATACAATTAACACTCTCGTAAGAATAAGGCTGTTTAGAAAGCTTTCCCATGTTGAAGACTACTTTATCGTCACCCACTCTCATGATAAGCTCACCAGCTTCAACATCGATGAGAGTACGACCGGTCCTCAAGAATGGACGACCAACAATGAGTGGCACACGGGGGTCCATCTCGTAGTCGACGACAACAAAATCAGCAAGGAAGGTGAATTTGTCGACTCCTACAATGACGTCTTCGGCTATCCCCACTGGATAAGCAACCGTACGGTTAGCTAATTCCAAAGTCATTTTGGTGGGGACTAGCTCTGGGAGAGATAATTGCTTCCAAACACTTAGAGGCATAAGATTAATACTGGCACCTAGATCGGCTAGGGCCATGCAATTCTCTACTCCCGGGAAATTGCAGGGGATAAGAAAACGACCCGGATCACCAAGCTTGGTTGGCAATTTCCTTAAGAGCACTGTAGAGCAGTTCTCATTAAGTTGGGTGTTGGCAATATCGAGGAGATTTTCCTTGTCGCTCAGAAGATCTTTAAACATTTTGGCATACTTGGGCACGTGAGCGAGAGCCTCAGCGAAGGAGATATTGAAATTCAGTTTTTTGAACATTTTTAGGAAGTTCGAAACTTGAATATCATCCTTGCTGTTTTGCTTCTCTTTCCTCAACCTAGATGGATAAGGTATATTGGAAGAAGAGGAAGGCTTTAGGGGAATAGGATCACTCACAACCACGGGTGGAGGAGGGGTAGAAAGAAGGGGTGGAGAAATTGGGGAAGGAGAAGGGCGAGGAATAGGAGCAGGTGACTCGTTCTCCTTAGTCACAACCACCGGTGGAGGTATAGGAAGCTCGGGTTCCTTGGTACCTTTACCACTTCGAGTAGTGATTGCTTTCATCTCCCCTCTTGGGTTCGCAACGGTGTTACTCGGAAGAGTACCCGAAGAAGAGGGTTGATTACCATTGAAGAAACTAGCCATCATGTTCCTCAGATCATTAGTTTGGGTGTCCAACGTATTTCTCATGTCGGCTCTCAAATCATTTCCTTGCTTGACCAAGTCTGCTTTCAAATTGCGCACTTCCTCTTGGAGATTTCCCACTATCACATCATTGGTTCTCATGTAGGTTGCAACCTCTTGGTGCAATGCAGTGGTGGTTTGGTTGGGAGGAGCATTGTATGCAGGTGGTTGGTAAGCAGGTTGTTGGTAGACTTGATTGTTACGTTGAGGTGGTTGTTGCTGCTTGTGAGGTGGGATGTATGGTTGTCGAGGTTGTTGTTGTTGAGGAGGGCGATTAAGGTTTTGCTGTTGGTTTGGGTTGGTAGGAGGGAAACCAGGTGGTGAAAGATAGTTGTTGGATCGATAGCTAAGCAAGTTACGGTCACCTTGAGGTCTGGCTTGATAAGCAGGTTGAGGATAGGTGCCATATGCCGCATTCACATTCTCAGCAGGGTAATCTTGGGTGGCGGTACAAGTTGTGTAAGAGTGAGGACCACCGCATATCTCACAAGGTTGGCTGACAGCGTTCACTTGAGCGTTTTTGGCGTTGTTGCTGACGGTATGGGTGACAAGCGATTCAAGAAGCGTAGTGATTTTGTCTAATCGCTTGTCACTGTCATTAGTGCTAGCACTAGCGACATTGGTCCGAACACTCTTGGTTTGCACACGAGATTTGTTCTCAATGATATCCCAAGCAGCATTGGAAGTCTTAGCCAAAAGATTACCCCCTGAGGCACTGTTCAATGAATCTTGGTCACTCATGCTTAAACCATTGTAAAAAGTATTGATTTGATGTACTTTGGTAAAACCATGTTGTGGGCATTTTCTTAAAAGATCTTTAAAGCGATCCCAAGATTCACTGAATGACTCATCGTACTTTTGCTCAAAATTTATGATCTCATTCCGCAAAGCGGTAGTACGAGAGGGTGGGAAAAAGTAATTTATAAACTTTGTTTCCAAATCCGTCCACGAGAGAATACTCTGTGGCGGTTCCTTAGCAAGCCAATGCCGGGCTTGTCCCTCTAAAGAAAAGGGAAAAAGTTGTAACCTTATAACCTCTTGTGGAACACCATTGAATTTGACCGTGTTGGTGAGTTGCAAGAATCTCTTGATATGGTCGTGTGGATCATCAATGGTTCGTCCCAAGAATGGTTGAGCGGAGACCATCTGGATAAAGCCTGATTTTAGCTCGAAATTGTTGGCGGCAATTGGTGGTATAACAATTGGATCCGTGTTGCCATCGACATGAGCTTGCAGCAATTCAATCATCGGGCGATTATCCGGAAGGGGCTCATTGTTGTTGTTATTGTTCATGTTGTTGTTGTTATTATTGTTTGGAGGTGGTACACCGGCCATGTCTAAGTGATCGAGAGGCTCGGGCTCTTGATAAGACGTGGATCGAGTGCGCATACACCTGTAAAAGAACGAACAAAGAAAAGCAAAGCACAAATATTTTTGGTTTTTATGTTTTTTAATTTTTTTTTTTTAATTTTTTTGTATTTTTGAAAGTTTTATATATTTTTTAGTTGTTTTTGAAGATTTTCTTGAAAAAGTAACGTTCACGGGGAACGGATCCCAAAATCCAAGTTCTCACAAAAAACTTTTGATCTTAACGAGAAGAGCCGGCAGCGACGCCATTTGATATTTTGGTTTTTCAATGGGTTCTAATTTCTCGGAATCCTCTCGAATTGATTTAGGCTTTAAGTGGAATGATTGTTCTTGGTTACTAAATAAAAGGGTTTGGTTTTCTAATCTAATAAAAAGTGGAAATGAAAATTTAAATCAAAGATAATTAATTTAATGATGATTAATAAAAACTTGAATTTAACTTAGAATAAAATTAAAATTAAAATAAGGAAACAGTAAAGAAATAGTAAAGAAACAGTAAAACTTTAAATTACCCAAAAGATAACTGATTCGGAAGTTACTGTTCACTCGTTCGGAACTTGTGCTTCATTCGGAACTTTGTGCTTGGTTCGGAACTTTTGGACTCATCCGGAACTCACTGATTCGGAAGTTTTACATTCATCCGGAACTTACTGATTCGGAAGTTCCCTATGTTCCGATTCGGAACTTTTGGTAAAAAATCGGTTCGGAACTTATGCCTTGGTTCGGAAGTTACTGATTCGGAAGTGATTGGTTCGGAAGTTTTTGGCTTCGTTCGGAACTTTTTAAACTGATTCGGAACTTAATGCTTCATTCGGAACTTTGGTTTGGTTCGGAAGTTTTAACTTGGTTCGGAACTTTTTAAAGGTAAACTCATTCGGAACTTACTGTTCACTCGTTCGGAACTTCTGGGAAACCCAGATACAGAAACTAAGCCGAAGAACAAGGAAACACGATTTTGATCCAAAAATCACCAAGTTTTTCACCAAAAACTAAAATAAATCAATCACAAAGCATCTACTAACCATAAACTACTAATCCCATCAACAAAAACACAAATCCCAACAACTTTTGAAGATCAAATCAAGAAAAATAAAAACTTAAAAACTTGAAGATAAAGATGATGATGAACAAGATAAAATAGAAAGATTAAACAAGAACTTTGTATTGAATGATTAATGTTTTGACAAGATAAATCAAAGATTAAAATTACAAGATGAGAAAATTAAAGATTAAAATCACCAATCACCCTAATGGTGATGGTGATGAAACGGAACAGAGAGAAAAAGTGGGGAAGAAGAAAAAACTAAAAAAAACTTGTCTAAATGTGTGAGGGGAGGGCTATTTATAGCCTTGTCTTTTGGTTGGTGAGTGGGCTTTCTCCCGTTCTTCTTGTCTTTTCGTCTTTTCAGAAAAGTTTCCGTTTTCGATTCTGATTCGGGATTTGTCGTCGATTAAATTCAACTCGTCTTTTAATTTCTTCGTTTAATAGACTTGAGTTTCTTCGACTTATATAAATCTTCCATCTTTGGTCCTTTTCTTCGATAAATATTCGAATAGGCCCAGTGACTTCAAATCTTTTGCATCTCTTGGACAATAGACTTTATCTTGAGTCTTTTTCTTCAGTAAAACCCGTGCAATCCCATGTTTTCTTCAATATTCATCCGGTTGGCTCTGAAAACACAATAAACACAAAAACCACGCATAATTCCAAACAAATGATATTAAATACGTGTTTTGGTCTCGTTTTAGCCCGAATTAAGTGGTAAAAGGATGGGTGTTTACACACCTATCAATCCTCAAATCATTCAATGTCGTCAACTGAGAATGTAGATCTAGTATCGTTAGTTCGTGCCTATTATAACTTATTATAGTTTGGCGGGGCAACCTACTACGGTTGCAGCCATGGTTGGGTGGATGTAGTATCGTTAATTCGTGCCTATTATAACTTATTATAGTTTATGGATTACTCTGTGCGAGTCTTATGAACAGTAACCCCTTTTTATTAGTTTCCCATTTTTTATCACTATAATACATGTGCCAGCGTTATAAGTGTTTCTTTTGGTTGACAGTGACCATGACGCTTTTGTCTTCCTAAGCGGAATTGGTTGGAATTTAGATATTTTTTTCTAGCTTGCATCTAAAAGGTTTACTCGGGCTATGATGAGCAATAACGGCCAGCGACAAACTTGAGACCACCGACATCTTGGCGGGGCAGCCTGTTACGGCTGTAGCCATGACGGGTGTGCCCACTCTTTCCTTAAATGTGCCTTATCTGAGCCTATACGATCGTTGATGTTACCTGAAAGAGGAAAACCACATATCTAATTTGTGATAGAGAGATAATGAATATGGAGTTTGGCTTATGCAAAGACGTATGAGTGGGTATACGTATTATGACGTTGACACGTGTATTAGTAGTAATAAAAAAGGAAGAGGTGATGTTATAACTTATTATACCTTGGTGTTCATTTTGTTGAGTCTTGTAGATTGATTATCTTATATAGAAAATGATTCGGTGTTGATTTTGTTCACTGTTTTCTGTTGTGAACTTTGCTATCGATGGAGTAGTAGAGTAGACGGTGTTACTTTTGATCGGCGATGATGATAGTACGTGACCATTCCTAAGTGAAATCCATCAAAACTCGGATTATGCGTCATTTGGCATGGCAAGTTTTTTACACTTGTAGACACCACGACTATATTTTCATATCCGATTGATTATGTATCTGAGCCTAAAAACAACAAACCCATACTTTTTTAGTGTCTTTCAACATCTGATTTAGATAGGTTGCACAAGCTCAGTTTCATTTGAAGCATGTAGGAGCGCCTAAAGAAAATTGGAAAAAGCTAGAAAATTGGAAAAAAGCTATAATTTCATATTCCATACATATTTTTCATATGTACACGCTAAAATTGGCACCCGCGACGAAGCGCGGGTTCACCGACCTTGTTATCTAAATTAGCCAAAAATTAAGGAAAAAAACATAACATTTTAATTAAAAATGACTTTTAAGTTTTGTAAACGCTCACAATGCACAAACTAATCAAAGGCTTTTTGAATGAGTGGTTTGAAGGTAGTTTTTACCATTGTATAAAAGGATCTTTTAAACATTTTTACCAAAATTTAATTACCCCCTTTATACAATAAGGAGAATGATAAAAATACCCTAATAAAAAACAATATAAATGTTGTGAGGGGAGAAACCTTTGACCCTCTTATATGCCGTTAGATTTTCTAACTTCGCTGTTCACCAGTTGGCTTGCTCAACCAAATCTACATCTCAACCGTGTATTGGTTTCAAAACATGTTCACTGGTATGGTTCTTTTTCCAAAACCCCTTTTCTAACCGTTGATTTCTTCCTATACGAATTTTAGGATGGGTGTTAGAAAGTCTTTGCCTCATTCGTCTCTCTCAAAGATCTACTTTGTCTCTCTCAAATAATACACAAATACATCACAACCAAAAAAAATTGATGCTATTATTTTGATGTGGGGTGGCGATGATTGTAAGGTTTGGTTGTGGCGATTGTTGGACGAGAGTAATTCAATTCCTTTGAAATCAGGTTTTATGGTTGTTTTTTATGGGTTTAATGTGCTTTTTTGTGGTTTGTGTATTGTTTATTGTCTAATTTCTTTTATAAAGATTATTTTTTGACTGGTTTTTATCAATGTTTTTTGCAAGTTTTTGAGGGGTTCGTAGACTAAGATACACTCTTTTCAGATTAGGTAATACTGTATTTGTTTAACTCAAATTATGGTGGTGTTGTTGCTTAAGAGAAATCCTACGCCAATAAAATCTGTTTTTTTTAGTTTTCATACCGGCTCTGTGTTGTTCTGATGATTTGTATGATGATGCAGTGGGGTGTTTTTCGTGTCTGTGATGAATCTTGGTGTGATCAATTGAGGGTGAGATTATCCATCATGGCGGGCCAAACTTCTAGGTTTGCAGCCATGATACCTGAGCCTAATTTTACGTTTACATTTAAGCGGTATGATGTTTTGAAGAGAAATTGGAAGGTAATCATTTAATTTGTCAATTAATAAAAGAGAATAAATGGGGAATTCTAACCCCTGTGACACACTTATTTTTTGTGTATAAGAAAAAGGAAAGAAAATGGCTCTGTCTCACATGCTTGCTTTCTGTGTCTATAAAAAAGGAAAAAAAATTCCATGAACCATACGCAATGTATATTCATTCAAGGGAAGGTTCGTTGTTGCTATTGATGGCAGGCGCCGATTGTGACAATCGTCTCTTTCGTTGTCGCTGTTGATAGCAACTATTATAAGTTGTTGGGTCATGATGGGTCAAACACTCTTTCTCAAAAGGGTATAATTTTGATCTATTTGGTTTTCATTGGTTTTTGAGAAAAGGTGTGTTTTGAATCATTCTTTGCCGCTATATATGTCGGGTGGCGAACCGTTCGATGCTGTTATATATGCGAGGTAGCGGATCTGATTGGTACAGAGGGTGATTATAGTTGTTTCTGTTTGGGTATTTCGTGGTGGTTAATTTTTGTGCCTGTTTTTGGGCGTAAGAGCCTTTGTGAACTGCAAGTGGGATTTTATTTTGTGAACTTGGACATGGGCTTGCGAAATACCTTTATGATATATAAGCTTACTCGAATAAGCTCATAGCAGCTCATTGCCTGCTAAGTAAGCAGGTTGTAAAGTACCGGGCTGTTTGTTTAAGCTTATGCGGCCAAAATGACGCTCAAAATGACACTACTTTATGATAATTGTTTCTGATGGTATCCATTGTAAGAGACAATGATGATTCTAAACGGGGTCGGTAAAGATGAGATTGTCCGTAATTTGGCATGGCGACCTTACGGCCGCAGCCATAGTGGATGTATCCTCTTTGTTCGATTGTCCATTTATCTGAGCCTCATATACAGTTTGCTTACAACTTCTAACTGGTTGTGGTCATTCAAACATTTCCATTGTAGCAACCCGTATGATGGGCCAACATTTTAATGTTGCAACCATTACGGGTCCATGGTCTCTTTCCAAACCAGTTGCGACATTACATTTGATAGGCTTATAGGTAAGTGGTTGTAATTAATTACTGTAAGCTACTGTTCTTTTGAAAATCAGACTCCTACTCATTCTGCAGTTTTGATTATGGGTTTCGTGTAGCATCATATTAATAGGGTGTTTCTTTTCACTTATACAGGCGGTTTGTTGCTTATTTGATTTTAGGCTTATGTTTCATAAGCTAACTTTTTTGTTGGCTTATTTCATATCTTCTCGGTGTATATAAGTTCATTATAAAACATTATAGTAAACTGATATAAGCTGAAAATTTTCAAAAAAGCCACAAAAAGTGACCTTATGAAACATAAGCCTAGAGACATGATGAAGGGTATGAACTAATATTATTGTCACAAACATTCGTGAATCGACGAAGTTAGTATTCCTACAAAAGAATTACTTCATGTGTCGAGTCAGTCATTATCTTGGCCACTAATAATGAAACATGGTGGAATGGGGATTCAGTACTACGTATTCTTCATTGTCCTAGCCACTAATATTGAAACATGGTCACGAGTATCCCATCTTGAAGGACGTGATGCAACACATTAGATAATTACTGTGTCAAGGTTAGGTTTGTTTGCTTCTTTTTTTTGGGGACAAATTATTTGATTTGCTAACAAGCTATAAGGATACCCATTAGGGGTTTGTTTGTTTGTAGAGTCGGCATCAAAGCTCGCTCAATACTTACTGTATATGTTGTCTTTGTTTTGATGGTTTGGTTCACAATAGCTCATGCTGATTTCCTAAGGGTCGTATTCCCAATGGGTATGTTAATTCAGTTTTCTTACTCTAAATCTTTTAAAATGGCTGATATTGGGTATGAGACATTTACATTGTTTCCTGATCGGTTCAAACCCCCTGAAGATATTGTTTTACTATAAAATGAGCCTTTTGGGTCGTGATTGTGCCGACCACGTGTTTTAAGAAATGTCAGGTTCTGATTATGCCAAATAGATGAAATCATTTGAAAAGTGGAAGGACAACAGAAACCGAGCATTGCTCGCCTCAGCAACCTCCACGAGCAGCTGTGATTGCGGGTGTATGAGATGACATGTGTTTGTGTTGCAAGTGCGATAAATTTTAGCATGGTAATGCTCATTTGCCTTAGAATGTTCTTTCTTATGTTATAAAGCTATGCTACACCAAATTAGATGTTACATTTGTTACATTTGTTGTCCAGGTGGGTGCTTATAGTATTTGAAGGAAGGGTGGGGTATAAGGCGGGAGGTCGAAGAGGTTGCGATAATGCGGCGTTTGTAATCATTCATACAGGTGCACTTACATTGCGGTCCGAAATCTTTCATATAGGTGCACTTAAACTAAAGGTGGTCACGCTTTACGTTTACGTGACACTAAACATATACAAATATGTTTATGGTAAAGGTTTTATGTGTTTTGTATACATTACATTAAAGTTAACCCATTCGACAGCTACAAAAGAACGGATAAAAAACATAAAGTTGATATAAGTCTTCATAGATGTAAAACACAATCGTGTTCTTTGTGTTTGCCTCACCGACACTCAAAATATGGCACTCCATATAGCCTTTATGCACAATCTTACACTAGGTCACAATAAAGTAATCAAATTGCATTTTGAAATATCAAAACAAGAGTAGCGAAAACGCCCCTTCTGCTGCAAAGGGGGTGTTTGGTTGCTGTTAAAACAGCTTCCAAACACCCATTCTGCTGCAAAAGTCGTCGGAATTTTAAAAACAAGCCACTAGACCTTTTTGTCGAGATTATTGTGAAAAGTGTCAGTTCTTACTATAGTCTCTTATTTTTATCTTTTGATGCAGGTCCACGTTCGAAGAATTAATTGCAGGACTACCAATTTTTAAATTGTGAGGTATGCACAAAAATAATTTATAAGCCTGTAGGCTTTCTAGAAATTTCAGCTTTTGTTTTAGGTTTCTATGTGGTGCAATTTTGGAGGTTCATGATATTTGACTTATTTTTTCTTTTGATACATATTCTTTATATTAGATGTAGCCTATATAGGTGCTTGAAATCTATTTCGAAATTACCATTTGCTAACTGAAGTTTACTTGTTTACTTTTTGCCAAATTTAGGAATGTTGTATTAACATGGACTTGAGAAAAGGGCTATATTAGTAGTGTTTGCGTAACAGTTTCTGGGTAATATGCATATCGCCTATTTTTGTTGCCACAATATCTGTTAAAAGTTCTTCCACTTGACCAAATTATTATTTTGTTGGAAATACGTTTTACGTATTTAGGAAGATTCGGTCACTCTGAAAATAGATTAAGTAGTAGCTCGTAGTTATTTTACATTAAGTAAATATGGAAAGGCCCAGTCCATGGAATGTATGGACGGCCTAATATGTAAGCCCAAGCCCATCACAAGGCTTGGGTATACAAACCCTCTCCTTAGATGGAGAGGGTGTGGTTTCATTCATAAAAACACAAAGTTTCTCAATTTCTCTCTCTATAAGTGTGTGTGAAATCTACCATATTTCTATCTCTTTCTCTCTCTAGATTATACATAGATTTACAGTATCATACAAATGGTATCAAGAGCCATGGGATGATTGTTTGGTTTATGTGTTTGTGTTCTTGATTCATACGCCTATTTTGATCCAAAAACATTCGGACCAATATTTTTTTGTGTTTTTATGGTTTAATCTTGATATACATCATCTACTTACTTGTAGTAGTGATTTGGTATTGTTACTTTGGTTAAAGACACAAAAATTTTGGGTGTTCGATTCATTTGTTGGCTAAAACTCTCGAATTTTTTGTGTACTATCCGAGAAAAGTGGTACTTTTGTTTCCATATTGCGATCGACTCCATCGTGACGTTTGAAGGGTTCTATATTCCAATCCGAATATTGCAATCGCAAAAACCCTAGGGTTTCTACATTGCGATCGAATATTCTGATAGCTCACTTGCGATCTATATTGCGATCTAGTGTTGCGATCAGGGTTGCGGTCTGTCATTGCGATCAGGGGTGCGATCTGTCATTGCGATCAGGGTTGCGATCTGTCATTGTGATCAGGGTTGCGATCTATCATTGCGATCAGGTTTGCGATCTAATATTGCGATCAGGGTTGCGATCACATCTTAAGATCACGACTTGCGATCTACATCTTACGATCAGGGATTGCGATAGCATATTACGATCAAGACTTGCGATCACATCTTACGATCTTGACTTACGATCTACATCTTACGATCTAAGGTTACGATCACACATTGCGATACTGTGACAACTATTCCAACTTTTGTCTTGGAATTTTTTGTTTATCGAGAACAATTATTAGGGGATTACAACATTATTTCTCGACTTCAACACACAACAACAAACACATTTACTTTCTCTCATTTTTCTATCAACGTTTGTAAATCTTAACTTATCGAAATGGAGTACACATCTCTTACGGATAATTCCATCCTCTCGGGTACGGATAATCGCCCACCAATGTTGGTGAAAACCATGTACGAGGATTGGGCTTCCCGAATGGAACTTTATATGTTGAAAAAAGATAATGGACATCTCATTTGGGCATCGGTGCTCAATGGACCATTGGTATATGGTACTGTGACAGAAGGTGTTGTTACTCGTCCTCGCACAACGGGTGAGTTAACTGGAGATGCTAAGATCCAAGACAAGTGTGATAAACAAGCAACTAACATCATTGTTCAAGCCCTTCCTCCAGATGTCTACAAACTTGTGAGTAAACATAAAGTTGCCAAAGAGTTATGGGATAGAATTCGTGTTTTGATGCAAGGTACCTCGTTAACTAAACAAGAACGAGAGTGTAAGCTATATGATACGTTTGATAAGTTTGCATATGTCCCCGGGGAGACTTTCAATGATTACTACTTTAGATTCACTCTTTTGATGAATGAGCTTAACATCTATGGCCTGGCAATTCCTACGTTTCAATTAAACACCAAGTATTTGAACACTCTTCCTTCTGAATGGAGCAAGTACGTGACGGTTGTTAAATTGGCTAAGGATTTGCATCAAACCAATGTGGATCAACTTCAAGCTTTTCTTCAACAACACGAATGCCATGTGATCGAGGCTCGGTTGTCTATACCACAAGTTCGTGATCCACTTGCCATGTATGCTTCTCAACAAATGACTCTCCAACAAAACATGGCTTACACTTATCAACAACCATCATACTTGCAGTAGTCACCACAACACACCTATCAGCAACCACATCAACCATCTTATCAACCACTAATGATGCCACAACAAGCATTTCAACAAAGTGTTCTTCAACAGCCTTATCCATAGCAACCAACACATCAGTCATCACCATCACAAG
This sequence comes from Glebionis coronaria, assembly GCA_025667525.1. Lineage (NCBI taxonomy): Eukaryota > Viridiplantae > Streptophyta > Magnoliopsida > Asterales > Asteraceae > Glebionis > Glebionis coronaria. The sequence goes on from CM046874.1 coordinate 109,518,831, forward strand.
CTATCACTTCTCCAATGGGCTATACTCCTCAGTATGAATATTTTCCAACTGAAGCAGCACAAGCACAAGCCTTCTATTCCAATGAACTTCCACCAATTCAAGCACCGGTCTTTACTCCAAATGATACACCTACTGATGTCTTAAACCATCTCACTGCCTACTTGTGAAAACTTGTTGCAACTAGAGGATTTCCACCAACGAAAAATCAGCTCCGCACTTCTTCAAATCCTCGACAACAAGCCACTATTCAAGATGATCAAGTGACGGTGCAAACCATTCAGGGAAGGCAAAACTCATATGGACCTCCTACAAGAACCGTGAACGCTCAAGATGTGAATTCACAAGCCAGTGGAAATGGAAGGACTATTGGTCCTCAAAAGGTTGTGACTTGCTACAATTGCCGAGGACAAGGTCATATGGTAGGGAATGCACTCAGCCGAAAAGGAAAAGGGATGCTGCGTGGTTTCGTGAGAAGATGTATTTGGTCGATGCTCAATCAAAGGGAAAGATCTTGGATTCAGAGGAATTAGCATTTCTTGCAGACCCAGGGGCAAAAAATAATGAAGGCATTGCAGTCGTCTCTACTTCTAATGTAGCATATCAAGCAGATGATCTTGATGCATATGATTCAAATTGTGATGACATTCACTCAGCCCAAGCTGCACTCGTTGCTAATCTCTCTCACTACGGTTCAGATGTCATCAGTGAGGTACCAACTACATCTAATAATGTTCATGATAATCCACATCATGTTGAGCATGAAAATGACAACCTCGAACAGAATTCGGGAACTAGTAACTCAAATGATGCGGTATCCAATCCAACACATTTGAGTGAACCTCAACCAAATGCTACGACGGGTATGGAATCTTATGATCAACGTGATCTGGTAATGGTGCCTAAACATATTATTGATAACATGAATATGGTTGTTCGACAAACAATAGATGTTAATGCCAACCTAACCACTGAGCTTGCGCTGTATAAGGAAAAGGTCAAAACTTTTGAAATGGTCCCTCAAGCAGAGAAAATAACTTATTCTGAATTTGACCAATTTCATTTTGAAAAGATTGAACACTTAAAAGATATAGAATCATTAAAAGCTAATCTTTCTAATGAATTAAAAGAAAAAGAGTCGGTTATAAATGATTTTTAGAAACTTAAAATGGATTTCAAAACTCTCGAGTCTAAAAAGTTTGAATCAGAAATTAATGCTACCAAACTTCTTAAATTCAAGGAACAACAGCTTTTAAAACAATACGCTTCCACAGAAAAGGTTCATCTTTTAACTAAATCATTTAAAGAACTCGAACTTAAGCGTCTTCAAGATTTACCACCTAATCCGTTTATGCAAAACAAGCTCAGGAATATATTCCTTGTCTTTATGATGTGACCCTAATTGGCAAATCAAGAGAAGCACCTTTTGTTCGTAGTACTGAGGAGACACAGTCACTTGCAGAAGAAACTCATTCTAAAATGCTTTCAAAATTCCATAAGCTTGATTATGTTCAACATAATAAAGATCAATTTAATAAAAAGACACGTATTGGATTACAAACGGAATTAGCTCAATTATCAGTTGTTGTGCCCCAAAGTTTGTCAAATGAAAACTTTCCTAGTACGTCTCCTACACTTGTCAAAAAGGATTTAACTAAGTTAATTCCACTGACAAGTAAGGTGTCAGACAGCCTAAATGCGTTGCACCAATACTTTGCCGATTTTGACAAGGTCATTAAGGAACGTACGACGGCTTCGGCCATAACGGAAGGTGAATGGAATTTTGGGCACACTAGAGCTGCGTTTCGAGACAAAATTGTTCTGTTTGTAAACAATATTATAGCTTGTTTTAGCAATATTGATCAAGATTTGGTTTTGGAAATAGATGAAGTTAAACGTGTTTTCAATGAAATGGATGATGCTTATGAAAACAGTTTAATTGAAATAGAACGAGTTTCACGTCAAAATGATCAGCTTCTGAAGCAAGTGATGTCTCATGATATTGTTTCCGTCTGTGTGAATAAAAGTGTTGATAATGATTCTATTGTGCATAATGTTGACTCTGTGGATAATGTGGTAGATAGTACTTGTCACAAATCTGACGCTGAATTTTCAAAGCTTCAAGATTCTTATACTTCGCTTTCAAAAAAATTTGATGAGATCCAAAAACATTGTATTTCGCTTGAATGCAAGCAACAATTTATTCAAGAGATCTTTGAAACTTCATTTGAAGGTGTAAATATAGATGATTCAAATTTTCAAAAGAATTTTCTATTGCATTTACAATCAAAACAGCGTCAGCCGAGTGACAAGTGTGCTAAATCATTGCCGATAGACATAGAGAAATCTAAGGAGATTAACTGTGTGAACGTACTTGAGGCCGCTGAGAATATTAAACTTGATCTAGATAATCGAGTTTCCAAGATTTTGTCCAAAGTTGATATCTTAAAACAAAAAAATACACAACTCTTCGATTCAGTAAAGCCCGCATGTGCTAATACCACTGCACAGAATCAATCATTGATTGAACAATTGAATCGAAAGTCGGTGGAAATGTCTGATTTGAGGGAACAAATTTGTGGTAAAAATTTGGCTTTGACTGAGTTAAAGGAAACACTTCGTACCTTAAAAGGTAAGAATGTTGTGGATAACGCAGCCACTGTCTCAGCACCGTCCTCTAGTGCAATAAAAAAGAACCTCATCGTCGTCACACCATTTAACAAGGGCCCTAGGACTAAAGCATCTCAAACATTGGTCACTAAAGATAAGGCAAAATCAAAACCAGCTTATAATATTCTCGTGTTGCCTTCTACAGGAGTAAGCACCACTACTAAGGCTCAAAGATCTAAGCTTAAAAAAAACAAGAAGAATGATAGGATCTTGCCCCCATCTAGTAGTCAAGTGAAGAAGAAAGTAGAAGCCCATCCTAGGAATGTTATTTCTGTTTTGAATAAAAAGAATCATGTAGCTAAACTTAAAGGCTCTCCGGTTGTGCAGCGTTCTAAGCCTACTGTGAATTCTAATTTGAAATGTTGGAATTGCAATGAATGTATGTTTACTAGTCGTCATGATTCTTGCCTTATTGACCATGTGAATTAGATGAATGCCGGGAAAAATGGATTAAAATGGAAATCGACTAGGAAAGTGTTAACCCAAGTTGGTTGGTTGTGGCGCCCCACTGGTAGAACTTTCACTATAGTTGGAAATGTGTGCCCTTTAACTAGGATCACTCCCACTAAAGCGAAGAAAGTGTGCCCTTTAATTAGGAGTACCAAGGCTACCAAAACACAAGTGTGTCCTTTAACTAGGAACACCGACACTACTGTAGGAACCAAATGCCCTTTAAATAGTACTCCCACTGTAGTGCCCGCTAATAATCCAAAACCTCAGAAAGTTGGAACAATAAAACCTGTTAGTGGTAAAACTCACATTAGAAAACGCAGGAAATCTAAGGGTCACACAAATGTTAGCAATTCTGATAATTTTATATCTGTATCTGCTAACACTCCGGAACCAATAATTTCCAATGCATTGTCTACTGTTGTTGTTGAAAACAGGTGGTCCAAATTATTCTCTGGTATTTTGACTCTGGTTGCTCTAAACATATGACTGGAGATCGCTCTCAGCTCAAAAATTTCGTCAGCAAGTTTCTTGGTACAGTTCGATTTAAAAATGATCATATTGCAAAGATAATGGGTTACGGTGAATATCATACTGGGAATGTTATAATTTCAAGAGTGTATTATATGGAAGGTCCCGGTCACAACTTATTCTCTGTGGGAAAATTTTGTGATGCAAACCTAGAAGTTGCTTTTCGAGAGCATACTTGCTTCATTCGTAATTTGGAAGGGGTTGATTTATTGAAAGGTACTCGAGGGAATAATTTGTACACTTTGTCTCTACAAGATATGATGACCGCTTCTCCCGTGTGTCTTCTCTCCAAAGAACCAAAGACTAAGTCATGGTTATGGCATCGTGATTGTAGTAAAATTACCCCTTTAGGAAAAGGAAGGTAATTAGGGCAAGTATGCACGACGATTTAGGAAAACCGTGTGTGAATGACCCTAAAAGTGAGATCGTTCTCGAGGAGGCTAGTGCGTTGTGTTAAGAGATGATAAATGATTTGTGATTATATGATTGAGAGAAAAAGGAAATAGAAATGGGGTGAGAAGAGAATGACGGTTACGAAGACGGATCGAGCTAAGACAAAAAGGCGTTCACGTAAAACCGTAAAAACTACAAAATTAAAAATTTTAAACCTAAAAATTAATTAGAAGCTAAAATAAGTCTAAAATAATATAAATAAGAATAAAAATCCAATAAAAATATTTTAAAACCTTTTATTAATTAAATATTCAATTTTAAATGCTAATTAAAGCCCTAAAATTAAATATAATTAATCAAAATGTCCAAAATATGACTTTATTGAACAAATAAGTTACTTATATTATTTAAAGATTAAAAAGTATTTTTTTAATTTTTAAAATCTATTTTTCTATTTTTAAATCACTAAAAACTATTTTTAAATTAAAATAATTATAAAAAAAATAATAAAATAATGCTAAAAATAAGTTGACACTTTTAAAAATCCTAAATTACTCTAATGAACAGAAGAAAAATGAAAAAGTTTGAAAAATAATAAATTTTTCACTAGAAGACAAAAACAGTTTGAATTAAAACCTTAATTAAACTAATTTAATTCTAAAAACTAATTGAAAGATGAACAGTAAAAACTTTTTATACTAAAACTCTTAAAATCTTTTTCTAAGTCTAATAAAATTTTTAAATCTGAAAAATAATAATTTTTGCCACTAAATGCCAAAAATCAGAAATTAAAAAGTATTAAAAATAGCTAATTAATGCAAAAAATAGTAAATGAACAGTAAATAAAAATCTAATTAAACTAAAAAATCAGAAATAAAATTAGAAAAATAACAAAACTTGTTTGAAACCCTAATTCCAATTTTAAGGCACTAAAGACAAAATAACCAAATCCTTATAGTGACACTTGACAGATTTTGTCTGCTAGTTGAGCAGTGCTAACAATTGCACAAACAGGGGGAATGATGTCCCCACTGCTAGTGTATTTTTTGATCAGTTAAGCTATAAGCTTAGGAAAGCTTATATTGAGAGCTTTTCTTGGGCAAGAAGGCACTCCCACAACCAGTTGGGTTGTGGGAAGTCAATAGCAACACAAAAAACCACAAGTCACTTAACAAATAAGCACCAAATAAGCCAAAGAAGTTACTGATTAAGCTAGGATGTGTCTGATGAACAGTTGACCAAATTTACTTGCACAAATACGAATTTCAAGGCCTCATAACTTGCACACAATCCAATAACATGGCATACAAGCTATCACAAACCCTACTTTAACCAATAATCTAGCAATGAACAAGAATTGAGGCACAAATTCTTACAAAATCAGGCAGATAGAGGACTTGACTGTTTTTTACCACTTTTCAATTTATTTAGCATGCAACTTGATTTAAACTACACCCAACTGAAATCCAAGTACATACACTACCTAACAACTGCCTAGTGAGTGATTACAACAGGTTTTAAGCCAGATTTAAACCATTAATCCCCACTTAATCCCTAAACCAAACACCCCTTAAAATTTAAAAACTCACTTTTTTCAAACAGAATCAAGTCAAATCCAAACCAAATTGATCCTAATCAATCTAAACATGCATAATAACCTAAAATAGCAATATCCAATAGCTTAACAAACACATAACCAATTTTCATGCAAAATCACATAAAACTGAAATATTTGAAAACTGAAGCAAAGAACAAGGTGACTACCTTGTGGGACCCACATCCAGGCCCCACAATGGCTGCTTTGCCATCTCCAAACAGACTCGGGTCTGTGCAGACTTTTCTTTGCTGTTTGAAATGAAGATGATGATGATATTTTTCCTTGTTTTGAACCTGCCAAGAACAGACAACCAAGAACAAGGATAACTGGTACAAGAGCTTATAGGCTTATATGATTGACTTATTGACAAGTTAATCTATAGCTTATAGCTTTTAAAAATAAAGCAGAAATATAAGAAAACTGACTTTTTCTTCACTGAAAATTTTGAAAATTCAGAAAAACTGAAAACCTTTTGAAACAAGTAAAACAACAATAAAAATCAATAAAACTTCAAACAATGTAAGTAACTTGGCACTTTGTTTCTCATCACCAAACTCTAAACCATTTTTCATTCATAAAAATGGATTTACAAAGTTATGATCAAAAGAGAAAAAACAAGGAACAAGGGGTATGCACAGCTCGCATCCTCCTTTTATAGACTCTCATAGAACTATCTAGATAACTGAATAAAATATTACAAGCTAAAACCCTAATGGTTAAAAATCCGAAAATGCCCTTGTTCTTGACTTAGAATCTTGGTCAAATTGGCAACATGGGATGGCCAGCTGTTGTTGGATGATCTTGGGACGTTCAAATGATGTGGAGGACAAGTAAAACCTTCTTGGACGTTTATCATGTCCCCTCCTAGGGTTTTGTGGAAAGGGACGGGTGCAGGGGACCCCTGGGGTGGTCACATGGGTTGAGTGGGAACAAAAATAAGAGTGGTGTTGGGTTTAGGCTTAGTTTAATCAGTGATCTGGAAAGGATTAGCTTAAACCCCTTTGTTTTGCTCTTTGTTCATCCTGGGATTAATAGGGTTCTTGGGAGGATTATGGGTGGGTTTTAATCTGATTTGGGGTTAATGTAATTTAAAAAAATGTTTTGGTGGGAAGTAATTAAATAACTGATTAATCAGTTATTTAAACTTAGTGGAAGGTGACGTGGGGTGGATGGTGAGGTGGTGTGATGTTATTGGCTGGTGGAGGTGATGTGGAGAAATGATTGGTGGGGATGAGTTTGTGTGTTTGACAGTAATGGCCCCCCTTCTTCCATGTCTTCTTCAATTTGTAATAAACAGCAATAAACCACTTTTCCTTTGTTAACAAGTTTGGGCAGTTGGCATTTTCAGTCCTTCCAAGTTTAAGTTATGGAAACAAGGACTAATCTTGTAAACTTTGAGATCTTCAAGGGCCATACTTGTAAATTCTTGATAATTTAGGGACCCAAATGTAATAAATGAGATTTGCAAGGGTATAAATTGATAAGTCTTCAATTCTTGAGGGACCAAACTTGTACAATCTTCAAACTTCAAGGTCATTTTTGGAAATTCCATTCTTGGGCCCGGTTCATTGTGCGGCTTCGTTTCCCGTGTTCGTTTTTGATTGATTCTTGTGATCTTTTTGTCATTTCCTCAATATCCGTACCTAAAATACACAAGTAACAAACAAGAGCATATATTTGGCAGTTTTAATGATATTTTATGCATTTTAAGCCCGATTTGGACGATGAGACTATGTATAAAAGCAGTCTCATCACTCCCCCATACTAAACCATTGTCGTGCCCTCACGCAATGCTAGAATAAAGTATCATAGCACCTCCAAAATTCATTTTTATTCACTTTATTGAACGATAAACTAGCTACACTACCACTATTACTACTACTTGCGTTTTAGACATAATGTATGATTTTCATCGCAAAATGGGACGTTTAGGTTCATAGAATAAGAACACGTGAATGCTTCGTTAGAAATAATTTCATTGTCCTCGATTTTCACTCCAATTCCATGCCAAGCGTGCAACGAGATCATTGTCATTATAAGTTAGTAATGCTAACACTACTCATATGCCCTAATCACGTACTTATCCTCCCATTATTCCTAAGTTGTATCTCTTATATTTTATTTTGTCTTGAATGTTTCACGAGGATACATTGTTTGACTTATGCGATAATAGAGATTTAAGTCTAAAAATAGAGTCCTAACGGTGTAACTAAGACCTTCAAATCAATAACCCCTCCTAACAGACAACGATATCAAAAAATTAAGTTGACAAGAAGAATCGATAAACACGGTTTTATAACGGTTTTGAACATGAGACTTATTACCAAGACTTTTATACGCCCCCTAACGGAAGGGCCTTATTATCTTTGGTTTACCTCCATCTTTTATTCAACTTCGCCATGAAGCTTTTATTATGACTTCGGTCTTGCCTTGCCTTTTATTATCCGCCTCATCGGTGGTTTTATTAGCCAAAGACATATATCCTCACGCTAAAGCGAATTTTGGATCTTTAAAGCTTCGAAGATTAAGGCTTGATTCACTTTCAATTTTGCATAGATTTTTCGGCCTTGTGGGGCTTCAAATTGTTTGCTAGATTTAGGTGAGCACTTGAAATCTTATTATTGGGTGAAGCTTTCGATTATTCGGGTGCCAATACTTCAAAACCGTGACGCTGGCGATACCTTAATGTCTTCCTAATTTAATTACACGGAAACTACTAGAAAAGACTAGAAACCCAACAATCCTAACTACACCCTAAGTCAATATTTATTAAGCAAAAAGTATTTACAAGCGAAGGGAGAATAAGCAAACAACGAGAACACATGAGTTTTTGAAAGAATACGAGTACTCTACGTTTAGCATAGTAACTTATAATTAACTCTATCATTTCTCGTCCTCATTTAAGAGACTTAGCCTAATGTGAGGTTAAGGAATCAAAACTAAGTGCTCAACACGCACGGTCGAGTCAAAAATTACTCTTATTCTCGCCATCGGAAAACCTACATTCGTGTCTTCAAACACTTATAAAACATGAGAAAAATTTAAAATTTGGCCATTTTTAGCCTTATTTTGCAACAAAAACGATAACAAAAAGATAAACTTTGGAAAGCGTGAAGGTTTGGCAAGGCAAGTATCTATTCACCCCCCCATACTAAAGTTAAACATTGTCCTCAATGTTTCGAGTCTAGGGGTGCAAACACCCCCATACTAGAGACGTAGTCGAATGCCTAATCTAGCATGGAAAGGGTGTAACCAATAAATTAATAGTCGTTTATGAAGTGTGCTATAAACCTAAGGTTAGAACAATCAAGGATATATCATGGATTTTGAGAAAGTCTTCAAGGCAAACGATCGAGTGCTCCCATAAAACGAACACGGGAGGCTCCAATCGTGAAGATCATGATCTAAAAACCACAATGCACAAACAACCACGAAACAAAGGTTGGAAGGGCACAAATCCCCACACGTAAGCTACATTAGAAAGCGATAATATGTACATAGGATAAGCATGGGACTCCCCCACGAGGCACCTCGTTTTTGATTACCGAGTCATGAGCTCGACTCGATCCCCTCAATACTAATTATCATTGGGGAAGGTGACTTGGTCGAGGTAGTTCAAGGATGGAACTTCCCCGCCAAAGTAGTGCTTCAACCTATGTCCATTCACCTTGAAGTTAGGACCATCATCTTGAGCTAGCTCGATGGTCCCATACGGAAACACTTGAGTCACGGTGAATGGACCGGACCAACGGGATTTCAATTTACCAGAAAAGATTTTCAATCTTGAACTAAAAAGTAAAACTTGATCCCCAATGTTAAAAACCTGGTTTTAATTTTAGAATCATGCAACTTTTTGTCTTTTCTTTGTAAATCAATGAATTTTCATAAGCAATGTCTCTCAATTCATCCAATTCATTCAATTTCATTTTCTGGTGTTTTCCCGCGGTCTCCATATCATCATTACAATGCTTTAGGGCCCAATAAGCCTTGTGTTCTAACTCGATAGGCAAATGACAATTCTTTCCATACACAAGCTTATAGGGAGTGCACCCAATGGGTGTCTTATGAGCGGTCCTAAAGGCCCATAAAGCATCGTCCAACCTATCCGACCAAGATTGTCGGTTTTCTCCAACGGATCTCTCCAAGATCCTCTTCAAAGCTCGGTTTGAAACCTCGACTTGCCCACTCGTTTGTGGGTGATAAGCCGTAGAAAGTCGATGTGTAACCCCATATTTCCTTAAGACTCTTTCGAATTGGTCGTTACAAAAATGGGTTCCACGATCGCTTATGATCGCACGAGGGGTTCCAAACCGAGAAAACAAGATTTTCAAGAACTTAACTACCACACGAGCATCATTGGTGGGCAAGGCTTTGGCCTCCACCCACTTAGATAGGTAGTCAACCGCAACAAGGATGTACTTATTACCACGAGATGATGGGAATGGCCCCATAAAGTCTATACCCCAAACGTCAAAGATCTCACACACTTGGATGATATTTTGTGGTATTTCATCTTTATGTGAGGCTTTTCCTTGTCGTTGGCATGCATCACACGACTTCACAAGATCTTGTGCATCTCGGTAAATAGTAGGCCAAAAGAAGCCGGCATCAAACACCTTCTTAGCCGTGAGATTAGCACCGTGGTGACCACCCGTGGGTCCCTCGTGACAAGCTCTAAGGATGTTAGAAGCTTCGGTGCCAAATACACAACGTCGAATGATTTGATCCGCACAAGTTCGAAACAAGTAAGGGTCGTTCCAAAAGTAGAACTTGACGTCACGAAAGAATTTTTGTTTTTCTTGAGTCGTCATACCCTTAATGATGAAGTTACCCGCATGGTAATTTGCAAAATCCGCAAACCATGGGGTGGAAGAATCAAGTTTAGAATTCACTACACCAAGTGTCTCGAGCGGAAATGTTTCGGTGATTTCCTTGGGCTCGTAAACACTTTGGTGAGGATCTTCCAAACGAGAGAGATGATCGGCCGCTAGATTCTCGGCTCCTTTTTTGTCAACAATGGTGTGATCAAATTCTTGAAGGAGAAGAATCCAACGAAGTAATCTAGGCTTAGCATCTTGCTTTGCCATAAGATACTTAATAGCCGAATGATCCGTATACACTATGCATTTCGTCAAGACGAGATAAGGTCGAAATTTTTCAAATGCATACACCACGGCAAGGAATTCCTTTTCCGTTGTAGTGTATTTAAGTTGAGCATCGGTCATCGTCTTGCTAGCATAGTGAATAGGCAAGAAGTGCTTATCATGACGTTGCCCCAAAACGGCCCCAATAGCGTAATCACTAGCATCACACATGAGCTCAAAGGGGAGGTTCCAATTGGGAGCAACAAGAATGGGAGCTTCGGTAAGTTTCCTCTTAAGGATCTCAAAGGCTCGTACACAATCTTCGTCAAAGACAAAACGTGCCTCTTTTTCAAGAAGATGTGTAATGGGTCGAGAAATCTTCGAGAAATCCTTGATGAATCGACGATAAAAGCCCGCGTGGCCTAGGAAACTCCTAACTCCCTTAACGGTTTTGGGATGAGGCAATTTGGCGATGACGTCTACCTTAGCTTGATCTACCTCAATCCCCGCTTTCGAGACCTTGTGCCCTAAGACGATTCCACTCTTAACCATAAAATGACATTTTTCTCAATTGAGCACAAGGTTGGTTTCCTCACAACGTTTCAACATTCTCTCAAGGTTCGACAAACACGAAGTGAACGAATTACCAAACACGGAAAAGTCATCCATGAAGACTTCCATCGTCTTCTCGATCATATCATGAAAAATAGCCATCATGCACCGTTGAAAAGTTCCCGGTGCATTGCAAAGTCCGAATGGCATTCTACGATAGGCAAACGTTCCATATGGACACGTAAACGTAGTTTTTTCTTGATCACGAGGATCGATGGGAATTTGGAAGTAACCGGAAAAACCATCTAAAAAGCAATAGAAATCGTTTCCCGCAAGTCGCTCCAACATTTGGTCCATGAAGGGCAAGGGAAAATGGTCTTTTCGAGTGGCTTCATTCAACTTTCGATAGTCAATGCACACTCTCCATCCGGTCACGAGTCTAGTGGGAATTAACTCGTTGGCATCGTTTGGCACAACGGTCATCCCTCCCTTTTTAGGGACACAATGAATAGGACTCACCCAAGGGCTATCAGAAATAGGGTAAATCATTCCCGCGTCAAGGAGTTTAAGGACCTCCTTTTTGATGACATCGTGAATTTTAGGGTTCACCCTCCTTTGACTTTGGATTGTGGGCTTGAAATCTTCCTCCATTAAGATTTTGTGGGTACAAAACTTGGGATCGATTCCCTTAATGTCGGATAACTTCCACGCAATTGCCCCTTTGTGGTCCTTTAGAACATCGACAAGTGCGGTTTTTTCATCATTCGAAAGTTCTTTCACAATAATAACCGGCAACTTGTCGTCCTCCTCCAAATAGACATATTCGAGGTGAGGAGGTAAATCTTTCAACTCGAGGATAGGTGGTTCCTCAAGTGAAGATTTGGGCTCGATACTCATAACCTCCTCGGGTGGAGGAAATGGGAAATCGTTAAGAAAATCCTTGATAATCGAGAAGTCCTCATCGTTGTCGAGGTCTTCATCACAAGTACGTGGAACATTGCATTCTTCCAACGTAAAACCACCACCTTCAAATGGAGTGAAGGTTGGTGTCGAATTATCAAGAATTGGATCTAACATAGTGGGATTGCCACTAGTTTCTTCATCACCAAACCCTAAAACTTCTTGTGAAAATTCCTCGCAAACCACGTCGATCATATCAACGAGGTTTATGGTAGCAACGGAATAAACATGAGAAAGTTGAGAATTTTGAGTTGCGTTTATAATAAGTTCCTCGTCGTTGAAACGTAAGGTGATCTTTCTAGCATGCACATCAATTAAAGCCATAGACGTATCTAAAAACGAACGACCTAAAATAAGAGGAACTTGAGGATCCGTGGGGATATCGACAACGATAAAGTCTACGGGATAGTAGAACTTCCCCACTTTCACAAAAACGTCTTCCGCCAAACCACATGCACGAATCATGGAATGGTCGGCCATCTCGATAGACATTAGTGAAGGAGTAAGATTAGGAAGATTGAGCGACTTGAAGATTGCATGTGGCATCAAATTAATGCTAGCACCAAGATCGGCCAAGGCATAGCATTCTTCCATATCTTGGATTGCACAAGGGATCAAAAATTTACCGGGATCACCGACTTTTTGAGGTATGCGATTAAGATAAACCGACGAACAACTAGACAATTGATGCAATTTCTCCTTGTTGTTCAACATACTCTTAAAGTTAGCGGCAAATCGATGCATCATAACCAAAGCATCGGCGAAACTCACATTAAGGTGCAATTCACGAAACATTTTCATAAAAAGCTCAAATTGATAGTTATCGCGCTCTTGTCGTTTCTCCTTCCTAAGTCTCGATGGGTAAGGTAAGGGTGGTGTGGGTTGGGGCATAGGCATAGCCTTTGGAATCTCGGGTTCCAATGTTGGTAAAGGGTCGACCGTAGGTGTGGCATGAGCGGTACTTTGTGGGCTTGAGATATGCTCCTTTTCGACCACCACCTCGGGTCCTTCCTCAATTTCCTCCACCGTTGGAGTAATTGGTTGAGGCGTCGGTTCTTTAAGTGCCTTACCACTTCGTGTGGTAATCACTTTCATCTCTCCCTTCGGGTTTGATACGGTGTTACTAGGCAAACTACCCGAAGTAGAGGCTTTGTTCCCCATGACGGCTTCTAAAATAGCATTAAGCTTAACATCTTGACTAGCGGCTTTTTGGTCAATTCTTTGTTCAAGCCTAGCATGACTTTGTTCAATTTTATTGTTTTGACCTCTAATTTGATTAGCAAAATCATTTTTCAACTCATTTCTCATGTTAAGATTTTCCTTCACAAAATTAGCTAACTCCTTGGTGTTTTTAGCCGTGTCCCTAGCTTGACTAGCCAATTGCTCTTGTATGTTTTCCAAAATCTTATCATTTGCCGTGGCGTAATTCAAAAAGTCCATTGGAAGTTCTTTAGTGTAAACATTTTAAAGACCTTGACTTGTGTTTTGAAAATTACGGTTTTGGTTTTGATTTTGCAATTGGCTACTACTTCCTTGATTCCCATAGTTGTTATTACCCTTGTAATTGTTTCTTTGATTGTTTTGGTAACCAACTTGATTGTTTCGATAATTGTTAGCATTTTGATTTGGTAGAAAACCCGGTGGAGTCAATTGATTAGTGCGGGGAACTTGACCGTTTTGGTTATAAGTTCCCGCGGCCGCGAAGGCACTCGAAGTGTTACCACCGTTGGTAATGCACTCGGAGTAATCGTGAGCTCCACCACAATACATACAAGAAACCTCAACCGCTTTAGCCGTAGCGGGAGTGGGTTGTTCACCAACTTTAAACTCAATTAACAATCCTTTAAGTTTATCAAAAATTTTGTTCTCCAAATTAGCCTCGATTTGGAAAGCATCAACGGTATGTGACAATGAAGGCGAAGGCGAAGACGAAGTCATACGAACACTCGACGTGCTACGAGGACTATAGACCTTAGACCTATTCTCAATGATTAACAATGCTTCCTCGACCGTTTTACACAAAAAATTACCACCCGCGGTGGCATTAAGATAATCACGCTCATGATCGTTCAAGCCATTGTAAAACGTGTCAATTTGATGCAAGTCGGAAAAACCATGATGAGGACATTCGTGCAACATTTCCTTAAACCTATTCCAAGCCGTTGAAAAACTCTCATTATACTCTTGTGAAAACTTTGAAATCTCGTTTTTCAAATGCGTAGTCTTAGAGGGCGGAAAAAATTGGTTCACGAATTTTGAAACGAGATCCTTCCACGTCAATATAGAATTGGGTGGCTCTTTCTCTAACCAAATTTTTGCGGGCCCCACTAAGGAATACGGAAAAAGCATCATCTTAATCGAGTCGTTAGAGACGTCCTTAAACTTGCAAGTGGCGGTGAGACGATTATATTGGCGAATGTGGTTATAAGGGTTGTCCTTTTCGTCGCCTCGAAACTTGTTGTTTTGAATCATGGACAACAAACCCGTCTTAACCTCAAAATTCTCCGCAAGGATAGCGGGAATCACAATCGCTTCTCCATAACCCTCGGTGGGTGCTTGAAGCAACTCCATCATAGTTCGATTAGCCATGGGTGCTTCTTTCACTACGATGGGTTCATCAATAGGAGACTCCTCACTAGAAGGAGTGGTTGATTTGTTTCTTCGTTTACGAGCACATCTTGCTTTGGAGCGAGTTTGCATAAACGTCACGTACAACGAGAGGGTGAGCAAAGAAGATTCTTTTTGGTGTTTTTACTTTTTCAATTTTTTTGTGGTTTTTGATTGTTTTTACTTTTTTTGGATTTTGTGGAATGTATTAGGTAGACAAAAATCTACAAATCTCCTCCTTAATCAAATCTCTCGATTAAAGAAGCCTCAAGGAATGAAAACGATCACGTGAAGTGAACGCCTTCGATGACTTTAGAACGATGGTGGAACACCAAATCGTTCAAGAGGGTTTAATCAAATGAAACCAAGAAAATATATATGATACTTAGTAATACTTTGGGCGGCAAAACCCTCGATTAGCTCTCAATCTCAAAATACGCACAAGCAAGCGGAGGAAACGAGGCGGCGCGAAGCACTTAAGAGCCTTTTTCCTTTAGGTCATGAAATACAACCGCCTTATACCCACCTTATAGTTTGTATTTTTCAAAATCGAGCTTCACGAAAGTATTTATCTATTTTTGCCTTTTTCTTTGGTTTGAGATTCGAATACAATGATTGGGTAATGACCTCCCAAGTCAAGGTTGTGATTTCTCACGTATTTGGAGTACTTGTAAATTTATTGTTCTACGTATACAATATAGTAATAGTATTCACAAAAAACGAAAAACCGATAATACGTATTAGTAGAGTGCTACTAATACAATTAGCTATTATGGCTATATATAAAAACAACAATTGTTCAATCAAAACACAACACGCCTCCCCGGCAGCGGCGCCAAAATGATTGTAGTAAAATTACCCCTTTAGGAAAAGGAAGGTAATTAGGGCAAGTATGCACGACGATTTAGGAAAACCGTGTGTGAATGACCCTAAAAGTGAGATCGTTCTCGCGGAGGCTAGTGCATTGTGTTAAGAGATGATAAATCATTTGTGATTATATGATTGAGAGAAAAAGGAAATAGAAATGGGGTGAGAAGAGAATGACGGTTACGAACACGGATCGAGCTAAGACGAAAAGGCGTTCACGTAAAACCGTAAAAACTACAAAATTAAAAATTTTAAACCTAAAAATTAATTAAAAGCTAAAATAAGTCTAAAATAATATAAATAAGAATAAAAATCCAATAAAAATATTTTAAAACCTTTTATTAATTAAATATTCAATTTTAAATGCTAATTAAAGCCCTAAAATTAAATATAATTAATCAAAATGTCCAAAATATGATTTTATTGAACAAATAAGTTACTTATATTATTTAAAGATTAAAAAGTTTTTTTTTTTAATTAAAACCTTAATTAAACTAATTTAATTCTAAAAAATAATTGAAAGATGAACAGTAAAAACTTTTTATACTAAAACTCTTAAAATCTTTTTCTAAGTCTAATAAAATTTTTAAATCTGAAAAATAATAATTTTTGCCACTAAATGCCAAAAATCAGAAATTAAAAAGTATTAAAAATAGCTAATTAATGCAAAAAATAGTAAATGAACAGTAAATAAAAATCTAATTAAACTAAAAAATCAGAAATAAAATTAGAAAAATAACAAAACTTGTTTGAAACCCTAATTCCAATTTTAAGGCACTAAAGACAAAATAACCAAATCCTGATAGTGACACTTGACAGATTTTGTCTCCTAGTTGAGCAGTGCTAACAATTGCACAAACAGGGGGAATGATGTCCCCACTGCTAGTTTATTTTTTGATCAGTTAAGCTATAAGCTTAGGAAAGCTTATATTGAGAGCTTTTCTTGGGCAAGAAGGCACTCCCACAACCAGTTGGGTTGTGGGACGTCAATAGCAACACAAAAAAACACAAGTCACTTAACAAATAAGCACCAAATAAGCCAAAGAAGTTACTGATTAAGTTAGGGTGTGTCTGATGAACAGTTGACCAAATTTACTTGCACAAATACGAATTTTAAGGCCTTATAACTTGCACACAATCCAATAACATGGCATACAAGCTATCACAAACCCTACTTTAACCAATAATCTAGCAATGAACAAGAATTGAGGCACAAATTCTTACAAAATCAGGCAGATAGAGGACTTGACTGTTTTTGACCACTTTTCAATTTATTTAGCATGCAACTTGATTTAAACTACACCCAACTGAAATCCAAGTACATACACTACCTAACAACTGCCTAGTGAGTGATTACAACAGGTTTTAAGCCAGATTTAAACCATTAATCCCTAATCCAAATACCCCTTAAAATTGAAAAACTCACTTTTTTCAAACAGAATCAAGTCAAATCCAAACCAAATTGATCCTAATCAATCTAAACATGCATAATAACCTAAAATAGCAATATCCAACAGCTTAACAAACACATAACCAATTTTCATGCAAAATCACATAAAACTAAAATATTTGAAAACTGAAACAAAGAACAAGGTGACTACCTTGTGGGACCCACATCCAGGCCCCACAATGGCTGCTTTGCCATCTCCAAACAGACTCGGGTCTGTGCAGACTTTTCTTTGCTGTTTGAAATGAAGATGATGATGATATTTGTCCTTGTTTTGAACCTGCCAAAAAAAGACAACCAAGAACAAGGATAACTGGTACAAGAGCTTATAGGCTTATATGATTGACTTATTGACAAGTTAATCTATAGCTTATAGCTTTTAAAAATAAAGCAGAAATATAAGAAAACTGACTTTTTCTTCACTGAAAATTTTGAAAATTCAGAAAAACTGAAAACCTTTTGAAACAAGTAAAACAACAATAAAAATCAATAAAACTTCAAACAATGTAAGTAACTTGGCACTTTGTTTCTCATCACCAAACTCTAAACCATTTTTCATTCATAAAAATGGATTTACAAAGTTGTGATCAAAAGAGAAAAAACAAGGAACAAGGGGTATGCACAGCTCGCATCCTCCTTTTATAGACTCTCATAGAACTATCTAGATAACTGAATAAAATATTACAAGCTAAAACCCTAATGGTTAAAAATCCGAAAATGCCCTTGTTCTTGACTTGGAATCTTGGTCAAATTGGCAACATGTGATGGCCAGCTGTTGTTGGATGATCTTGGGACGTTCAAATGATGTGGAGGATAAGTAAAACCATCTTGGACGTTTATCATGTCCCCTCCTAGGGTTTTGTGGAAAGGGACGGGTGCAGGGGACCCCTGGGGTGGTCACATGGGTTGAGTGGGGACAAAAATAAGAGTGGTGTTGGGTTTAGGCTTAGTTTAATCAGTGATCTGGAAAGGATTAGCTTAAACCCCTTTGTTTTGCTCTTTGTTCATCCTGGGATTAATAGGGTTCTTGGGAGGATTATGGGTGGGTTTTAATCTGATTTGGGGTTAATGTAATTTAAAAAAATGTTTTGGTGGGAAGTAATTAAATAACTGATTAATCAGTTATTTAAACTTAGTGGAAGGTGACGTGGGGTGGATGGTGAGGTGGTGTGATGTTATTGGTTGGTGGAGGTGATGTGGAGAAATGATTGGTGGGGATGAGTTTGTGTGTTTGACAGTAATGGCCCCCCTTCTTCCATGTCTTCTTCAATTTGTAATAAACAGCAACAAACCACTTTTCCTTTGTTAACATGTTTGGGCAGTTGGCATTTTCAGTCCTTCCAAGTTTAAGTTATGGAAACAAGGACTAATCTTGTAAACTTTGAGATCTTCAAGGGCCATACTTGTAAATTCTTGATAATTTAAGGACCCAAATGCAATAAATGAGATTTGCAAGGGTATAAATTGATATGTCTTCAATTCTTGAGGGACCAAACTTGTATAATCTTCAAACTTCAAGGTCATTTTTGGAAATTCCATTCTTGGGCCCGGTTCATTGTGCGGCTTCGTTTCCCGTGTTCGTTTTTTATTGATTCTTGTGATCTTTTTGTCATTTCCTCAATATCCGTACCTAAAATACACAAGTAACAAACACGAGCATATATTTGGCAGTTTTAATGATATTTTATGCATTTTAAGCCCGATTTGGACGATGAGACTATGTATAAAAGCAGTCTCATCACATCGCCAGTTATCTCATCTTAACTTTGACGCTATTAATCATTTGGCGAAAAACGAACTTGTTCGTGGTCTTCCTAAACTTACCTTCCAGAAGGACAATTTGTGTTCTGCGTGTACAATGGGGAAAAGCACTAACAAATCATACAAACCTAAGACTGAAGACACCAACCAAGAGAAAGTTTATTTTTTGCATATGGATCTTTGTGGGCCAATGCCTGTTGAAAGTCTTGGTGGTAAAAAGTACATCCTCGTCATGATGGATGATTACTCTCGGTTTACATAGGTGAAATTTCTTGCAACAAAATACGAGGCACCTAAAGTCATCATCGATTTTCTCAAGATGATTCAAGTGCGTCTCAACACTACTGTCCGACGCATTCGTACATATAATGGAACCGAATTTATGAATCAAACTTCGCGTAAGTATTATGAAGAAGTTGGCATATCTCATGAAACATCCGTTGCTCACACTCTACAACAAAACGGTGTCGTTGAAAGGCGAAATCGCACCCTTATGGAAGCAGCTCGAACGATGTTAATTTACACAAAGGATCCATTATTTTTATGGGCAGAAGCAGTAACTACAGCAGTGTACACCCAAAACCGGTCACTAATTCGTAAACACCATGGTAAAACACCTTATGAGCTTCTCCATGGAAAAGTACCCGATTTATCATATCTTCATGTATTTGGTTCTCTTTGCTATCCAAATAATGATGGTGACAATTTGGGAAAACTTCAACCAAAGGCTGATATTGGTATTTTCATTGGTTATGCACCCACAAAGAAGGCATACCGAATCTACAATCGTAATTCTCGTAAGATCCTCGAAACTATGAATGTTGATTTTGATGAGCTGACAGCAATGGCTTCTTAGCAAAGCAGCTCTGAACCCGTACTTCATGAAATGGGACCCAGTAACATTAGCTCTGGTCTTGTCCCAAACAACCCTACTTCATCATCATTTACACCACCTTCTAGGAATGAATGGGATACGTTGTTTCAACCGTTCTTTGATGAATTCTTTACTCCTCCAAGTATTGTTGCTCCAGAACCTGAGGTAATAGCTCCGGTTATCGAAGTTGTCGCTCCAACAACCGAAGCACAATCAGATATGTCTACAACTAAAATTGGTCAAGATATACCTTCAACAAGTAATTCTCAACCAACACCCGAATCAACTACCCATGTCATGCCGATTGATGATGAAGAGGATGATGATGATCACGATTTGGAATTCGCTCAAATGCGTGAACTTCCATTCTTTGGTGTACCAATTCCCGACTCTACTCAAGCCGGGTCGTCCACCTCAGAGGAAGCTCCTACTACGGTCTACTCCAATCCACGGATTCATGAACATGACAGCAAGTGGACAAAGGATCATCCAATAGACTCTATTATTGGTGACCCTAATCGTCCGGTATCCATGCGAAGTCAGTTACAAGAAAGTGCAATGTTTTGTCATTTTGATTCCTTTCTCAGTGAAGCTGAACCTGAGACGTGGCAACAAGCATTTACCCAATCTTGTTGGATAGAAGCTATGCAAAAAGAATTTAATGAATTTATACGTCTTGATGTATGGGAACTTGTCAGTTGTCCTATGCCCGGATCAAGTGCAGTTACTCACTTTGAAATGGGTTTACAAGGTGAAACTCGATGAGTTAGGTGGAATATTGAAGAACAAAGCTCGACTAGTAGCTCGTGGATACAAGAAATTATTGGGCATCGACTTTATGGAATCCTTTGCACCTGTTGCCCGTCTGGAAGCTATTAGACTATTCCTTGCTTATGCAGCCAACATGAATATGATCGTCTATTAGATGGTTGTGAAGACGGCATTTCTCAATGGTGAAATCAAGGAAGAGGTCTATGTTCAACAGCCGGATGGTTTTGTGAATTCTAAATATCCTAATCATGTGTACAAGCTTAAGAAGGCTCTCTATGGGTTGAAGCAAGCTCCACGCGCATGGTATGATCTATTGTCACAATTCCTCATTACACAAGGCTTCGCTAAAGGCAAGGTAGATCCCACACTGTTCATTCAGAAACGAGGTAAAGATATGATTATGGTACAAATATATGTTGATGATATTATATTTGCTGCCTCGACCCAAACCTTATCCGATGAGGTTGGGACACTCATGTCTTCCAAGTTTAAGATGTCTATGACGGGCAAGGTATCATTCTTCTTAGGACTTCAGATATCTCAGAGTCCTAGAGGCATCTTTATCAATCAATCCAAGTATGCCCTTAATACAAGAGATTTCCTCATATGAAAGTTCGTTAAACCGATCTTTTCGAATTGATTACTGGTTTAAGTGCGACTCAGTCGTCTTTTGGTGGAAAAGAATATATTGGTCGTTGTAGTATAATTAAATTTCAAGACGTTAAAGTAAATGACAGGTAACTAAAACTGAGTAAAAGGTAAATTGTGCAAAATTTAAAACTTTAAAAGTAATTAATTAAATGACAAAAATTAAAGCTTGACGAAAAATTAATTTGACAATGTAATAAAAATGTAAATTTGAAATTTAAAATAAAGAAAAACGATTAAAATAACACAAAAGTAAAATGGCGGAAAAATAAGCTTTAAAAATTAAACTAAAAATTACTAGAAAAACACTTGGTAAAAATAGAGATTTCGAGAAGCGTGCAATTTTTAGAAAACTAAAAACTTTGTAAAAGTAAAAATAAAATAAGACAAAACTCGTTTAAAATAATAAAAAGTAAAAATGCGGGAAAAGTAAAATTTGAAAATAGATAATAAACAAAAAATAAAATAAAACAGGAAATAAAATCAAAGAGAGGTCAGATCGCAGTCACGATCGCAACCAACAATCGTGGTTTGGATCGTACCATGGATCGCAGTCAAGCGATCGCACCCTATATCTAAGTCTAGATCGCAGCCAGCGATCGTACTCTTGGATCGTACTCCAACACGATCGCAACAAGTGGATCGTAGTGGACAATCGTGACCAAGTGATCGTACCACAGATCGCAACCAACGATCGCAATCACATATCGCAACATGGCAATCGTGACTTAGATCGTGATGGACGATCGTAGTCTGATCCTAGTCCTTGATCGCAATAAAGGATCGCAAGTAGAAACCCTAGGGTTTATGCGATCACACTTACTTGATCGGAATGGGTAAACTCTTAAGAAAGTTACGATGGAATCCAATAAGCAAATAAGCTGAACCAAATAAGCACTTAGACATTAAGCAAATAACAAAAACTAAATCAAGGCAATAATAAAACGAACAAAATAAGCGACAAATTTAAAGACTTTCAAGACACAAAATAAGCAAACTTTTTAAGCAAACTTTAAAAAGATAAAACTTTTAAGAAAACTTTAAAACAACTAAGCTAAATACAAAATAAGCCAATAAGATTGTCAAGCTTATAGCTTAATTCGTATAAAAACCTAGATAGAAATAAAAAGATAAACTTTTTATTCAAATAAGCAATAAGATTAAGCAAAATTAATGCTTAATCCGAATTAAAAACAAATCAAAGAACAAGAAGAGTAGAATAAGATGTATAATGAAAACTTGATTAAAAATAAGATTCAACAACAAAATTAAAAGACTTACTTGAATTAAAGGCAATAAATTTAAGGTGCAAAACAAGATAATTAAATTGACAATTAAGTAAATGACATGAAAATAAATGTGCAAGTAATGAAAATGGTGGAAGACTAGTTTTTCAAAATAGCCAACAAGTATGAAAATGAAATGAAGCTCTCTATTTATAGGTGAATGGGGAGGTTAGCATGTGTTGCTCCTTTCTTTCTTCTCTCGTCTTTTCGTCTTTATAAATTCTTCGACTTTGTCTCGGGATTAATTAAACTCGTCTTGTAATTTCTTCATTAATTAGACTTGAGTTCTTCGGCTTTATTAAACTTCCGTCTTTAGACTTTTCTTCGATAAATCTTCAGTATAGGCCTTGGACTTTCGTTCTTTTTGCACTCTTGATCTTTTGACTTCGTCTTTTGTCTTTTTTTTCTTTGATAAAAGCCCGTGAAAGCCCGTGTTTTCTTCCCTTTTCACATTTTGGTCCTAAATCACAACAAAAACACAAGCCACGCATAATTCCGACATTTACGACATAAAATACACGTTTTGGCTTGGTTATTATTATAATTAAGTGGTAAAAGGATAAGTGTTTTCACACTTATTAAATTCCCCTACACTTGACCATTGCAATGTCCTCATGCAATGCATTAATCACAAAGCAAGTTTTACACTTTCCATCACAATAAATCCATATTGGCCTTTATTAAAGAGACAAAATATTTAAAAGAAGGAAACAAGTAAAAAGATCAAAAACTTACCTTAGGGTTTTGGAATTTCATGAATGATTATCATCCTTAAGTTTCACGTTCCCCATACCAAGCTTAAAAACGAGATCATTGTTATTATAAGTTAGCAAACTATCACAAACTCATGTGGGCCCATTATTTACTTAGACTCCCTTATTCCTAGGTGTATCTCTTATATTTTATTGTTGTCTTAAATGATCACGAGGATGCATTGTTGACTTATTTCGATAGTTTATTTAGGCCGAAAATAAAGTGGGACGATTTAATCAATAGTTAGCTAAAGGACAAAATCTTTTAAAACTGCTTCTCGGGACCTCATAAAGTTCATATCTTGGCATAACCCGCTTCACGATTTGAGACCTTTCTCGGACCGATATTTGGCAGTGACTTCATACTTTAAATCTTGAGAGACGTTCATGAAATAATGGTCTTCTCTTCATAATAGGAATTTCTTCACTTGAAGTTTTGAGAGATTCTTCATACTTGGACCACGACTTCTTCATTTTTCTCCAATCTTTATTTGGGATTTTGATATACAACGATCCGCCTCCTTTTAGGACTTGGATCTATTTATCCACATACCTTGTTAGGGCCTTTTTGGATAGACTTCTCCATGATCTTTAGGGGAGTTTTTTGCTTTTCGTCGTATGTCTCGATCCTTCATATTTATTTTTGATAAATGATTCTTCATATCACTTGGGATTTTTAGCAACAAAATGTAGCGCTCATGTCTTGTTAGGACCTTTTCGGACTCGCCAATCTTCGTATCCCGCTTCAATAAGTTATGCCTTGGCTATAAACTCTAATTAATACCGAGCAACTTTTAAACGATCTTGTGCTAGAAGCTAAGTAACTTTTCAAATCGTAAAACCTTATTTATTGCAATTAAATTTATTAGTAAGCGATGGGAGAAAAAGCTCATAATTAACTCACATAAATTCATGAAAGAATATCAAACTTATAATTGACTCTATCATCTCTCGTTCTCCACAATTTAAAATCTCAAGGAATGAGACTCGTGGATGCTTAGCCAATTAAATCAAAGTTTTGGGTTTTCAAGTCATCTATAGGATCTTGCAAATTCTTAGACTCTTTCAAGTTTAGAATTCGCATTTTAAAGTTCCCTTGATAAACGACTTTCTAGGATCAATTATAGGAACTTGCGAAAAGTTCTTGTTCTTAACCCGTAAGAGTTAAGACTTTCGCGTTTTAAAGTTCCCTATATAAAAGCCTAGCAAAACTTGACTTAAACACGTTAAGGATACTAGCTAGAGCAAACTTAGATAAGTAAACTCGGGTTGAGTCAAAATATTCACAACGTTTAAAAATTAAAACCACTTTATTAAAAATTTATTCTAGCAAAGAAAGAAAATAACAACAACAAAAGTAAAACTACTAGGCCAAAATAGATCAAAATTTTTGAAAAATGTCGAAAAAAACAATTTTTCGGTTAAAATGAGGACAAATACAAGGAAAAGCCCACTTAACTTCGATAGAAGTCCCCCTACACTTAATATAAACATTGTCATCAATGTTTAAGCATGTGGAAGTAACCTCCCCTACACTTAGGACATTGTGCACTTTGTTTAAATCTTGCTAAGGAAGAACTAAAGTGATTCCTATTTCAATCATAAATGATAAAATAATGAATCAAAAGAGTTTAGGATAGAACCGGGAAGACGGGTACACGGAATCACGGTTCGTCAAAAGTCCTCACGAATGGATCTTTAAAAGCTCGAATCCCTGCACATGATAAGAAAGAAAACAACAAACACATACTAGGGTCTCCCCCTACACTTATTATAAAAACAAAGAAAAAGGATAGATACTGCGGGTTGCCTCCCGAGAAGCGCTTGTTTTTGTTAACCGGGTCGTGAGCCTGACTCGACCTTGATTAGCATAGGAAGAAGCTTGAAACATATCCACCGGGATCAAATACATGGTTTTCATCCAGCAAGTAGCACAAGCTTAAGGCGAACAAGGCAAGCCAAAGAAGAGTAGGCAAGGTTCCCTTAAGCAGTGGTTGAGCACGATGGTAGCAAGTGTGCTGAGGTGCAAGCATATCTTCATAAGTTCTAAAAATATTTCCTTTTATTTCATCAGATGGATACTGAGATGGCTTGAAAATTTCAATACCGGGATCGAACACCTTTTCCTTTAGGGGAAAATAACACTCAGGTTCAGTAGTCCTTGAAGATGATCCGCTCATAAATCGCACAATCTCATCCTCAGAAGGGGGATAGAGAGGTGTCAAGACATAAGTACTGCGGATATCGGTGTCGGCCGGCTTCTTCTCCTTTGAAGCGGTTTTCTTCATATCCAAAGGAGGATAAAGACCATAATCATCAAAGTCCAAAGGAGGAGAATCACTCTCATTTGGGAAGTAAGTGTTGAGAAAAGTAGCAAAATCTTCCTCAAATGAGTAGTCGTCCAAAGTAGGATCAAGCATTATTGGTGGCGGATCTTCATCAAAAGTAGGTGCAAGGTCATCATGAGAAGAATCACTCGAGAGAGTATCAGCCTCATCAAAATCATCATAAGTGGGCATGTCTGGAGACTCAGAAGTAAAATTATCATAATCATCCCTATCGGAACTAGAATCATCATCATAAGCATCATAGATCGGTGGAGAATCATAAATTGGTGGAGGTGCAGAATTGGAGAGAGAATCACCCACATCATCTTGGAACAGTGGATTATCATAGCAAGAATCGAATAAAGGATTGTTGTAGACGACAAAATCATCAAGCACATTAATCATATTCGCTGATTCTCTTCCATTTGATTTGGTTGTGATCTTCCCCATTTCAAAAACTTGTGCCTCATTCCCGACTCTTAAGATCAACTCACCTTCGGCAACATCGACTAAGGCTTTTCCGGTTCTCAAGAATAGCCGACCAAGTATTAACAGAATACGAGGGTCCATTTCATAATCAACAACAACAAAGTCGACCAGAAAAGTGAAGGTAACTTTAATAAACACATCTTCGGCAATACCAACGGGGTAAGCGAGAGTGCGATTTGCTAGCTCAAGAGTCATTTTTGTTGGTGTAAGATCGGGCAATGATAGTGTTTTCCAAACACTTAAAGGCATCAAATTTATACTTGCCCCGAGATCAGCTAAGGCAGTAAATTCTTCGGTTTTGTTAAAAATGCAAGGCAACACAAAACTACCGGGATCTCCAAGTTTTTCCAGAAGTTCTTTAAGAATAACTGCAGAACAGTTTTCATTTAAGCGTGTGTTGACAAACTCAGCCATCTTTTCCTTCTTGTTAAGCAATTCCTTGAATGCTTTGACGAATTTCGGCATTTGGACAAGTGCTTCAACGAGGATAATGTTGAAATTCATTTGAGAGATCATCTTCATAAAGGAAGTGATTTGTGCATCCTCTTTAGTAAGCAATTTGCTTTTGTCTAACCGAGAAGGATAAGGGATGTTGGGTTTATATGTGGAAGGTGAGGTTGGTGAAGGGTTTTTCTTGGGTACTTCTTTATTAAGAGGTGGAGACGGTAATGGAGAACTAATACTAGGCGTGGGAGTAGGAGGGATAAATGGTGGTGGAGGAGGTGTAGATGGAGTAACTGGGGGAGGGATAGATGGTGTCACTAAGTTTGCTCCACTGCGTGTAGTAATAGCACTCACATTCGCTCTTGGGTTGGTGACGGTATTTGAGGGAAGAGAGCCCGACTTTTAAGAAAAATTTAAAACAACTAAGCTAAATACAAAATAAGCCAATAAGATTGTCAAGCTTATAGCTTAATTCGTATAAAAACCTAGATAGAAATAAAAAGATAAACTTTTTACTCAAATAAGCAATAAGATTAAGTAAAATTAATGCTTAATCCGAATTAAAAACAAATCAAAGAACAAGAAGAGTAGAATAAGATGTATAATGAAAACTTGATTAAAAATAAGATTCAACAACAAAATTAAAAGACTTACTTGAATTAAAGGCAAGAAATTTAAGGTGCAAAACAAGATAATTGAATTGACAATTAAGTAAATGACATGAAAATAAATGTGCAAGTAATGAAAATGGTGGAAGACTAGTTTGTCAAAATAGCCAACAAGTATGAAAATGAAATGAAGCTCTCTATTTATAGGTGAATGGGGAGGTTAGCATGTGTTGCTCCTTTCTTTCTTCTCTCGTCTGTTCGTCTTTATAAATTCTTCGACTTTTTCGACTTTGTCTCGGGATTAATTAAACTTGTCTTGTAATTTCTTCATTAATTAGACTTGAGTTCTTCGGCTTTATTAAACTTCCGTCTTTAGACTTTTATTCGATAAATCTTCAGAATAGGCCTTGGACTTCCGTTCTTTTTGCACTCTTGATCTTTTGACTTCGTCTTTTGTCTTTTTTTTCTTTGATAAAAGCCCGTGAAAGCCTGTGTTTTCTTCCCTTTCACATTTTGGTCCTAAATCACAACAAAAACACAAACCACGTATAATTCCGACATTTACGACATAAAATACACGTTTTGTCTTGGTTATTATTATAATTAAGTGGTAAAAGGATAAGTGTTTTCACACTTATTAGCCCTTGAATCCCTTAAGAAATATAAGATGGAATCTTGCGACCCCGTAGATTCTCCAATGGTTGAACGAACTAAGCTGGATGCAGATCAACATGGAGTTGCCGTTGATCCGACACTTTATCGTGGAATGATCGGTACCCTTCTGTATATCACAGCTAGTCGACCTGATATTCAGTTTGCTATATGTATGTGTGCTCGGTATCAAACTCGGCCTACTGAGTTACACTTAGCTACGGTTAAACGGATCTTTCGGTATCTTAAAGGAACCATTAATCGGGGACTTTGGTATTCAAGGACTCTTCGATTGCACTAATGGCATATGTAGATGCGGATCACGCGGGTTGTCAAGATACAAGGCGTAGCACGAGTGGAACTTTGCAACTACTAGGAGATCGACTAATTAGTTGGGCATCGAAAAGGCAGAAAAGCGCTGCAATTTCAAGTACGGAAGCAGAATACATACCTATGTCTGGTTGTTGTGCTCAAATTCTTTGGATGAGATCACAATTAACCGACTATGGTATAGGTTTCAACAAAATTCCGATGTACTGCGCAACAAAAGTGCAATTACCTTATGTTGCAACAATGTTCAATTCTCCCGGTCGAAGCATATTGACATTCGCTACCATTTCATAAAGGAGCAAGTGGAAAATGGAGTGATCGAGATTTACTTTGTCCGATCTGAGTATCAATTGGCGGATATTTTCACGAAGGCTTTAAATCGCGCTCGAATGGAATTTTTGGCCGACAAGCTAGGTTTGAGAACATTCTCGCCCGAGACTCTAAAGGAATTGGCAGATGAAGCGAAAGAATAGTGGTGGTAAACTATTCTCCGTATCCTTGGTGATCATCTGTATATATTGTTTATATTTTTATCCACAAAAGCAAAATACAAAAATATAAAACCATATAAAAACCATAAAAATTGAAAAATTTAGAAAAATCCAAAAATATTTCTACTTTATTTTTCAAAGGCATGTCTTTTGGTACGATAATATTTACGGCCTTAGAAATATCGATTAATATTGACACGGCGCCATAAATAGAGTTCGTACAAAAGTTGTAAATATTTCATAAAACATGCCCATATGGCTTGTAGTTATTTCAGACTACAACCCGTTTTTCATATTCAAGCCAAGTATTTCATTTGAAAGCTTTGGCTCAACAACGGGAATTAATTTTCTCGGGCATGGTTTACTTTATAACCATGTAAGGGATTGTGTTTACGTTATAACACAATCTAACACGGATAAATGTACGCATCATGCATTTATTTGTTACAACAAGAGAAATCTTGTTTTTATGAAGTTATCATCTCTACAATCATAGCAATCTACAACTGGTATCTACATACTCGACGATGCGACTACTCAAACGGCGACTACAGCTCTTTCAATAGAACACGGGTCAAAAATTGAGGGGGAGCAATTGTCAAGCATTCAGAATCTTCGATGCCGAAAGTGCCAAGCTCATTAATTAGTGTCAAGACAACAATACCAATCGTACATGTGATATCAATAGATAACTTCAGACGTGACGAGACGACCAACATTTGCAGACAAGAACCATTTGATCTTATCACATGATGTTTTCATCAATCAGGTCCAACCTTGTCAATTCATTCTTATATGGTGAATATGTGATCATGTTACAAATCGGTATCATATCTCACAATTTGGTATCATGAAGATAATTGGATTTGCCTTTTTCTTCCCAAAACCTTTGTTAAATTTTTTATTAAAAAAATTGATATTAAAAACATTGATTGGGTTAATATTTTTAATATGGGGGAGAAAATGTGATTTAATATGAGAAATGATTAATCAAAAATGGTTTGACTTAACATGATGGCTCATCCCGACATGTGCAAAATGTTTTCGAATATCATGGCATATGTTAAGGGGGAGCAAAATGGATTTGCTATACCAAAATGGATTTCATGGTGACATTTACTTACCCTAAACCCATTTATCTCACGAAGATGAAGATTGTGGTGACATAAGGATGGTAGGATAGGTTAAGTCCAATGATTCGTCCAAAACTAGAGGAATCTTCCCAAGGACATTCCATAGTTAGAAATAGTAGTCCTTAGGAAAGATGGAGAAAGATTTTGAATGTAGCTGAATGCCGACCAAGTACTTATGTTAGCACTGGAACAAATACAACAAGGTGCTAGTTATGACGTATTGGTAAGCATTGAAGGGGTTGAAGAATGAAAAATAATTTTAAAGATAAAGGGTCTAAAGAAAGAAGCCCTCCTTACAACTTTAGGCAGAAACCGGGTCAACACATATGCTATTGAGATAATTTTAATGATGCTCGATATTGAAGATAGACATCATGGACCCAGTGATGCATTGCACAACCCATCCGAGCTAACTCATATATCTCTTAAAAGGTATTTGTTTTATTACACGGAGACAACACATTATCTATCGATTTACTCACTCCGAATATATTGATATTGAAAAGGTGGCACTCCTCTTCAGCCTCCGATCACTAAAATACAAAATGCATGGTCGAGTCTAGAGCCATTTGAGATCATCAAATATCTCATTAGGACATACTTTCATAATTCCTTGCTTCTTCACACTCTGTGAAAAGTAAGAAAGATATTAAGAGTCCTACGCAAAATCTTCATGATCTTGCGTGAACATCCGAGTAATACGAAAGTATTTACAATGAAGATGGAAATCCTTCTTGAGCGAATATCAAAAAGCTCATGGTAGGTGACTTGTGAGATTCTTTATGAATCAAACTTGTGATAACTGAAAAGCAACAGTTGTTTAATTCTTAACTGAACTTAAACACGTTCCAGGCCTCTATGCAATATTTTAGTGATCTTGCCAGAACACTCAGAGTGACACTCCATAGTGTTCACAGTGATGAGTGGAAATCCTTCTAGTGTTAACATCAAACAGCACTTGGTAGGTAACTTGCAAGATTCTTTATGAATCAAGCTCGTGACAACTGGAAAGCAACGATGGTGTGATTCTTTAATGAATCAAACTTGTTCCAGGAATCGAAATTGACGGCTTCAATCATGCGGATAATTTTATCCAAATGATTCGCTCTTTACGTTCGCAGTCAGCTTTGGACGTTCGAGTAAAGAGAACGGGTTTACCCGCGAAATCTTGTCAAGGAGATTTTTAATTAAATCTACCTGCCACAAGCACGATATTTAATATCGTCCAACGGTCTTCACCGACCGGAGGTAAAATGCCACCAAATTAGAATGAAATGTTCAAAGCCATTTCGTTCGTGTCTACTTATGTCACGGCATTTGAAGACGGTGGCGTTGCGGAATCCGAAAAGAAGTCGTACCCGCATGCTTATACTTTATGCACTTAATACTTCATCTAGTTCTAGAAAGCCTAAAGGTCAAGTCTTCCGCTGTATCAAACTCTGAAGCTTTCAAGTATTACGAAGGTATAAGTATGTGGGACATAAAGTCACGAAGAGGTGAAGATCACAAGTGATGGATACACAAGATCAAGGCAAAATATTAATGCTCAAGATTGATATCTAAGATCACATCAAAATGTTCACCAAAAAAGAAAAAGAAAAGAAAGACGAAGACTACGAGCTCAAGATAAGCATAGAATGCTAGGTTTATTTTATTATTGTAACTTGGGTAACGCCCTTGTTTGGAGTGACCTCCCTTAGGGTATAACTTATATCGTACAAATTTTATGTCAAAAATTTTATTTTGGACAAAATTTATGATATTAAGTTATATTTTGGATTTAATCGTGACATAGTGACGAGACAAACTGACAAAAGTGATGAGACAAAGTGACAAAATTTATTTGACGAGACCAAGAAAAATGGCTATATTTTTAGTGGCTACGGATTTTTTGATCGGGTATTCTTATTTGAAGTTGAAGACGGATTTTTTCGAAGGCGTGCACTTATTTTATCTTTGAAAGATAACTTGTTCGTGCTTAATCTCAGAATGAAGACTTGTTTATCTAGTTTCCGGGTTCGGGGTGGTTGGTTGATGACTTGGATAACTATCACTTAAATGAGTTACATTATTGTACTCAGTGTCACGCACATAGTCGACGTGGATAATTTCAAGAGGTGTCGTGCTTATATACTTCTTCAGTAATATATTGGGTACTTAGAGATTTCTCCACCGTTCCTCATTCAACAATAGTGCAAGATTAAGTCACAAGATCGAAGTATTTTTATTTAGTTTCACGTTTGGTATATCTAGTTCATTCCATCAGTGGTCACTTCAAATTGCCTATAAGGGGGTTGGTAAAGATGGCCATGGAGAGTTTATGAGTAGAGAATTTCGATCAGCAGCTGATTCTCTCAAAATATATAATTCAACTTATTTATTATTCTCACGAGATTTTAGGTACATGTGCGTACGATTTATTGCTGGTTCCGAGGTTTCGAAACCATCAAGGGGGAAGAAGAAGACATTTTGAATGCACAACGAGTACACGTGATGAACTTCATACCTTCTTTATTTGAAGACATTCCTTGAAGACAATTGTCATAACCGCAGAGACAATCAGTGTTTTAACTTGTGGCGTTATCAGTCTCTAAAACGGTACACTATTGTTCGATGTTTAATTGTTTTGATGTTGCAATTATTCATCATCATTATCCTATATGGAGAGATATGTACTTCCGGGACTTAATTGACTCTGGTGCATCTCCGGAAGAAGATATGTGCATTTCCGGGACTTACACGATGTCAACTTCATGAGTGGGATAAAGTGTCTACTTCAGTACTTGAGCTTCATACATGGGATTGGTTTCCTTTCTTCACTTACGTGGGGGAAGAAATGTTTTGATTCTTTCTAGTATGCATAACTTGAACTCTTAGGGGGAAGAAAAATTCAGAAGAATTATTCAAGCGTGAGAAGAGAAGTTGTTGATCTACTTGGTGTGCCCCAAACTTTCAATCGCTCATAGCAACATTATCATTTCATATGATGGGGTTTGCTTGTTAAATTCCGTTGTGTGCTTAATCATTCGAAGCTTTATTCAAAGCTTTGAAACTGCTTATGAGGATTGTCGGTTTAGGGGGAAGCTATTAAAAGCTTCTACATCAAGAGTATGTGGTATGAATTAGGGGGAAGTTAATTCAGAAGCTTCTCCTTAACCAGAAGTATATTAGTTACTTAGCTCGTGTCGTTACAGTATTTCTACTACAAGTTACTATAAAGATGAGTCGTTTTGAAGTGAAGACTTGAAGTCAAAGGCCTTAGAAGACTTTATCAGCATTGGACGCTTCATGGAAGCTTTTGTTCTTAATCATTATGTACTTGTTAGGAAAAATATTTTAAGGAATTCAACACGTCGTCCCATGGGGGAAGATTGTTGGAAATTCACTTTATGTGACGACATTTAAGAATTCCCATTAGTTATCATAGTCACACACGCATAGACTAGATTAGTAAACTATGTATAGTTTAGGTGGTGTCTGACTATATATACCCCTCCAAGGCTTCCAAGGAGGGGTTGTTGTTTGTGTTTTTCCATTTTCACTTTAATAGATTTTCTCTTTCTTTACACACACAACCTCTCTGTCTCTCTCTCCAACAATGGCTACCACCACCATATAACACCCTACTAGACCACCGGATCCATAAATGGCAAACCTACATATTTTTTGTTCAGGTAAGCCTTGATCGGGCTCGAAGACTTGCACTGGTTATTTGGTTTGCGTATGAACAACATTTATGCAGAAAAAAAAACAGTCGAGGAAGCTCATGTTGCTGGAATAGTTACTGATGTTTTGGAGAATGCAGGAACAAATCAAGTCATCAATGCATCTCAGACACAAGCTCTTCTTCACGAAATGGCACTTAAATTGTTGTAATGTCGCCACCAACTACCACTAACCAACGCTACTACCATGTAACAGACTGGATTTGAGTTGTATCAGTTCATAGTCAGTGTTTGTAGATGGAATGAATTGAAACAACACATCCGAAAAGAATTGAAGCAACATCGCCCCAAAATGCCCCGCTGCAGAGCGCGTGTAACACCCCCAAATATTCATATTTTAGTTCAGCGGAAGAGTCGTTGGTGTTACGGGATAGCACATTACTCAAATCATAGACAACGCTTAAAAATCGCGTTTAATAATAAAGCATTTTCCATTCATAAACATCAAATTACATAGGTCCTCAGGTCATAGTATATCATACAAATTTACAAAACATTTGAATGGAAAATTTTTATTTGAATGCGGGCCATAAATTCTTGTCGTCTTCCCGAGAATTACCTTCAAGTACATGAGATAAAACATGTTAAAAGTCAGCGAAACGCCGAGTGAATTCATAGAGTTTAATAAAAACCATTAGTATATCACCGGTATATAATTATTACCGAAAATCATTTTGTACAAATCTTTGTCGTAGGCTATAAAATAGGCCAAAGACATTTTGTACGAATCTTTTTCGAAAAACATAATATAGGCTTTTGCCTTCAAAATCATTATACGAACCATTGTCGTAAAAACATCATACAATACGTTTTATAACATTGTATAGAATTCAATAAAAACCGTTATATGAAAATGGTTATGTAAAATCAAAACACGAACATAATATCAATAATAAGACACCGTATTGCTAGTCAGGCAATATATTATAATTCAATGCGTATATCAATATTTTCGTTATTGGATAATTATAAGCCGCATGACATTGCTACCTTACTATAATCACGCTTATTTAAATCTTCTCATACATAAATTCGCTTACCAATCAATGTGGCACGACGGGGATCAACCGTCAAGGCGCGAACTGGGGTGATCTTCCTCAAATAGTACTATTATATACATAAGCGTCTACCAAATCCCGGTAATTCACAATTCATGCTAATGGGACTTTTAGTGACATAACCTAACTAATTATAGTCTATTTTATTTCATTCATCGGGTCATATAATCATTCATCGGGTCATATAATCATTCGGGTCCATATCAATAAGCAAACAATCGAGACAACTGGTGTCCTATTTTATTAAAACTAACATGTTATCTGCCTCGCGGGTTTATAAAAAATTCATAAAACATTTAAAAGAGTGCGAGGCTATGAACTCACGTTGATTGGGAAAGGCGGGTTATCGGCGATTTGGATGTACGTTACGTGCTTCAATCACGGAAACCTAGACAAATAATACTCGGTCTTAAACTCTTGTCCAATGACTTTATAAAAATAATGGTTATGTATATATGATGATATCATGAGTATGATGATGATCAAGTGAGATTTTATCTCTTCATACAACATTATAGTTGTTATGTGTTAGTCAATTTAGACTAGTTATACTAGTTTCATTCCATTTACATACGGGGCCTAATAGGCCCATTAAAAGTTCAATTCATTATATTAGCCCATTTATACTTTTTAATACCAGGCATATACTCATATGTTGGGCCCAAGTGGGTTAAGCCCATGAGTAAGTCCATTAGTGTTAAGCCAAACTAGTTGGGCTAATGGTCCAATAAGGCTACTTTGGCCCATTATAGTTCATAAATTATAAAGCTCGGGTTTATCGGTTTTTACTTGTCTAATGTGTTTACACATCAGTATATGAGTTATAAAAATGTTACATTAGACGGGTCCAACCGTCTAAGTTTTATTTGGCGAAAACGTTAATCTTTCGGTTTTAGCCGAAAAGACGTAATACTTATATATAGTTTCATAACTTTAGAAAACATTTGAGTCTTTACTTTTATAAAAATGCCATACTTATTTATCATAGTATACAACTCATTTTATAAATATTATTATTAGTTAATGGGTTTTATATAGTTATTTTATAATAATATTACTTGAGTGCTCATTTTATATTATATACTTTTATTTACAAATCTGATTATCAAAGTCACTTCCACCATTTTTGCCATATCTTGAGTTCCACAAGGAGATAGAAGCTCAAATTTGACCAGTACAAACTACATGATATGTGCTACAAATAACTCCGATATAGCTACTGCTCAATCATCCTCTAAGTATTCCTAATAATTCGTCCAAAACAGACTATACAGATTTGTACCTCGATAGTATTTTGATCATATCTTGCTCATTTTAATAATTCCATTGAGTGGCTAAATCACCACATATGTAAAAATCATATATATAACTGTATATTTAATAATCCAAGCCATTTTACCAAGTGATCATATGGTTACTTACTGTTTTTATACAGCCTATGAATCTAACCAAGATTTTAACATCTTTACTTGTTGATTTTAGTCTTTTTAACCAAATCTATTAACACCAAATCCCACATAATATTTTGATCATCATTCATCATCATATACATATACATTTATAAAGAAAATACGTGATTACTTTTACAAAATAACAAGATGATAGGAAGAAACAATCTCTATACCACCAAAGTGATGAAAAGGTTGAGATTTTGGATGAACAAGGCTTGGTTCTTGTCACCAAATCTTTAATATTGGCAAATGAACTTTTGAGTTCTTCAAATGGATGAACACCTTCATGGAAATCAGCCCTAAACCTCCTTGGAAACTTCTTTTTAGATGTTAATATCACCTCAAATCATCATGCCTTCAAAGGGTTATCATCTTATGCAAGTTAAACATAAGATTTATGGTAGAAATTTGATCAATAGTGGTGTTTGGTGATAGAGTATGGACGGAAAAGGGAGGGAGTAGAGAGAGTTTTGGAGTGGTTTGCATGTATCAAATGAGAGAAATGGTTTGGTGTTAGTTGTTTTATGTTTAAGTTGTTTTGGAAGGAAAGGGAGGACAAGTGTCCTTCATGAGTATAAGAAGTTGCCACCAAAGGTGGTGTGGTGTCCTTGTCTTGGCCACCCATACTGGGGGTGAGGCAAGTGTAAACTTGTCTCATCTCCACTAATTTACGGGTACTCCTCGATTCTAGTTTCCTCGATTTACGTGCCCTCGGGTCGATTTATGAAAAACGTTTTTATAAATTATGAATCAACGGCACAAAACGAATATAATAAAAATTGTCTCATAAAAAACGGAGTTCAAAAACGTAAATACGTAAACCTAGGGTTTCCGGTTTAGTCGTAAAGGGCGTTAAATTATGCACGTAAGCCTTATTTCAACCCGTAAATTTGTGATTTTATGAACCAACACAAATAAAATTTCCAAAATAATATTCGAGAATAAATTTATTTCCTGAAATGTCGGACTGTCACAAAAACGGTGTATGTAAACGTAAGCACGTAACGTAGAATTCTCTAGTTTAGACGTAGTCAATGCTACTTTAAGACGTAAACCCTTATTTCTTCCCAAAAATGAGTGAGTTAATAAATTAACAATAAAATAATAATTTTGAATAATACTTGAGAATAAAATATCGACCTTAAATTGACGGATTGTCCCCCTAAAAGAGGATCTTTGTCCTCAAAGATCAATTTATCTTACTACTCGCTTCTTATAGAGTTAGAGACACGTGGGTATTTCCTCCACGTTCGGTCTTTTCTCGCAAGTGTAAATCATTACAATTACGCGAGTTTCATCAAACATAATTACGGGAATACGACCAGGCTTAAGTTGACTTACTTTCTCTATCCATGATGTTCACGGGTTTTTGATGAATGCAACTTTTCGCCAATCCAAACTTCATTAAGAAATAATCAGATTTTCACTTGATAGACATTTTATCAAGTTCGATATACAAAACATAATTCACGCAGCCCTTGAAAACCTAGGGTAGATCCAGCTTACATGCATTTCAAACCAACTTTTTACATTATCTCAATGTTCCCATACAACGGGGACTTATTTTCCCATGATCTTTCAGATCATCAATTAACTTTTCCATGGTGAAATTTTTTGGCATAACTTCGCTACCCATCCTGCACTTCAAGATCTACCTCTCACAATGGGTGTATTTTGTAAGGTTAGGTTTGTCGTCATAGGCAACTTAAACCTAAAAGACATGTCCAACTCACAATGGGTGTATGTCGGGTGTCTTCATCCCAACTCCCACCTACAGGTGCTCCTATATTTAGATCCTCACAAGATTCGATCTCAATCCTAATACGATAATTATCAATGATAATCCCTCCAAAGGAAAGCGATTATCCTGTTCATTACCAAAGGTCAACTATTCAAACATAAAACAAGACTTCTAGTGTTTGTATCGTTCTTTCACCCTGTCCCTTCGATTGGGGTGGTAAACAGTACTCTCAACAAGGTTCGTTCCCAATGATTCTTAAGGAAATCTCTATAAATTCGATGCGAAGCGAGGATCTTGATAGAGATGATCGATACAGGCACACCATGTTTACACAACTCCTTTAAATACAAAAGAGTCAAATTCTCCATCGAGAATCTATCATTAACGGGAATGATATTAGCAGATTTGGTCAGTCTGTCGACGATGACCCAAATCGAATCAAATTCAAATGATGACCTTGGAAGATTTGTGATAAAATCCATGGTGATTCTATCCCACTTCCAAACATGATTAATAAGCTGTAGAAGCAATCCTTATGGATTTTGGTGTTCAACCCTAACCTTCACAAAAGTTAGATGTTTACCAACGTATGTTGCGGTGTCTGCTTTCATATTTGGCCATCAGTACAACTTCTTCAGATAAGATACATTTAATCAGAAATGGCATGAATAGAATACTTAAACTTATGAGATTCTAACATGACTAAATCTCAAAATCCTCCATATTCAGGCCACCACAAATCACCTTTTAAACATTTAACGCCATCGGCTCCTATTTCTAGTGGTTCTCATTAGCCATGAGACCCTTAATTATTATCTATATTATCCTTCTTTACAAGCATTGGGTATTTTTAAATTGCTCGGGCAAATTATTTTGCACGGACATTACTAAGGAACACATCCTAATTGGTTATTTATTCTTTCTATATAACGTGTTAGTAACTATATTCACCTTCCCCGATGAAATAAATATCATGGCCATAATCACTCAGAAATTCTTTCTTCATATTTTCTAAGTTTTAGTTTCTTCTCAACTATTATCTTTATTAGTTTTGCTCAATCCGACGTCTAGAGCGTCGATAAATATTACAAGTAATTAAATAATAAATATTACAAGTAATTAAATAATAAATATTAAATTTTGTGAAACGTAAACGTAAATTTTTTAAATTTCTCAGTTCGTCCAATTATAGAAAAATGTTAAAAATAAATTTGAATTTAGTTAACACGATCTTTGTTGATTTATCGTAAATATTTAATAAGATCTGTAAATGTTCGAAAAATCTTTGTTTATATTTTGGTCAAAAATTTTCTTAGTTGAAGAGCAAAATTTGTCGCTCCAAATTTTAAGTCATGGTTTAAATATTTTCCTCAATTCTTCCTGGGTTGTCTTGAGGTATACACAAACATCTACTCCTAAGGGAGTTTAGTTAAATGATCTGGTTATAAGGGAATGATTCCTTAAAAATCCTTCGATAAATATTTGTCAAAACATTTTTGCACTTTCTTTTTGGTATAACCCAAAGCCTTAATGACTCTAATCTTTGAAGAGTCAATATAGATTCCATTGTCTATTAATCACACTGTTAAATAATGTGTAGGATCAAGCCTTAAATCACATGTTAAATACTCAAGGTACATGTTTTCATTGCTCGACCAACTCGGGGCAGTCTATAAATGATTATTAACTCCTTCTTATTCTTAGAAACAAACAGATGGTCCTTAATGATCACAATCATGAACTTATTAAAATAAAACTTACATACGCGATTCATCAAATTCGTGAATGCTACATGTGCATTGGTCAATCCAAACGACATCACGTGAAACTCATAATGTTCATTACGAGTTCTGGGTGTAGTGATTGGAATAGATAATCTTTTTCGCGGACGCGAAGTTGATGATAACCATGCCGTGGATCAAATTTTTGAATACACGCTAGAACCTTGTAAATGATCGAACAAATCTTCCATCTTGGGTAATGGATATATAAATTTTTGATCGTCAATTTACTTAGTTCACGGTAATCCATGAATATAAGGAATGATAACACCATGGCTCTTCATGATGACGAGCTCAGCAGAATAAAAGCTTTCTCCGACAACTCTCTCAGTTGTACGGTAACTCTTTCGATTCAGATGGTGCTGATGTACAGTGCACATGCCACATGTGCAGCACCGGGAATATAATCAATACAAAATTCAACTTGCCTTATTGGCAGAAGTCTAGGTAATTCATCAGCAAATACCTCAGAAGTTTCAAATAACAGGAACATCTTTTAATAAACTCACCTTAGGTTCTTTCTAGATTACAAGATCTATGACAAGTTCACAACCATTCATGGTATAGTTTCAAGCTCAAATGCAGGATATGGTCACCCATCGGGAATTATTTAGATCACCTTTGATAATTCTTTTAGGGGAATTCTACTCGGGTTCCCATCAATTAAGACAATGACATCATGTCATAATCAACCAATCTATTTTTAATGGCACTACCAACCTTCCAGTTTCATTACCGTTGATAAGACGAGAACTTCTCAAAAACTAATAATAACTCATAACCCTCCACAAATTCAAGGATATCTGGAGACATAACTAACCTTAAAAGAGTAACGTCAAGGCATAATTTACGCGAGAGAATTTCAAGTCAGATACAGACGAAAACTTTAACGAATATGAGTATATCCCATGTTTTCATGAATTGAGTACGCATTCGAAAGCACCTCGGATCGTTACCCAGGTCATTCAAATGAAATCTAATCAAAAGAAATGATAGAAACGTCGATACACCCAGTCGGGTATCAACACTCGGTAATTAGATACTTTCCAAATAATCTCACCATGAGAGAATTAGACAAGAAGGGGAGGTCAATTGTCAAATAAGACATTTTCCACGGATGAGTAAATCCGATTTGGAAAAAAATAAATGGTACGGGCACATATGTAGGTGTTCCTAACAATATGTCCCTATTTTGCACTTCTTGCAGATCTCATAAAAATTCAATCTTTCATAATTACAAAAAGAATGTAATGTTTAGTAACAAATTTATGGTGACTACTAATCAGCCTTGCATGGTTCCTTCCAAATTGTACGTAGGCGCGCAACTTTTAGGATTAACGATGCAATACTCAATTCGTCAAAATTTTGTCATCATGTTTAAAATATATATTCATGACTGAATATGAAATAAAAATAAAACGATTTTACCGAAATGTTCATCATTATGAAAGCATTTCCATTTACAAGATGTTTGATAAAAACTTTATTTCAATAGTAGTTACTTAATAGTACTAATTTAAATAACTCATATGAAAATAAGAATTTCATATTTTCTTCGGATGGTACTGCATTCCTTATAAAAAGAATGAGTGATCTACAAAATGAGTGATGAAGAGTTGTTCACCAAGAACTAACTACAATATAATAGGTAATGAGCTTAGCCAATTAATTATGAGGTTCACGACCTCGATGGCACTCAGGAATACAAAGAGAAAAATCTACAACGTAACTCAAATTGAGTTGAGTACTTGTTCAATGGTTGCATCACTAATGCGAACATTATAAAAAAGCAAGAAAAGATAGATAACATCGATACATGTAAAATTTAGCAATCAAAGGTAGTCTTTTCATTAACCACAAACAAGTAAAAAATTGTTCCGTAACACATTACGTGTCGCCATGTCATACAATTCCAAGGACTCATCCTACCAACTGATGTCTTAGTTAAGTTAGGGATTTTAAAAGATACCACAATAAATACTAATCTAAAAGAGTCATTAGGTGTTCCACCTGTCCGGGAAGATCCATCGGTCCCAATTTATAATAAGATTTCTTCAATTTATTTCTTGGACACTGGGCATCCTCGTCATTGGATAATGGCCTAGGAACAACCCTTAACACGAACCAACAATCATTTAAAACCTTATAATTCAACCACAGGACTTAACGACTTCCTCTTAACAATCTCATATTTCATACAAGTTAAATTTGATTTTATTCAAGTTTTCAACCAACTTATACTCAATGCTACATCCTACCTCATTTTCCAATACTTCAACCTTATTCTTAGACCTTGAAAGGGAAATAAAAGCTCGATATGAATAACACTTAATTATTAATCCTATAGCTCTTACAACAATAATTATCAAATGAGTTACTATTATGAAATGACTCACACATTTAATTAGACTTCTCGGAAAGGTACAAGTGGCATGAGGCTTTTGGGTAAAGGCTCCAATGACAGCCTCAAGTGCAACATTCACCTCTTCGATTTCAAATTTAAGAATTGGGTGACAACGAATCAGATGACACCTTTCCAGGTGGTAAAGTTTTGTCAAACTCCACTCTATAAGGAAAGATCGTCATGACATCGATATCAGATTTAATCTCGCCATTTCTTCTTCAAGATCATAATCAACTAATATCAATATTTCTACGAATATCAACCATTTTGTTGGGATCATAAATATCCACAACTTGGTTTAGATCTGGAATAGCTAGAATTCCTACGGGAATAGCTTCGATTGATTTGCTAGGGGAGTTAGGGTTTCTTGTGACAATCTACGTCGTATAAATATCTCGTATAAGTATTAAAATAATCATCAAACAATCATGTAATCAAATTACAATATATATATATATATATATATATATATATATATATATATATATATATATATATATATATATATATATATATATATATATATATATATATATATATATATATATATATATATATATATATATATATATATATATATATATATATATATATATATATATATATATATATATATATATATATATATATATATATATATATATATATATATATATATATATATATATATATATATATATATATATATATATATATATATATATATATATATATATATATATATATATATATATATATATATGTATATATAATCCAAGTTATATAAATATATATTAAAATAACACTTCTCAGTCTGGCCTTGTCGGTAACTCGGAAATTCTTCGGCACCGTTATAGTCAAAAGATTTTTACACATTTTATTAAAAATATTTATGGCTAAAAGATTTTGAAATATTTTATTCAAAACCTTGGTTTTAAAAATCTTTCGTTCTCTATAACGAGAGCTCTGGTACCAAACTGTAACACCCCCAAATATTCATACTTTAGTTCAGCGGAAGAGTCGTTGGTGTTACGGGATAGCACATTACTCAAATCATAGACAACGCTTAAAAACCGCGTCGTTTAATAATAAAGCATTTTCCATTCATAAACATCAAATTACATAGGTCCTCAGGTCATAGTATATCATACAAATTTACAAAACATTTGAATGGAAATTTTTATTTGAATGCGGGCCATAAATTCTTGTCG
Organism: Glebionis coronaria; assembly: GCA_025667525.1. Classification (NCBI taxonomy): domain Eukaryota; kingdom Viridiplantae; phylum Streptophyta; class Magnoliopsida; order Asterales; family Asteraceae; genus Glebionis; species Glebionis coronaria. Next base: position 109,561,901 of record CM046874.1, read on the forward strand.
TCTTTCCGAGAATTACCTTCAAGTACCTGAGGTAAAACATGTTAAAAAGTCAGCGAAAACGCCGAGTGAATTCATAGAGTTTAATAAAAAACATTAGTATATCACCGGTATATAATTATTACCGAAAATCATTTTGTACAAATCTTTGTCGTAGGCTATAAAATAGGCCAAAGACATTTTGTACGAATCTTTGTCGAAAAACATAATATAGGCTTTTGCCTTCAAAATCATTATACGAACCATTGTCGTAAAAACATCATACAATACGTTTTATAACATTGTATAGAATTCAATAAAAATCGTTATTTGAAAATGGTTATGTAAAACCAAAACACGAACATAATATCAGTAATAAGACCCCGTATTGCTAGTCAGGCAATATATTATAATTCAATGCGTCTATCAATATTTTTGTTATTGGATTATTATAAGCCGCATGACATTGCTACCTTACTATAACAAACAACGGGTAGCTAACCTGTAATTCCTTTTCCCATCTAAAACAGCGTGTCGTCACAATAATCACGCTTATTTAAATCTTCTCATACATAAATTCGCTTACCAATCAATGTGGCACGACGGGGATCAACCGTCAAGGCGCGAACTGGGGTGATCTTCCCCAAATAGTACTATTATATGCATAAGAGTCTACCAAATCTCGGTAGTTCACAATTCATGCTAATGGGACTTTTAGTGACATAACCTAACTAATAATAATCAATTTCATTTCATTCATCGGGTCATATAATCATTCATCGGGTCATATAATCATTCGGGTCCATATCAATAAGCAAACAATCGGGACAACTGGTGTCCTATTTTATTAAAACTAACATGTTATCTCCCTCGCGGGTTTATAAAACATTTCATAAAACATTTAAAAGAGTGCGAGGCTATGAATTCACGTTGATTAGGAAAGGCGGGTTATCGGCGATTTGGATGTACGGTACGTGCTTCAATCACGGAAACCTAGACAAATAATACTCGGTCTTAGACTCTTGTCCAATGACTTTATAAAAATAATGGTTATGTATATATCATAAGTATGATGATGATGATCAAGTGGGATTTTACCTCTTCATACAACATTATAGTTGTTATGTGTTAGTCAATTCAGACTAGTTATACTAGTTTCAATCCATTTACATATTAAGGCCCAATAGGCCCATTAAAAGTTCAATTCATTATATTAGCCCATTTATACTTTTTAATACCAGGCCTATACTCATATGTTGGGCCCAAGTGGGTTAAACCCATGAGTAAGTCTATTAGTGTTAAGCCAAACTAGTTGGGCTAATGGTCCAATAAGGCTACTTTGGCCCATTATGGTCCATAAGTTATAAAGCTCGGGTTTATCGGTTTTTACTTGTCAAATGTGTTTACACATCAGTATATGAGTTATAAAAATGCTACATTAGACGGGTCCGACCGTCTAAGTTTTATTTGGCGAAAACGTTAATCTTTCGGTTTTAGCCGAAAAGACGTAAAACTTATATATAGTTTCATAACTTTAGAAAACATTTGAGTCTTTACTTTTATAAAAATGTAATACTTATTTATCATAGTATACAACTCATTTTATAAATATTATTATTAGTTAGTGGGTTTTATATAGTTATTTTATAATAATATTACTTGAGTGCTCATTTTATATTATATACTTTTATTTACAAATCTGATTATCAAAGTCACTTCCACCATTTTTGCCATATCTTGAGTTCTACAAGGAGATAGAAGCTCAAATTTAATCAGCACAAACTACATGATATGTGCTACAAATAACTCCTTTATAGCTACTGCTCAATCATCCTCTAAGTATTCCTAATAATTCGTCCAAAACAGACTATACAGATTTGTACCTCTATAGTATTTTGATCATATCTTGCTCATTCTAATGATTTCATTGAGTTTGCAACTCACCACATATGTAAAAATCATATATCTAACTGTATATTTAATAATCCAATCCATTTTACCAAGTGATCATATGGTTACTTACTGTTTTATACAGCCTATGAATTTAACCAAGATTTTAACATCTTTACTTGTTGATTTTAGTCTTTTTAACCAAATCTATTAACACCAAATCCCCACATAATATTTTGATCATCATTCATCATCATATACATATATATTTATAAAGAAAATACATGATTACTTTTACAAAATAACAAGATGATAGAAAGAAACAATCTTTATACCACCAAAGTGATGAAAAGGTTGAGATTTTGGATGAACAAGGCTTGGATCTTGTCACCAAATCTTTAACTTGGCAAATGAACTTTTGAGTTCTTCAAATGGATGAACACCTTCATGGAAATCAACCCTAAACCTCCTTGGAAACTTTTTTTAGATGTTAAGATCACATCAAATCATCATGCCTTCAAAGGGTTATCATCTTATGCAAGTTAAACATAAGATTTATGGTAGAAATTTGATCAATGGTGGTGTTTGGTGGTGGATTATGGACGGAAAAGGGAGGGAGTATAGAGAGTTTTGGAGTGGTTTGCATGTATCAAATGAGCGAAATTGTTTGGTGTTAGTTGTTTTATGTTTAAGTTGTTTTGGAAGGAAAGGGAGGACAAGTGTCCTTCATGAGTATAAGAAGTTGCCACCAAGGTTGGTGTGGTGTCCTTGTCTTGGCCGCCCATACTGGGGGTGAGGCAAGTGTAAACTTGTCTCATCTCCACTAATTTACGGGTACTCCTCGATTCTAGTTTCCTCGATTTACGTGCCCTCGGGTCGATTTACGAAAAACGTTTTTATAAATTATGAATCAACGACACAAAACGAATCTAATAAAAATTGTTTCATAAAAAACGGAGTTCAAAAACATAAATACGTAAACCTAGGGTTTCCGGTTTAGTCGTAAAGGACGTTAAATTATGCACGTAAGCCCTAATTTCAACCCGTAAATTTGTGAGTTTATGAACCAATACAAATAAAAATTCCAAAATAATATTCGAGAATAGATTTATTTCCTGAAATGTCGGACTGTCACAAAAACGGTGTATGTAAACGTAAGCACGTAACGTAGAATTCTCTGGTATAGACGTAGTCGATGTTACTTTAAGACGTAAACCCTTATTTCTTCCCAAAATTGAGTGAGTTCACAAATTAACAATAAAATAATGATTTTGAATAATATTTGAGAATAAAATATCGACCTTAAATTGACAGATTGTCACAGCACGAGCATTAATCCTCGTGTATTAAATATATCAAATTATTTGCAAAAGCTTTAGAAAAATACATTGTACACATTAAATGTATAATATGGCTATGTTTGGCAAGAGCTTTTTTAAAGCTTTTTTAGAGCTGTTAGCTTTTTTGTTAAAAAAATAATCTAATAGCTCTGTTTGGTACAACAATTTTTAAGAGCTGTTAGCTTTTTATTTTCACCAAGTAGCTCTTAAATAAAAAGCTGTCTGATACAGCTTTTTAAATTGTCAAGAGCTGTTAAAGCTGTAGATTACTAATATACCCTCCAACTATATTATAATTTATTTAAATATGTCCTTTTAAGTCATTTTACATTATAATTTTTACAGTTAACAGCTAATATACCAAACACTTCTATTTAAAATAGTGCTTTTTAGTAAACAGCTTACAGCTAACAGCTTACAGTTAACAGCTTTCAGTTAACAGCTTACAGCTTACAGCTAATTTTACCAAACATAAACTTTTAAAAGCTTTAATGCATTGTAAACGCTCTAAGTTTTTGTGCCATTTTGACTTGAATTTATGATACTAGTAAGTTTTATCTTGATAGTTAAAAAACGTTACTCCCTAGTTTGTTAAAATAAGTAAAAACATAAAAATGTTGAATGTTCACATGTGTTGCTCTAAAAACAGCAGAAAAAATAACCCTCACTTGTGAAATGTAATCAGAAGAAATAGACACTACTATTTGTCTGCAATTCCGTACCTCTACAAATTCCATTTCTTCCCCCAGTCACATGTTTCTATCCTTTTAACCCATTCAAAACGCATGAATTGAATTAATTAAATTAAAATAGGGTTAGGGTTTTGAATTCATTTTCAAAATTTAAACTAAAATTAAAAATGGATGTTGAAGAATACCTTCAACAATTCACACTACCAAATCATAAACCGTTACAAAATCATACTATTAATACTCCTAATTTGTTACAACAACCTTCAGTTATTGCTGACGTGGCATGTGGTGGTAGTGAGTTAACTGATTCAGATAAAGTTGTTGACGGTGTACATTTAGCGGTTACTGATGACGTGGCATTTGGTGATCGTGAGTTGAAGACTTCCGTTACGGTTCACGGTGTTGCTGACGTGGCTTGCGGTAGCGAGTTAATGGATTCCGTTAAGGCTGACGGTGCTGCTGACGTGGCGTGTATTGGTAGTGAGCTGACGGTCTCCGTTGAACTTGACGGTGTACCTTTGGCGGTTACTGATGACGTGGCGTGTGGTGATGGTGAGGTAACGGAGTCCGTTAAAGCTGTTGACGGTGTTGATGACGTGGAGCGTGGTAGTGAGCTTACGGATTCCGTTAAGGTTCACGGTGCTGCTGACGTGGCGTGTTGTAGTGAGCTGACGGATTCCGTTGAACTTGACAGTGTACCTTTGGCGGTTACTGCTGACGTGGCGTGTAGTGGTGGCGAGTTAACGGATTCTGATAAAGTTGAATCTGGAGCTTTGGGGGTTGATGATGACGTGGCATGCTGTGGTGGCGAGTTAACGGATTCCGTGAAGGTTCAAGGTGTTGCTGACGTGGCATGCTGTGGTGGCGAGTTAACCGATTCCGTTAAAGTTGACGGTGTTGCTGACGTGGCTGACGGTGTAGAGTGTGAGAAGACTGGTGTTGATGACGTGGCGGATGGTGTAGAGTGTGAGAAGACTGGTGTTGATGACGTGGCGGATGGTGTAGAGTGTGAGAAGACTGGTCTTGATTACGTGGCGCGTGGTAGTGAGTTACCGGATTCTGTTAAACTTGACGGTGTGTCTTTGGCGGTTGGTGATGACGTGGCATGCTATGGTAGCGATTTGAAGGATTCTGTTAAGCTTCAAGGTGTTGATGACGTGGCATATGCTAGTGAGTTCACAGATTCGGTTAAAGTTGACGGCACAGAGTGTAAGGAGAGCGGTGTTGCTGACATGGCATGTGGTGATAGTGAGTTGACAGATTCCGTTAAAGTTGACGGTGTAGAGTGTGAGGGTAAGATTATAGGTGAGAGTGAACCAGAGGCTGTGAGAATGGATGTTATTGCGGAAGGAGATATTGTAGTATCTGATAGTCAGGATAAAGAGGAAGGAAAGGCGGTTGATGTTCAGAAGCAAAATGACGGAAACGCTGATATGGTAACTGACGGTAAGGATGATGCTGTAGGAGGGAAAGCTGCACTCATTAAGGAAGAACGAGTAGTTGCGGATAAAGAGGAAGGAAAGGCGGATAATGTTGAGAACCAAAATGACGAGGAAAATGAGGAGGCGGAGGCGGTTAAAACGTGTGGAAGGATAAGAAAGAGGGAGGAATCATTGCCTGTTAAAAAGCGCGGTCGGCCAAAGAAAACAGGGACGGATAGTTCAAAAGCTACTCCAAAGTCATCGAGTGTGAAGATTAGTGGTAGTGAGGAGGATGAGGATTTTGAGCCTGTGAAAACACCGCCGACTATCAAAAAGCGTGGGCGGCCAAGGAAAAGTGAAGGAAGTGCTGCAAAAGCTACACCAAAATCGGTGAGTATGAAGATGATTAAGAAGGAGGACATGGAAACAGAATCGCAGAATCTGCCTATAAAGAAGCGTGGGCGGCCAAGGAAAAGTGGAGGGGACAGTTCAAAAGCTGTCTTGGAATCAACGAGTGTGAAGACGATCGAGGAGGATGTAGAAACAAAATTGCCTGATCCATCTGTTAAAAAGCTTGGGCGGCCAAGGAAAAGTGGGGAGACCAGTCCAAAAGCTGCCCTGGAATCAACGAGTTTGAAGATGGTTAACGAGGATGAGGACGTGGAGGCTGTAGATTTAGAATTGCCTGATCCACCTGTTAAAAAGTTTGGGCGGCCAAGGAAAAGTGAAGGGAATAGTCACAAAGCTACACTGAAATCGGCAAGTGTGAAGACGATTGCGAAGGAGGAGGAGGAAGAGGATGTTTGCTTTATTTGTTTTGACGGTGGAGAGCTTGTGCTATGTGACAGGAGGTGCGTGATTAATTGATTTTCGGTTTACGCTGTTTTGAGTTGGTTGGAAATGTACTGATTGTGATTTTGTTGTTTTGTGTTTGCAGGGGTTGCCCAAAAGCTTATCACCATTCTTGTATTGACCGTGATGAAGCTTTCTTTCAGACTAAGGGTCAATGGAGTTGTGGTGAGTATATTTGATCCTTTTGCAAATCATTGTCCTTTTGCTTACCATTTACAAGTTCTGTTTTTGCACGGCTGCATTGTTTACATCACAAAATTGAATTTAGTGTGTTAGGATATGGTTAGTTACTCCCTCTGTAAGAAGGAATTTGAGTGTTTACAGTTGAAGTTGCGTGTTTATTTTAACTTGATTATTAGTTAAGTTTGTGCAAACATTGAAGTATGTAGCATACACATACACGAGAGTTAGGTTGGAAAGAGCACACATACTATATTAGTAGTGTTTTTAAGAACAGTTATGTTCTATGCTTGGTAATTTATATTTCATGCGTCTTTGCGGAATGCACATCTATTTGAATTTGTAATTGTAGTTAATTAGTTATGAACGCATCGGACAATTGTCTGTAGTCTAATTTTTGAAACTTGGTCAATTGATAATAAAATATTAGTAAATTAGCTATGTCTATTGCTGTGAATACATTAATACGAATAGTAGATGGTAAATATATTTGTAGTTATCAGTCAAATTCCATACCGTAGATAAAGATTACTCGAGTTGCATCCTGTTACGGAAACAAAGCATTAAGTTCCAATCGCTGTGATCATTATTTCATTCTCTATCCTCTTGTTTTCAGTTTGGTATTTTTGATATTTTCCATCTTTATATCTTGTTATCTGCTCATATTGAGGGTCTGCAGTTTTATATTTCTTTTTGTACCCATGGAAATATTAAATGAACAAAGTGTATGTTTTTTACTTTTAGATTCATTAGGAAACAATTCTAACAAATTTATATTGGTGATAAAGTGGATATAATGGTGAACGGAATGATGTTTCTGGACTTTCGGTTTATCAGGAAACAATTTTAGCTAATTTGTTACATGCTATCTTTGGCTAAGTATATTTTGAGCAACTTTTTTTGTATTATGAGGGGGAGTTTAAAGTACCTTCCGTATCTGATTATAAGTAGTTGAATTATCAACTTTGTTTTTATGTTTCTATTTCTGAATCTCTGTCTCTACTTGCAATTCTTTTCTCGTTAAGCTTTGATTATAATTGGCATCTCAACAACAATGATAACAAACCATTCTTCGAAGTAACTGGGTGATCATCTAATAATGAAACCCAACAGAAATCATCAGGAATTCCCCCAAGGCTCTTGGCCTGGCATCGTTCCACAACTTCTATCTACAGCCAGGGGTGGAGCTAGGAACCCAAACCACCGGGTTCAAATTTTTTTCTTTTACGAGATGACGAAACGTAATATTGCGTTTAGAAATAGAAAAAGAAAAATCAGTGGAATCATAGAAAAATAAAAACTATCCACAGATCCAAGAGGCAATTTTTTTCATAGCAAAAATCATAAAGGTTATTCACTAAACTTATATAATTTGTACTTTGATAACATATCTCACGAGTGGTGAGGTTTAGGTTGTAAGTACAAATTATTTTGTAATCAGCCCAAATCCATTTAGAGGGTTCAAGGGTGCAATAACATAAAGTCAGGGGGTTCAATTTGATAAAATGCATAAAAAAAGTAGAGAATATACAGGTCTGTAAAAAAGTTTCAAAGGTTGACTAGGTTCGCTTGACCCCCCGAGCTGAACGTGGCTCCGCCACTGTCTACAGCCATGTAAGTATGTAACTATCTCATATGGTTTTGGTGGATATGCCATGTATGGATATTGGTTAGTACGTACGTAGACATGGTTTCATGTACAGATTGCTGTTTAATGAAGAACCAGATCAAAGTATGTGGATGTTTGGTGTTGGGTTGCGTGTAAGGTGTAATCTGAGCTTACATACTGAAAACAATAAATTCAGTAATAACTGATGTATTTGTTGTGGGAGATTTAACTAATGTTAGTATTAAGGAGAGAGAGCTTGATTGTATCAGCCAGTATTATTTTGGTTAGTATTGAAGAGATTTATTTAACGTTAGTATTAAGCCGATATTTTCTGAGTAGCTCCAACTAGTGATTCATAGATAGATATATAGTCTTCCACTATTGTGTAGTTAAGATGAGAATAATTTCTAGACTTGATTCAGAGTCAAAAACCAATGTTCTAGCCTCTTACTTCGAATACTATGCTTTAGCTGTTTAATTTAATAGCAATATTAACTGGTTTTTTGTTAGCATTTTCTCAATAAGTTCTCACACATGGGAGTGCCCACACAAGCTTTATTAAGTTGGTTAATTGCTGTATCAAACTGGCTTTTGTCTTGAAATGGAGTTTACATCCAAAAAAGAAAAGTTATCCCAGAAAACTAGTCTTCAAAAGTTCAGATTTCATTCAACAGTTTTGATAAAATTTGATGATCCAAGAGAGTTTATTTCCTATAATTCGGCCTTGTAATCTTGTATGCTTGTTTCGTAACATGACATTTGTCAGTCTACTCTAGGGTTAATCAGTAAGTATTGTATTTAAAATGGATTTATGTATGGATACTTCTCATGCTCTTTTAAGCTGCTCATTAGTATCGCAAGTTGCGAATGAAGAGTGGCTTTTTAAGATTTTAATAAACGAGGTGTAGCATTGTATTAAAATATCTGTCTGTAACGTCTACTAATTATAATACTATTTTTGGACAGAGGGAGCATGTCATTTCCTGCCATTTCTCATTTATAAACTTTCTAGCTTCACTACTCATCAAGTAATAACATCAATTAGAAATTTAGAAGGGCTTAATGGTTATCCTGATGAGGGTTAGGGTTCTTTAAAATATATATTCTTCTGCTGGACTTGGTCTTACATGTTTGAGAGCTAATTTTGCTACATTTGGCTTGTGTCAACGAACAGAGAGACTCATCAGAGATGTCAGAATACAGATTATCGATGTGACTTGATGAATATTAGTTTAAATATTCAAGCAAAGTAAGAGTTTGCGGTAGTGAAGTGGTCAGAGGAAAGACTGTTACTTTCTAATATGTGGATGACATTCAGCAACAATTACATTGTTTGTTTGTTAAAGTTGATCAAAATTGTATACAAACAAGCAATTGAACTAAGGAGCCGTTTGTTTTATGTTTATGGGAATCAAAGAATGACAATGATAGTCATATCAAGTGTTTGGTTAGAAATTAAAAGTAAATCTATCATTTCATCAATGATAGATCCATAGTAAAAGGGAGGAGTGACTTTTGTTTGTCATTCCAGTGGGATCCACATTTATTAATATTCCCACTACAAAAATAATAAGATTTTACACTTTAAATAGACTTTATTTATTTCGATAGTTATACCCATGATATTATACCAAACACAACTAATGGAACTAATATTCTCAATCCTATACACTTCTCTAATCAAAGTCATACCGTTAGTGATTCCGATTTACATACCAAACGCACCCTAATAGTTTTACTTCCAATGGCGTTATGCCTATCCTTTTGATGTAACCATGTTCAAATGTATATATCTTTTTGTAATTTTGTTTGTATGGCTTTCACAAAAAAATAATTTTTTCAATCTTGTGATGAACTTCAGACAATGCAGCAAGTAAAAACCTAAAAAGTAAAAGGAGAAAAATACTTGTTTTATTTCTTGTAGTTAAAGTTAGGTTAGACGTACACACACCTTTTTCTGCACTATAAATTTCCTAGCTAATTATTTCTCTTGAACTGATTTTTGAAATTTTGTTTATGGTTCTTAATTCGCTTCTGATGTGCACCTGTTCAGTGCACTTAATGTCATAAATCATGTTGTAACTTTGTATCTTCTGGTATCTATGTGCCATATGAATTATCCGAGTTACACTTGTGTAGTGTCTGTAACTGCTAGCAACTTACTCCTCTTTTAACTTGACTTTCAGGTTGGCACCTGTGTAGCATCTGTGCTAAGAACGCGGAATACTTGTGCTATACATGCACCTTCTCCTTGTGCAAAGCATGTACCAAAACTAATGTTATATTCTGCGTCAGAGAGGAAGAGAAGAAAGGATTTTGTGAGCCTTGCATGAAAATTGCGATGTTAATTGAAAATAAGTCGCAGGGAACACAGGTACACCTGTTATTCATATACTTAGACACTTCTTTTTATCATTATATTTTGGAACTTCGTGAATAAAGGATGTTTTATTGTGGCGCATTCTAACTAGCGGTTCACAAGAGGAAGAGACTTGCGAAAATAATAAACTAAGAACACCAGATATAATGTTGTTTAGCTGATTGTGTTCTTGGTTGTTTATATTTCCGCAAGTCTCTTCCTCTTGTGAACCCGCTAGTTAGATCCTAATAGCACATGTTACATGTATTTTTCCTACTCTATTATTGATGCATTTTTTTTCTTAACATATGTCTGTGTGCTGGTTATTCAATGTTGAACATGTAGTCCGAAGAGTTAATGAGTGTGATTCTTGGATTAAAAGTTTGAGTAAATATCTTCTCGAGTTTGAAGAGTTGTTAGAACCATTAATTTCTAACTTCTATGAATCCATATGCTATCAGATATATAACATAGATCTAGTAATGCTCAACACAATCAACATGATGAACGGTTTGTTGCAATCCTGGTATACTAGGCTAGAAAGCTCACTGTCTAATTATCTGCATATGTGTGTGTGTGATACGCATTGTTGTATGTATATGTGTATCCACACTCTGGTGCCCACATTATTGAGGAGAAAAACGTTTTGAATGAAATTACTTGTTAGTTTCTTTGCATATATATGATTATGCTGATTTAACAACTAATGTGCTTGATTTTAAAATGGTTCCGCCAAACACCATTTTTGATTTTTTCATTTATGTAGGAAGATGTAGACTTTGATGACAAGGATAGCTGGGAATATACGTTCAAGGAGTATTGGACTGATATGCAACCAAAACTTAATATATCTTTAGCTGAGCTTCTGGAAGCTAAAAATGCCTGGAAGGGATCCAGCCCAGTTGGCGAACAAGAACCTCCAGCTGTACATTCTGATGGCGGTTCAGGCTCAGAAAAGCCATCTGAAAACCCAGAAAGTCAAACAAAGAACAAAAGAAAAATTAAGTCCAATAACCAGAAGACTATTGATTCTGCTGTCATTGCTTCTGAGGGAACCCCTGTACCTGAATCTGAAAACACTGAATGGGCCACAGAAGAGCTTCTTGAATTTGTTGCGCACATGGGAAATAACAGAAAATCATATCAATCGCAGTTTGATGTACAAGCTCTCTTGCTTGAGTACATTAAAACAAACAAACTTCGTGATCCTCATAAAAAAAGTCAAATTATTTGCGATTCACGATTCATAAGACTTTTTGGTAAACCACGTGTAGGCCATTTTGAGATGCTGAAACTTCTGGAATCTCACTTTCTTATTAAAAAAGATTCTAAGATAGACAAAAGCGTGGTGGATACTGAAGTTGGTTTGGTAGATGATGACGAAGATTATGGAACTGCCAAAAGGGACAGAAAAGATAAGAAGCGTAAAATCCATAAGAAAGCTGATTGGGAGCCTCAGTCAAATCGTGAAGATTTTGCTGCAATTGACGTTCATAATATTAACTTAATATACTTAAAAAGGAAGTTTCTGGAGGATTTACTCGATAATACCGAAACATTTAATAGCAAAGTTGTTGGTACTTTCGTTAGAATAAGGACACAAGGCGCTAATAAGCAGGAAATATATAGATTGGTTCAAGTTACAGGTAACTTTTTAAGCTATTATTATGATCAATCACTTTGTGCATGCGTGTTTTAATTTTCTACGTTTTATGGTTCATTTTAAGATCAGTCTTCTTCTGGTTTTGATGAATGTCTATGTAGGTACTACAAAAGGTGAAAACTACGTGGTTGGCAAAAAGATGACTGATATCATGCTTGAAATATTGAATCTTGACAGAACAGAATGTGTAACCATAGATATCATTTCAAATCATGACTTCACAGAGGTGACTAATGTTTTTTTATTTTTTATTTTTTTGTAATTCTGCTCTTTTTCTTTTTTCTTCGTCTCCAAGTTTTGTAAGTATCAACCTAAAAGTGAGAAATACTATTATGTTCCTACTGTTGCATCACATTGGTTTGAATACTTTAGTTGCTGACAAGTCTAGCTTTGATATGGTAGGATGAATGCAAGCGCCTTCGACAAAGTATGAAGTGTGGACTTATAAAGAGTCCTAAAGTGGTACCGTCTTTTTTTCTTGAACGCGCATATAACTGCTATAAAGCATGCTCCATCCTTTTAAACTGTTTAGTTTCTTGTAGGGAGACGTTCTGGATAAAGCAACTGAACTTCAGGCAGTCAGGGTGAATGATGTATGTTTCTTTTTATTAACTTTTTTCCCTATTTCTTTCATACGTGTATGTAGAGAGCAATTTATCTGCGGTTGCATATTATATTTCTTCAAGTACTTGCTGAGGGACTTCTTTGTCAGGGGACATATGTAGAAAGACCAATTGTTAAGATCATCAAAGGCTTCTTTTGACGTAGTCTCCTTCATAGCATTTACCTATGAGTCAACTAACACTAAATTTTAGCTCTAGAAAGCTAGCGCCATAGAAGATCTGTTGTGATTAAGTTATGCATTAGATACAGAGCATTTACAACGAAGTCATAACATATGTTGCAAAAAAAGCCTTTTTGCTAAGTATACCATTTTTCACGTCCCAACCTGGTATTTTAATTTTTTAATCAAGTACTTGCTGACCGATTTCTTTCTTTGGGGAAAAATATAAAATGAACAATTATGTTAATACAGTATAACCTAATCTTTGTTTATTGTGCAGTGGCTCGAAGCAGAGGTTGTGCGTATTAGTCATCTTCGTGATCGGGCAAGCGATTTAGGGCGTAAGAAGGAATATCCTTTTGTTACTTGATGCTTCCTAGTTCATATTATCATGGCCATGGCGATCACCATATATGCCCTTGGGTATATGTGGATGAACACACCATAAATATTATTCTGATAATAAAACATCCCTTAGTTGTACTTCTTTATTCCGGATTCTGCCTATAATATAAACAAGATATTTTGGACAACTTGGTAGATTAGTTTAAGCAACATATCCTCATATCCCATGTTGTTTGCTGGCCCTTGACCTGCATACGCTCCGAGAATGTGTAGAGAAATTGCAACTTTTGAAGGCACCTGAGGAACGTGCTCGTAGGCTACAAGATATTCCTGTAATACATGATGATCCTACTATGGATCCAAATCGCGAGTCTGAAAATGACGCAGACGAAAATGACAAAAAACAAGGTATCTAGTGGCCTGTAAAACAGAATTTAAATTTGGTTACATTCATTAGTTCCTAAATAACCATTTTATAACCTAGAAGAGTTGGTGGTCAAACAGGTTATGATGTTAACTTTGAAACGATTTTATCAACCCTTATAATTAAGTAAAAAGATTTTGTGTGGCACATATTACGGTATATTTATTACAAAACAGGAAAACTTGTAGATCTTGGTTTTGTTGCCTTCTGGGCAATGGTCATAGATCATTGTCAGGTAAAATAGAGCTGGCAAATTGGGCAGGTTGACAAAAATCGGATGTGGCAGGTTGACCGAAACAGTATCTGTGTATGATATAACCCATCAATCTGCTCATAAGTTTTTGAGTCGAAATTGCAGTCACTACTTTTATTTTTGTCTTCTTCAAAATTGGGTGTTTGTGATTGTCTAGACATATTTTTCTACCTTTCCACGGTTCAACTGACCTAATAAAATTTGGTTCCTAAGATCCGTCAATTCCTTCTTCTAACATTTGCTCTTGCTATATGTAGATATGTACAAGAGTTCCCTCAGTTCAAATTATAGCAAAAGCCGAGACTACCCCTCAAAAGAATCTTGGAGTAGTACATGGGCAGGTACATCTGGAAGTTCTGGCAAGACCTATGAGGTAAGCAGAAACTTGTCAGATAACAAAGTTGAAGATGCTATTACTGCTGCACGTTTCAAACCACATAATGAAAAATTGTTGGATCAGGGAGGAGACCTGGCTGTACAACCACCAAGTATATTAGAGAAACCAAGCTCTACAAATGAAACAGAGAAAAATATGTCCCCAACAGAAAATATCTCCGAAATAGAGGAAATGTGGCACTACAGAGATCCTTCTGGTAAAATTCAAGGGCCGTTTTCTATGGCAAAGTTGCGTAAATGGAACAATAGTAAATTCTTTCCTGTCGATTTGAGAATATGGAAAAAGAGTGAGAAAGAAGGTGACAGTTTTCTTTTAACTGATGCATTAGAGGGACGGTTTTCTGTTGATAATCTACCGTCGCCTACTCCAATCCGAACCATTGCTAATTCGGGACTCGTGGTTCCGTCTGTGTTCCCTGGTTTGTATAATGGTGGAAATGAAGAACTTCAGTCACATACACCGTTGGGCACTGGTCAAAATCTTTCTGTTGGGCTTTACAATGGGAGTTTTGATCCACAACCGAACCCAAATATGGGCTCAGGAAATCAAAGTTTGGATTGGGGAACTGCTTCTCATGTTTCATGGTCTGTGGCAGCAGGCGCTTGTTATGGAAATCAAAGTTTGAATTGGGGAACTGCTTCTCAAGGTTCATGGCCTGTGGCAGCAGGCGCTGGTAATGGAAATCAAAGTTTGGATTGGGGAACTGCATCTCAAGGTGCATGGTCTGTGGAAGCGGGCGCTGGCAATGGAAATCAAAGTTTGGATTGGGGAACTGCTTCTCAAGGTGCATGGTCTGTGGAAGCAGGCGCTGGTAATGGAAATCAAAGTTTGAATTTGGGAACTGCTTCTCAAGGTGCATGGTCTGTGGCAGCAGGCGCTGGTAATGGAAATCAAAGTTTGGGTTGGGGAACTGCTTCTCAAGGTGCATGGTCTGTGGAAGCAGGCGCTGGTAATGGAAATCAAAGTTTGGATTGGGGAACTGCTTCTCAAGGTGCATGGTCTGTGGAAGCAGACGCTGGTAATGGAAATCAAAGTTTGAATTTGGGAACGGCTTCTCAAGGTGCATGGTCTGTGGAAGAAGGTGCTGGTAATGGAAATCAAAGTTTGAACCGGGGAACTGCTTCTCAATATTCCTGGTCTTTGGCAGCAGGCCCTAGTAATGTGAGCCCAGATTGGGTTGCTAGTCGTGGTCCAAGTCAAGGGCCAAGCGGTTCTGGAAATGGAAACTCTAAATCGATGGGACGATCTGGCAGTTCACCAACGGCTAGGAATCATGGCTACAAAAGAAGGTTTTCAGAAGATAAGAGGGATAGTAGACATCGGAGTTCAAGTTTTCGTGATGATAGAAGGAAACGGAATCGGAATCGGAGTCAGAGTCAGAGTCGGGACAGGCACCGGTCTTTCAACAGAAGACGTTCAAGAGATTCTGACCGATACTAGACCGTCTTGCCAGAGGCTATTACTGACTTTTCGCGCTGAACATGTTGCACAGTGGTAGATGTCTCTTTGAGGTTCTTTTTTAGGATGTAGTTATTAGTGTCTTTCATGAAAGATATGTAACATGTGCAGTGTAGGAGTTACTTATGCTTCTATTTTGGTTGCTGTCAAATGTTAACTAGAATCTTGTCGACGTCTTGCAGTTTTTTGTTACAGTGGCTGCTCTGGTAAATACATGTGGTCAAGGTTGATCCAGTTACTTAATTAGTTTGGCTATATAGTGAAAAATCGGGTTTAATTAAGAGGCTAAATATATGTGAGAAGTGTGAAACCAACTGGTCTTTACTTCAGTCGCGTTGATTCACAATTTTACATATCTGAGATGTTTTAGAAAGTTGTGAAATAACTTTATTAGTATAATTACTGTATCAGTTCACGTCTGACAGTAACGTATATTTGGCACCATCTATCTAAGCCTGATAATGAATTTGATTTCCATCTGCTGAATTTGCAGAACACGAAAGGCCACAGTTGTGTTTTAGACAACTACACTCTTATTTCCTATAAAACGAACACTGTTTTCACCTGGGTAAATCTGGTTAAAATACATTTGAAACGTTGATGATATTGTTACGAATAAAACAGTTGAAGTTGTAGGATATCAATTCACTTCAGTATGTCGTCATCACTAGGGATGTGCAGTTGGTTGACACATTCTCGATACTAAAAAAACAGAAACTAGTTGAACCAAAGACTGAACCCGTCTAAAGCGAGCAGTTCCCCAGCAGGAGCATGACCTGAATAAATATTCGGCTTGTCTTACTTGAGCAAATTTTTAAGCATAAAATGACATCTCTTCATGTTTTGACAGTACAAAGACTTTGTTCGAGTCCAGAACCATATTGAAGTGAGAAACTGTATTTAACATAATCTTGAAAAGGAACAAACCATAATCAATCTAAAAGAAGTCCAGAATCAAAAACCGAAAGAACATTATTGGAGATGGATCAGCTCAGTCATGGTTCTTCATTATTATTTGTGCAAAACGAGTTTTCCAAGTCTCTTAACAACACCAATGATACCCAATCCTGTATTGAAGAGGTAGGACATACTGAAGTGCGCGCGCGTGTGTGATTACGTGTCTTTGTATCACTATACAACTTGTTTTGCAGAAAGAGCAATAATTTGTTTCATAGTATATTTTTATGTCACTACATTACATAAAAATCACCTGGGTCACTGGGTGTGTAGGGAGTAATTGTTGGCGTTCAAGAAAGTTTGACATCATTTTGGTCAAAAAGAAAGAGGCCAAATCTTAAAATAGCTTGTGACATATGAAAATATTTTTGGTGATGAATTAGGCCTTTTGACATGCTTTACGTATATAGATGACATAAAAGATAACATATTATCAACTAATTCTGATATAGTAGTATCAACAAAGTTTTTATAGTCTATTTTGAGACCATATACTCTCGAAGGTGAAACAACTCAATAAAGAAGAAAACATAATCGTGATTCACCTTTATCTCTATCTAGTAGTGTTAGCTACATCTTCCAACATCTTTATCGCAAAAGTTACCAAAAAAACATCACCCATGATCTTTTAGTATGATCTCTAACACACCAAAAGATGCCTACCACTTTCATTTGTTTGCTTTGTTAGCTATTTCATATATTTGATGTAATTTTGGATATCCCTATGTATAAACAACAACAACAACAACGTACCCAATCCCGCCAAAGCTGGGTATGGAGGAGGTGAAGTGTACCCCAATTCGGGGATAAACCCGAGAGTAAAGAAACTGCTTACAAGGGACCTCTGACGAGTATATATCCTATGTATAAAGATAAATGAAAATCAACCTCACATACTTTAAAATTGCTTTTGAAATAATCATAGACATTGTTATAGCTAAACAAACATTATGTTACCTTATTAGTGTAATTTAGTGCTAGTTGGTCTTACCCACTCTCACATGGCATTAGAGGTGCAAATCCAAACCGGATTTTTAAAAATCCGGTAAAAAAATCCGATCCGGATTTTTCAAAAACCGGATTTTAAAAATCCGGTCCGGATTTTTTAATCCGATCCGGTTAAACCGGATTTCCATTTTTTCCGAAAATCGGATAAAACCGGATAATTTACCGGATTTATCCGGTTTTTAAAAAATCCGGATAAATCCGGTTTTTTTTTTCTTTTTTTTTTTTTTTTTTTTTATAAATATATTCGGATTTTTACCGGATTTTTTTACCGGTTTAACCGGATAAAACCGGATAAAATATTTAATTTTTTTTAAAAAAAATGTTAATAGTGTGGGAGTCGGTTGGTTTTATTTTAGGGCTCTAATAAAGAAAGTGATTTGAAATTTTTGATGAAAATTTGGGTTTGGCCGCCCATCGTGTGGTGAAAGATTGGAATTTGGATGTTTTTTTTTTCCTTTTTTTGAGTCGTGTCTCGGAAGCTTTGTGATTTTGCCGCTTTTTTGTGAATTTTGGTTCCTCCATGTTTTGGTTTTTTCAAATTTTCACAAGTTTTTGTTATTTGCTGCTTTTTTTGAAATGCATACAAATGTTTAGATATTTTGCTTAATTAATTTAAGTTTAAATTCACTCGGAACTTTTCATTTTATCACGTGGGATTTTTTTTTAATGTTTTATGCTTGTATTTTTCTTTAATGTTTGTAAATAAAATTCGAAAAAAACCGATACGAACTTTTTAACCGAAAAAACTCGATCCGAACATTTTTAACCGAAGAAAACCCGATCCGAACATTTTTTACCGAAAAAACCGATCCGAAAAAAAATCCGATAACGAAAATTTTTATCCGAAAAAAACCGATACGAACTTTTTAATCCGAAAAAATCCGATTCAGAAAAATCCGATCCGATCCGAATCCGGATTTTCAAAAATCCGGATTTATCAAATCCGGATTTTTGAAAATCCGAATCCGGTTTAATCCGATTTATTCGCACCTCTACATGGCATGCTTCAAATGTACATTACCTTTGCCACAAATTTGGTCATGAGGCCAAGACAAAGCTAGGTTGGTAATACAATTGAGGGCAAATGGCCATCATGGGCCATCCAAATTAGTTGGTGTTTGGACCCTCTTAATAATTCAATCAATTGATGATATTAACATACTAGCAATTATGACTAGTCATTTCACTTCAGGTTGATGGTGATGAGTCCACCTAGCCTGTTGGATCATGGTTTTCACTTAATACTTAACGGATTGAGTGTGAAATTTCACTTACCTCAACTAATAAGTAAAACTTTTTGTTAAAGAAAAAGTGTGTGACTCATAATAGAGTTGATATTATTAGACCAAGCCCAATTATAAGTTTATGGTCAATTTGATTATCATGTTATTTATAACAAGTAAAATAAGTAGCATAATTCAAATCGTAAAACTAATGAATCATAAGTTTACAATCGAGTTTGGGCCAATAACCTAATCGTTTATATATTGTACAAATAGAACTAGATTTTCTTTTTTAACATAATAGAACTAGATGAATGTAATTACTACTTAACCAACCAGAAAAATGGTTTTCCTCTGTGCTTGTAATCACTTTTTTATGTTTCATTTTTTTTAAAATTTTATTTTGGAAAGGTTTGGTTAAAGATGACCTGATGTAGATAGTTATGGTGTAACAAATAAGATATTAAACATATATGAACATATGGGGTATTATATTTTCAGCTTTGGTAGTGGTGGGTTTACCTTGACATTTGCATAAAAATAGAAGAAGAAAAATGTATTATTGGAGGAATGGCCATTGATTGATGAGTAATGAATACTTTAAATTATGCCCTCATATTCATATAGAAGATATTTCAAATTTATAGTCACATCCATCTACCACATGTCCTCCAACTATTGTCAATGGTATGTTTTCAAATCAACTCTTCTTATATGAGATTGAGATGTAGCTAGAGCTAAAGCTTGGGATTAATTAGTTAAACTAGTTTCACTTTTTGATTTGAAAAGCTTACATGAGATTAATTATGTAAAAACTTTTGTAATACTACATGTTAGTTAAACAAAACTTGTACTTTTAAGTAGAGAAGAATTCCTAATAGTTTAGGGAGCTAAAAAATATGCAATTTTAAGCAAAACATCATCCATTACTTCCATTCTCATTCCTTGTCTTTTAACCTACATCATCCATTATTTCCACTTTCATATCTTGTTGTCAAAGCATTAAATTCAGGATGAAACCAAGACACAAAATATACATAAAATTTTAAACCTCAATATTAAAAAGTAGAAATACATTTTGATAGACGAGTACATTCAAAAAGCATTTAACAAAAATTGATGTTTAGTCTAAAAATTAACATTATATAAAAAAAGTTCATAAAACGCGAAAACCCTTAGGTCCAGAACTGTAGTATACCTTGAAAGAAATTTCATAAAGACTTTGATATCCGGCAGACTATTCAATTGCTGAGATACAAAGCTTGGAGACTTTGTAAAAGCCTTGACTTTTAGAAAAAGAAATAGTGATTTATAACCGTTTGATCAACAAAACGTACCTAAAGTTAAACCAAGAATAGTAAACCAAACGTCATTAACAACAACTTGACTGTAAACCAACAAACGAATTTGAATAATTCAAATTTATACTAAATAAAAATTTTGAAACACGAAAACGACATCAAGCTTATCACGTTTTAACAAAAAAAAAAAACTAAAATTACGAATAACAAACAATCACATGCAATAACTTTCTAAATATAACTTCTTACTATAGCCTTAGTACTTCTTACTATAGCCTTACCATAATAAAACCAAAAAATAAAAAAGTGACCCTAGTTTTTAATAAAAATATCAAACCTAAAATTTAACCTTTCTAACCTACCATTACCAACCTAACCAAAGTCTTTTCAATTGGCCCACCAAAATTGTCAACCAAGAGTTAGGCCCATACTACTGAACCCGGTTCAGGAATCTAACTAGAAGCGCTCTCAACCGCTATGTTAACAAAACCCGGTTCGGCTACGAACCCGACATCCTTCTTCTTTCGCATTTCCAACACCTTGCGATGGCTGTTCGAATGAACCTCAACTGAAAAAGTTGGACTACACGCCGGTCTATACTCGGGAAAAAGCCGGCCCGACTTGTACCTAACTCCACATGCATTGCACAATGTTTTGGGACCTAATGGACCGGTTCTCCACTGAGGTGTCTTTTGCACTTGACAATGAGTGCATTTTCTTTGACTCAGTGACTCGTTTGAACCCGGTCCACTGTACTGAACCGGGGTTTTTCTTTGCTTCTTAACCTTCGGCTGCTGGTCGAAAAGCTGGGTGAAGTAAACCGGGTTCATCATTAGCATTGGAGAAGTTATCGATGAGTCATAAGACGACGATGAATTTGAAGACGACTCGGTAAACGAGCGTGACCCCGATGACCAAGCCCGGCTCGCTCTCCTCGACTGCTTGGTTCGGCACTTTTTCGGAACCGGGTAAGTAAAACCCAAAACCGTGAAACCATGAGATGCTACACTAACAACCGGTTCACACCGGTTCATTGTGACTTCCTTCAATTTAGCCGGCGGAAATAAAAGTGAATTATGCTCCGACATGGAATCATCCACAATTGTTGACAGCCATTCAAGGCTTTCCATATCATCAATCTGAAAATTTATTTTAAAATTAAATATTAATAAATTTTTACCTAAAAAATTAAATTTTCATGCATTAAAGAGAAAAATATTCGTAATTAATTCAATATTTTCCAGGTTTAAGAGTTCATTTATTAAATTACTTTTCTTTAATTTTTGTACAATTTTCAAGCTAACTTTTTTATAGTTATAAACCTTAAATATAACAAACTTAATCTAAGTAATAATTTATAAAAAAACTTAATTCAAGTAATAATATATAAAAAAAACTTAATTCAAGTAACAAAATATAAAAAACTTAATTCTAATATATAAAAAAAAACTTAATTCAAGTAACAAAATATAAACCTTGTGCAAAAGTAAAAAGTATATTTGTTTTTATCTTTTTCTAAAATAAATAGTTTAATTTTACAAAATTTTCACAGTACTGATAGAATTATTGTAGTACCATGATACTAATAATAGCAATAAATAACAAAAAAACAACAAAACCCTAAAAACAAAAAAAACTCATAATTTTAGAAAGAGTGACGTCACGATAACGTAAGCATCTTTATATAAAACTTACCGGAAGAGGAAGGTCATCTCCGGTGAGGGAAACAAGGTCACCAGAAGAGCCCGAAAAATCACTGGAATTCATGGAATTACTACTGTCGTTATCATGCGATGAAACCGAAGCAAAATCTTCCTCGTACGACAACACGTCATCATCCTTAAACTCCTCCTTGTCGGAAAAGTCCAACAAGTAGTCATCAATAGAGAAGAATTCATCCGATGAACCATTCACAACAACGTTGTTCACTGACCAGAACTGCCCTTCTTCGTATGAGTTCTCATGTTTGGATAGAAGGCTTGATTTCAAGGCTCTTGCTTCAATACAATACTCCATCTTTTCTTTTTTTGTTAAAAAATGTTGATAACCGACAACGCTGAACCGAATTGAATTGAAGTATTATTATCAATACAAGTTATGAAAAAAAGATGTGAGGTTAAATAATAGGTGCATAAAGTAAAGTTTAAGGAACGATTTTATTTAAAAGAAGTATAGATATAGGTACAATAATTGTGTATGTATAGGAGATATAGCATATATTACATACCTTTTTGTGTGTATATTGTGAGAAAAAAGAGAGAGAAAATAATGTGAATATTTTGAGTGAAATGGAGAGATGGTTAATGTGCGAACCTCATGGGTATGTGGACTCCATGTTTGGTTTTCTTTATCCTTTTTATACTATTCATTTGTTTTTATATAAAAAGAAACTAAATAATCATTACTTCTTTCATGCTTCTTTCTTTTGTAAACATGGATTTTTACCCGACATACTTTTATATCTTTTCCTATATTACTCTACTGTAATATACTGTGTTAAGTTTAAGTATATATATACAATATATGACGTAATATCTATGCAATACTATGAAAGTTCAATTTTGGTATTTATATGAAAGTAACTATATATATACATACTTTTATATCTTTTCCTATGTTACTCTAGTATATTACGGTAAATTGTGTTAAATTATAATATATACTTGCATGGTTTTATCAATATTACGTAATATCTCTGCAATCCTATGAAAGTTTAATTTTGGTATTTATATGATTTTATAACATTATCAATTTAGACAATATTACAGACAAATTGATATGGAGATCTTTTTATTTGGTGTAAGATTATGCTAGAGTTTAGATGTTAAAGGTAAATTTGTAATTTATCATATCATAATGTGATGATATTTGTAAACCAAGGAAGTGAAGTGTAATTGTTGGCGATTTATCATACAAAGAATTGAGATTTATGTATGCGAGAGATGATTTGCACTCACAACATGTTTTGATTTGCATATTTTTACGTATAACCGGTTAAAACAATGTATATATACAGTAGTACAATAATTTAATGAACAAGAATCAAGATTACATTAGCTTATTCAGTTACATAGAGGTGGAAATATGATAAAGACAATGTGGCGGGCATGACTCATGCGTATAGGAAAAAGATATCGTATGAACCATTTAAAGTGTATACAGCTTTTTTCTGTGATGACTATATATAGCATTTACAGAAAAGAAAAAATTAGTCTAGACATCTTTAATTAGAAATAAAAATTTACTTTTTGCATAACAAATTCTAACTATAATGCATGCGATTATCATGAAAACCCGCTCTGGATAACTCGATATATCTTCACTCGTGCATTTATCATGTTAGTTAAACATTAACTCGGTTTTGACACAGTTGGCATTATTTCTTCACTGTTCAGTTGACTGGTAAAAAAAAAATATTCGCATGAGTTTAAACCCAAATGTATCAAAAGATGCATGAAATTAATGTGTTCTCATCGTTATACATCTTTTAAAATGTTAGTTAAACAATGATCTGTGTTAATTTGTTGGCTTTTTTTTTGTTTGAATTATAATTTATATGTGAAAAATCGTAATAATTTTGTTATTTTAATTGTTCTTGTTTACATTTTTGTTTTTGTTTATGTTTCTTCGAAAGTCTCACTTGTTTGGATTGTTACAAGGTGGCAAATTTGAATATAAATACTCGTATGTGGGTAGGACCAAAACATAAAAAAGTCAAAACATTTTTTTGTTCCAAATTCCGAGCTTAGATTTTTCTTCTCCATTTGACTCCATAGAACTGATAGAAGACTTCAATCTTATTATTATTATGTGGTTTTGATTTTTTGGTTATGGGAAAATAGATAATCCAGCTTTTATCATAAAATAAATATAAAAAGTACAGTTGTTTTTTGCATAGTCGTGTGCATGTATAGTATTCAAATCCCACGTTCTAATTAATATATTTTCATACATGAAGAATAACATGGAGCTACGCGTCTTCTACTCTTCTCTATACAATTTCGTTATTCACTTATGATTATCATAAAAACAACGGTTAGCAGTAACAGTTATTATTATAATACTTTTAATTGGTGTAGGAATAAAAGTAAAATTTCTTTTAGTTGAATGAGTGGTTTAAAGATCCTCACTTGATTACGTTGTAATTCTAAATTCTTGCTAGTTTTATAGAATACAACTGCTGTTAAAAAAAACAATTGTTATTATAGTTAGTAATATGCGCATATACTTTGTAATATACGTCCTTCGAGTTCTTTCAAAAATAAGGATATGATATGTCTACATTTTACATCTCCGTAAATGAGTTAAGTATTGTTATTGACAACGTAAAATTACCATTAACAAAATAGTAGTACTAGTTTTTAAAATTATAAAGGAGGTGAAAACAAAGAAAAGTATATTTATTGTAAGTGACAATGTCCACAAAATGGCACATTGTTTGGTTCAAAAATAGAAAATTATGTGGCCGCCTTTTGTTTTTGAAAGTTGAATTTGTACCTATTCCATTCTGGTTATTTAATAGTGTGAATAAAATACATAATATTCCGTGGGTTCAAAATTTCGAATCAGTTTGAAATTGAAACGACCCGCGGGCTTTTGCTTTTCTAATCACTTGTTTATGCAAAGCACTTACATTTGGCACATTTTCATAATTATGTCTTTTCATTTTTGAGTTTTGCTAAACATGACTTTAATGGTTACTTTTTTATCGAACGTAATTTTAATTTTATATGCGATCGTCATAGTAGAACTAACTTAGTTTTTTCTCTTTCAGATCACACACAAACTAAACACTTGTAATTATGATTGAACCAAACTTTTCTAGTTCAAATTCTATTAATAACAAAACATTACAATAATAATAAAACACATTAAGAAACGTAACAATAAAAATTAAAACTTGAATGAGTTTCTTCCTCTTTAAAAAAATTGAAAACTAAATTATTAACTTCTGTTTCGTTATGGTATAATAAAAAATCGAATCATCAAAATTCATTTGTTTGGTTTGAGAGTTAAGTATGTGCATAAAGCAGTATGTTTTTTTGATAAATAGTTGTAAATAAATTGGTTGAATGTGATAATAATATTTAATGAGAATTAAAATAGTTAAATGAAATTGATTTAAAGCTTTATACGTCATATTCTTTGCATAAGATTACACACACTTTCACCTTATTTACAAGGTCGGGCAGTAGACTGAAACAAATAAAAATCCCTTTGGGTACGCGACTTATTTTGCACAAGTAATGGGGACGCGTCTCCTTCGAGCGACTGAGAGGAGACCGACCAAGTATTACGTTCAGTTTTAATGGAGTTGAGATCCCTATAGACTTTTCTTTTACTAGAGATCCAATGAACTCATGCCAACCACTCATCCTATTTTCATTCAACGATTAAGATTAAATGATAAATCTTACCCACTTTCTACAACAAAGGGCAAACCCGGGACACATATAACCTTGTTTCTTACACACAGCCCATATTTTCCAAAATACACACGCACACAAACTCCTGGACTCACCCATCGTGCCACCGACCACCGACCATCAAATAACTATCGTAAATCACCAACGATTAACCCTAACTGGAATTAAACCTTCAAATCATCATAAAAAAAACTTGATTAATTTAATGGTTTCATTGTATTATTGGTTATAGGTGGTAGAATTTTAGATCAGTTGCAAGCCTCTTATGTTGGTTGTAGTTACCTGAATAGAATCTTTGTTTAAACCACCCCTTTCCCGGTCCCATGAGTTAAAACTTTATCCCATTAATCTAATCCATCTTTTTATTTTCACCCACCCACCCCAAAAGAAATCATTTCTAATACTCTCAAGTTTGTTAGTCACATACATCGACACACACAACATCGAGAAATAATACTATGGTAATCTTTCTAAGCCGACTTGTCTAGCGCCAAATATTTCCCAAATGACATTAATAGATGACTTTTGCATATGTGTACTCGTTCGTTCTCGGAGTCTAATCGAATTGATCACGGTTTAGGGTGGAATTGTTGTTTTTGGTCACTAAAAGGGGGAGCTTTTGATTATCTATTTTAAATTAAATGACAAAAGTTTTAAAGTAAATGACAAAATAACAAAACTAAGACGAAAGACTTAAACGAAATAAAAAAGGAATTAAGATAATTGAAAACTTAATTAAATGTAAATTTGAAAATAAAATGAGATAAGACAATTTAAAATTAAATTAGACAAAAATGATGGGAAAGAATTCAACCTTGAAAAATAACTAAGTAAAATAAAAACAAAGTAATACGATTCAATCACAACCTAGATCGCAACACGGGGTCGTGGCCTGGATCGTGACAACCAATCGTGACCTCCGATCGCACCCTGGATCGGAGTTTGGATCGCAGAATGTTGATACACTGATTTTCATTGGGGTTCTAGATTTGTCTCGGTATCTCCTCGAATTGATCTCGGCTCTAAGTGGAATGATTTGTTCTTGGTCAATAAAAAGTTGTTGGTTTGTTTATCTATTTTGAACTAATAACAAGTAATTAAGTGTCGAAGAGTAAACTTAAGGCTTTAAAAGATTAAACTAAAAAGACGAGTTTAAAAATAAATGCTTGAAAACTTAAAGATTATATTAGAAAAATAAATGAACACTCAATAAAAACTAACGCTTGGAAAACTTTGTAAAAATATGAACTTAGTCGGAAAATACTAAAAGAAAGTAAGATCGGAATATCTTAAAAATAGTCACTGATCGGAATACAAAACAATCTCGTCGGAATATGTGGATGATCGGAATGTGGGGAACGAGTACTGATCGGAATACTTAAAATGAGTGCCAATCGGAATCACTGAAAACAAGCCAATCGGAATAAGGAGATTGATACTGATCGGAATAAGGGACAAAGAGGGCACAATCGGAATATTATAAACTAGTACTAATCGGAATGTTATGAAAGCAACACAAATCGGAATATCACAAAAGATCTCAATCGGAATAACTAGAAAATTTCACTAATCGGAATATTGCCAAAATAAGCTACAATCGGAAAAACATAAACCCTTTTCCGATCACACGATCGGAATAAGGGTGTGGAGTGCTGGTCGGAATGACCCAATCGGAAAAGGGTTTTACCCTTTCCGATATCCCTTTGATCCGAAATACAAGCAAGGTGAATAAGCTATTTCAATAAGCTATTACCCAATCTAGCACGAATCCAATATGAAACAGATTAAATAAGCACTAAAAACAACTTTTCTAACTTTAAATAAGCAAACTTGTAAATCAAATAAATAAAAAGATAAACTTTTTATAAAAACTTTAAAAAGTAAAATAAGCTAAACTCACAAATAAGCCAATAAGCACAAGGGTCTTAGAGCTTATTTGTGTAGAAACTTAAGGAAACATAAAAAGATTAACCTTTTAAGCACAAAAACATAGATGAACAACACGGATCATAAGTATTTTGCACCAAAAGTTAACTAAAATCAAGAAAGGTAGAATGAGATTAAAGATTAAAAGCTTAAAATTAAACTTGATTAATGAAAAACAATACAAAGGTTTGATCTTGAAAGAGAAAAAGATGAAAACTAGTGAGAGAAAGTTGAGAACTTTCTCTCTCTAAAACTAGAGAGAATGAAAAAAACTAAAAACTACCTAAGACTAACTAAGTGCAAATTTTGTGAAGTAAAGTCCTATTTATAGGCGTGTGATGTTGGGCTTGTGAATGGGCTTTGGTTTGGGCTTCTTTTCTTCTTTCTTCTTTAGTCTTCACGTTTCTTTAAATAAACGTTTCCGACTTTGGATTTTGAGAAGTGTCGGTGAATAATTCCAACTCGTCTTATAATCTTTTGTTTAATAGACTCGAGTTCTTCGACATATATGAATCTTCCATCTTTGGCTCTATTCTTCGATAAATCTTCAAATAGGCACAATGACTTCAAATCTTTTGCATCCTCTTGGACAATAGACTTCGTCTTGAGTCTTTTTCCTCGATAAAACCCGTGCAATCCCATGTTTTCTTTAATATTCATCCGGTTGACTCTGAAAACGCAATAAACACAAAAACCACGCATAACTCCAAACAAATGATATTAAATACGTGTTTTGGTCTCGTTTTAGCCAGAAATAAGTGGTAAAAGGATGGGTGTTTTCACACCTATCAAATCCCCTACACTTAACCATTGCCATGCCCTCATGCAATGCTTAGCGATAAAGCAAGTTTACACTTTTCTCATAATCAATCAACCTTGGCCTTATTAAAATACTACTAAACAAAAATTAAAGTACTAAGAGAAATTAAAACTTTAAAGTAAACAAAAGGATAGAAATTAGCTATGTGGAAATAACTTGCAAAGGGATCTAAGACTTACATTAGGGCTTCGGTGCTGCGACGATTCATCACCCTCAAGTTTCACGTTCCCCACACTAAGCTTAAAAACGAGATCATTGTTATTATAAGTTAGCAAATCAAACACTTACTCACATGGCTTAATTATATGCTTAAACTCCCTTATTCCTAGGTGTATCTCTTATATTTTATTTTTGTCTTAGAATGATCACGAAGATGCATTTTTGGACTTATTTCGATAGTTATTTAGGCTGAAAGCAAAGTAGGACGATTTGATCAATAGTTAGCTAAAGGACAAAATCTCTTAAAACTGCTTCTCGGGATATCAAAAAGTTCATATCTTGGCATAACTCGGTTCACGATTTGAGACCTTTCTCGAGCCGATATTTGGCATGTACTTCATACTTCATATCTTGAGAGACGTTCTTGAGATAATGGTCTTCTCATCGTTAATAGAGTTTCTTCACTTGGAGTCTTTTGAGGGGTACTCCAACTTTGTTGACCACGACTTCATGATTATTCTTCAATCTCTAATTGGGATTTTGAGATACAACGATCCGCCTCCTTTTCAGACTTGGATCTATTTATCCTCATACCTTGTTAGGGTCTTTTCGGATAGACTTCTCCATGATCTTTATGGGAGTTGATTGCTTTTCGTCGTGAGTCTTGATCCTTCATATTGATTTTGGGAATAATGCTTTTCACATCACTTTTGGATCTTCAGCAATAAAATGGAATCCTCATGCCTTGTTAGGGCCTTTTCGGACTCGCCAATCTTCGCGCCCCGCTTCATAAGTTATGCCTTGGCTATGAACTCTTATCATTACCGAGCAACTTTTAAACGATCTTGGGCTAGAAGCTAAGTAACTTTTCAAATCGTACGACCTTACTTATTGCAGATAAATTATTAGCAAGTGATGGGAGAATAGGCAGATAATTACACCAAGTGAGCTTGCGCAAGAATACCGACTTATAATTGACTCTATCATTTCTCGTTCTCCACAATTTAAAATCTCAAGTAATGAGACTCGTGGATGCTTAGCCTAATAAACCAATTAAGGTCTACATGGTTAAGGATACTAGCTAGAATAAACTTGAATAAGTCTATTCGGGTTGAGTCAAAATAATCGCAACGGGCCTAATATGTCAAAGACTTCTAAACTAGCTACACCACTTTATTAATATTTTTGACTTTATTGCGGGGTATATACATATGCAAGAAACGATAAAAATTTAAAAATTACGACTAAATGGCCAAAGTTAATTGAAAATTTGAAAAATGTTGAAAAAGATGATTTTCCGGTTAAATGAAGGCATTTTCATGGAAAAGTCCACTTAAAACTTCGATAGAAGTCCCCCCTACACTTAAGATAAACATTGTCCTCAATGTTTAAGCATGTGGGAAAAGTCTCCCCTACACTTATGACATTGTGCACGTTGGTTAAATCAAGTTAAGGAAGAGACGACTAACGTGATCAATTTCAAATGTGAGTATGAAGAAAATTGAATCACGATAGTTGAGAGATAGAACCGGATTTCGGATAACACGGGAGCACGGTTCTTCAAAGGTTCCAAAAGTGCACTTATCCCTGTAATCACATCACCACACAAATACAAACACCTATAGAGGTCCCCCTACACTTAGGAGGTTAAAACAGAAAAGGATAGATACTCGGGTTGCCTCCCGAGGAGCGCTTGTTTTTTATAACCGAGTCACGAGCCTGACTCGACCCAAAATTAGTTCATGGGGAACGTGGTGAGGGATGGAATCATCTCCTGAGAGATTTCCTCACCAAAGTACAACTTCACTCGTTGGCCATTCACCTTAAAATTTGGTCCATTAGGTTGAGCGAGCTCGAGAGTACCATATGGAAAAATTTGGGAAATGGTGAATGGGCCGGACCAACGAGATTTCAGCTTGCCCGAAAAGATTTTTAACCGAGAGTTAAAGAGTAAAACTTTGTCTCCAACTTGGAACTCTCGGTTCTTAATCTTAGAGTCGTGAATGAGCTTAGTCTTCTCCTTATAGATCAAAGAATTTTCATAAGCCTCATTACGGAGTTCATTCGGCTCATTGAGTTGGATCTTGCGTAGGTCACCGGCTTTGTTGATATCAAAATTAGCCCACTTCAAGGCCCAGTAAGCCTTGTGCTCCAACTCAATGGGGAGGTGGCATGCTTTCCCGTACACGAGACGATATGGTGTACAACCAATCGGAGTCTTGTATGCGGTACGAAAAGCCCACAAAGCATCATCAAGTTTATCAGCCCATGAGGCATGATGCTCTCCCACGGTTCTTTCGAGAATTCGCTTTAATCCTCGGTTGGATATTTCAGCCTGGCCATTAGTTTGTGGGTGGTAAGCGGTGGAAAGACGATGATTTACACCATACTTAGCCATGACTCTAGCAAATTGGTCGTTGCAAAAATGAGTCCCGCGATCACTAATAATGGCACGAGGCACACCGAATCTAGCGAATAGCGATTTCAAAAAGTTACAAACCACCCTTGCGTCATTAGTGGGTAAAGCTTTGGCTTCAACCCATTTGGAGACGTAGTCAACGGCTACCAGGATGTATTTGTTTCCTTTAGATGAAGGGAATGGTCCCATAAAGTCGATACCCCAAACATCAAAGATTTCATATTCTTGTATGAAATTCTGAGGCATCTCGTCTTTATGTGTGATCTTGCCTTGTTTTTGGCAAGCATCACAATGTTTAACCATCTCGTGAGCGTCACGATAGATGGTGGGCCAATAAAATCCCGAGTCAAACACTTTTTTGGCGGTGTAGTTGGGACCAAAGTGACCACCAGTGGGTCCTTTGTGGCAAGCGTCAAGGATTTCTAAAGCTGCCGGTCCATCAACACATCGGCGAATAATCAAGTCAGCACATTGCTTGAATAGATACGGGTCATCCCAAAAGTAAGTCTTAATGTCGTTAAAGAACTTCTTCTTTTTCTGGGATGTTAACCCGTCAACGAGAATTCCACCAGCCAAGTAATTTGCAATGTCCGCAAACCACGGGGTTTCATCAGCAGTCGAGTTGATAGACATTAAGGTCTCCAAGGGAAAAGAATCATTGATTTCTTTGTTCGGATGATCCCCTTGGTAAGGATCCTCAAGTCTACTGAGATGATCCGCGGCTAGGTTTTCAGCTCCTTTTTTTTATCGCGAATTTAATTTTTAAATTCTTGGAGTAGCAAAACCCAACGAAGAAGTCTTGGTTTGGAATCTTGCTTAGTCAACAAGTACTTCAGCGCGGAATGATCGGTGTAAGCGATTGTGGGGGAAAGGACAAGATAGGGGCGGAATTTTTCAAAGGCATAGACAACAGCTAAAAGCTCTTTTTCGGTTGTCGTATAATGCAATTGAGCCCCAGTCATTGTCTTGCTAGCGTAATGGATTGGTTGGAAGTGTTTGTTCACTCTTTGGCCCAAAACCGCTCCAATAGCAAAGTCACTAGCATCGCACATCAACTCGAAAGGCAGCTCCCAATTAGGGGTAACCAAGACGGGTGCCTTAGTTAGCTTATCCTTAAGCAAGTTGAAGGCTTCAGTACACTCGTTGGAAAAGATAAAAGGAGTATCTTTTTCCAAGAGGTGGGTTATCGGGCGAGCGATTTTAAAAAAATCTTTGATGAATCGACGGTAGAAGCCCGCATGACCAAGGAAACTTCTCACACCCTTCACTGTTGAAGGTGGAGGCAACTTAACGATAACATCGACTTTAGCACGGTCTACTTCGAGACCGGCTTTGGAGATTTTGTGTCCTAGCACGATGCCCTCTTTTACCATGAAATGGCATTTTTCCCAATTAAGAACAAGGCGAGTGTCTTCACACCGCTTAAGCATACGTTCTAAATTGGCAAGGCAAGCAGAGAAAGAATCGCCATAAACCGAGAAATCATCCATGAATACTTCCATAGTGTTTTCCACCATGTCATGGAAGATAGCCATCATACACCTTTGGAACGTCCCAGGAGCATTACATAAACCAAAAGGCATGAGTTTGTAAGAAAATGTTCCATAGGGACAAGTGAATGTGGTCTTGTCTTGGTCCTTGGGATCGATGGGAATTTGAAAATACCCGGAGAAACCGTCTAAGAAGCAGTAATAGTCATTACCAGCTAGACGCTCGAGCATTTGATCCATGAAGGGAAGAGGAAAGTGGTCTTTTCTCGTGGCATCATTGAGCTTGCGATAATCAATACAAACTCTCCACCCAGTAACGAGACGAGTGGGAATCAACTCGTTGTGTTCATTGGAAACAACGGTTATTCCGCCCTTCTTGGGCACACAATGGACGGGACTTACCCACGGCGAATCCGAAATAGGGTAAATCAAGCCGGCATCAAGAAGTTTGATAACCTCTTGTTTGATGACGTCATGAATTCGAGGATTAACCCTTCTTTGGCTCTGGATTGCGGGTTTAAAGTCATCTTCCATGAGAATTTTGTGAGTACAAAAGTTCGGATCAATTCCGCGGATATCGGAAATTTTCCAAGCAATTGCCTTCTTATGATCTTTAAGCACGGCGATGAGGCGAGATTTCTCTTCATCTTTCAAGTCCTTCGCGATGATGACAAGCGACTTCTTGTTTTCTTCAAGGAACACGTACTCGAGATGGGGCGGCAACTCCTTAAGTTCTAAATCTGGAGGATTTTCGATGGGAGACGTTTTCAAAGTCGGAGCATCGATAGCAATAACCGTGGGAGATGGTGGAGAAAGATTGTATTCTTTGAGAAGGTTTTCGAAGAAACGCATGTCTTCATCCCAATCGGTGGGAGAATCGTCATTTGCTAAGTTCACATCTCCCATGGTGGCTTCAAGATCTTTCCAAAAGAAATCACTTTCTCCAAATAGAGACAGTGATGAATCAATAGAGGAAACGGTCTCAACATTGGGAAGAGAGGTAGGAATATTTTTACAAGCATCAATAAAGTGTTCTTCACAAGCCTCATCCAGAACGTCAATACAATTAACACTCTCGTATGAATAAGGTTGTTTAGACAACTTTCCCATGTTGAAGACGATTTTATCGTCGCCCACTCTCATGATAAGCTCACCGGCTTCAACATCGATGAGAGTGCGACCGGTCCTCAAGAATGGACGACCAACGATCAATGGCACACGAGGGTCTATGTCGTAGTCAACGACAACGAAATCGGCAGGAAAAGTGAATTTGTCGACTCCTACAAAGACGTCTTCGGCTATCCCCACTGAATAAGCAACCGTACGGTTGGCTAATTCCAAAGTCATTTTGGTGGGGACTAGCTCAGGGAGAGATAATTGCTTCCAAACGCTTAGAGGCATTAAATTAATATTGGCACCTAGATCGGCTAGGGCCATGCAATTCTCTACTCCCGGGAAGTTACAAGGGATT
The DNA here is from genome assembly GCA_025667525.1 of Glebionis coronaria. Lineage (NCBI taxonomy): Eukaryota > Viridiplantae > Streptophyta > Magnoliopsida > Asterales > Asteraceae > Glebionis > Glebionis coronaria. Next base: position 109,595,744 of record CM046874.1, read on the forward strand.
AAGAAACGACCCGGATCACCAAGCTTGGTTGGCAATTTCCTTAAGAGCACTGCAGAGCAATTCTCATTAAGTTGGGTGTTAGCAATATCAAGAAGCTTCTCCTTGTCGCTAAGAAGATCTTTGAACATTTTCGTGTACTTAGGCATGTGAGCGAGAGCCTCATCGAAGGAGATGTTAAAATTCAATTGTTTAAACATTTTGAGAAAGTTCGAAACCTGAATATCATCCTTGCTTTTGAGCTTCTCTTTCCTCAATCTAGATGGGTAAGGTATATTGGAAGAAGAGGAAGGCTTTGGGAGAATAGGATCACTCACATCCTTGGGTGGAGGAGGGGTAGAAGTAAGAGGCGGAGAAATAGGGGAAGTAGAAGGAGGAGTAATAGGAGCAGGGGACTCGTTCTCCTTAGTCACAAGCACCGGTGGAGGTATAGGAAGCTCGGGTTCCTTGGTACCTTTGCCACTACGAGTGGTGATTGCTTTCATCTCCCCTCTTGGATTCGCAACGGTGTTACTCGGAAGAGTACCCGAAGAAGAGGGTTGATTACCTTGGAAGAAACTAGCCATCATGTTTTTTAAGTCATTCGTTTGACTATCCAAAGTGTTTCTCATGTCAGCTCTCAGATCGTTCCCTTGTTTCACCAGGTCTGCTTTCATGTTGCGCACTTCCTGTTGGAGATTGTCCATGATCACATCATTAGTCCTCATGTAGGTTCCAATGTCTTGGTGTAATGCGGTGGGTTGGTTGGAAGGAGCATTGTATGCGGGTGGTTGATAAGCAGGTTGCTGGTAAACTTGGTTGTTTCTTTGAGGTGGATGTTGTTGTTTGTGAGGTGGTATGTATGGTCCACGAGATTGTTGTTATTGTTGAGGAGGGCGGTTGAGGTTTTGTTGTTGGTTTGGGCTGTTAGGAGTAAAACGGGTGGTGAGAGATAGTTGTTAGAGCGGTAGCTAAGCAGGTTGCGGTCACCTTGAGGACGAGCTTGATAAGCGGGTTGAGGATAGGTACCGTATGCTGCATTCACATTCCCAGAAGGGTAGTCTTGGGTGGCGGTACAAGTGGTGTAAGAGTGAGGACCCCCGCATATCTCACATGGTTGGTTGACAGCATTGACTTGAGCGTTTTTAGCGTTGATGTTGTTGGTGTTGCTGGCGGTTTGGGTAGCAAGCGATTCAAGAAGCGCAGTGATTTTGTCAAGTCGCTTATCGCTGTCACTAGTACTAGCACTAGCGACATTGGTCCGAACACTCTTGGTTTGCACACGAACTTATTCTCAATGACATCCCAAGCAGCATTGGAAGTCTTAGCCAAAAGATTACCCCCCGAGGCACTGTTTAGTGAATCTTGGTCATTCATGCTTAAACCATTATAAAAAGTGTTAATTTGGTGCACTTTGGTAAAACCATGTTGTGGGCATTTTCTTAAAAGATCTTTGAAACGGTCCCAAGATTCACTAAAAGACTCATCGTACTTATGTTCAAAGTTTATAATTTCATTCCGCAAAGCGGTAGTACGAGAGGGTGGGAAAAAGTAGTTGATAAATTTGGTCTCCAAATCCGTCCACGTCAGAATACTTTGTGGCGGTTCCTTAGCAAGCCAATGCCGGGCTTGTCCCTCTAAAGAAAAGGGAAAAAGTTGTAAACGGATTACCTCTTGTGGAACACCATTGAACTTGACCGTATTCGTGAGTTGCAGGAATCTCTTGATGTGGTCATGTGGATCATCAATGGTACGCCCCAAGAATGGTTGAGCAGAGACCATCTGGATAAAGCCGGATTTGAGATCAAAGTTGTTGGCTGCAATCGCGGGTATGACAATTGGATCATCGTTACCATCTACATGTGCTTGCAGAAGTTCAGTCATCGGGCGATTATCCGGTAGAGGCTCATTGTTGTTAAGAGGAGGATTGTTATTGTTGTTGTTATTATTGTTGAGAGGTGGGTTATTTTTGTTGTTTTGTACACCGGCCATGTTTAAGTCTTCGAGAGGCTCGGGCTCTTGATAAGACGTTGATCGTGTACGCATGCACCTGCAAAAGAACTAACAAGGCAAAAACAAAGCAGAAATATTTTTGGTTTTTATGTTTTTTAATTTTTAGGATTTTTGAAAATTTTATATTTTTTTTGTGTTTTTTGAAATTTTTTATGAAAAAGTAACGTTCACGGTGAACGGATCCCAAAATCCAAGTTCTCACAAAAAACTGTTGATCTTAACGAGAAGAGCCGGCAGCGGCGCCATTTGATACATTGATTTTCATTGGGGTTCTAGATTTGTCTCGGTATCTCCTCGAATTGATCTCGGCTCTAAGTGGAATGATTTGTTCTTGGTCAATAAAAAGTTGTTGGTTTGTTTATCTATTTTGAACTAATAACAAGTAATTAAGTGTCGAAGAGTAAACTTAAGGCTTTAAAAGATTAAACTAAAAAGACGAGTTTAAAAATAAATGCTTGAAAACTTAAAGATTATATTAGAAAAATAAATGAACACTCAATAAAAACTAACGCTTGGAAAACTTTGTAAAAATATGAACTAAGTCGGAAAATACTAAAAGAAAGTAAGATCGGAATATCTTAAAAATAGTCACTGATCGGAATACAAAGCAATCTCGTCAGAATATGTGGATGATCGGAATGTGGGGAACGAGTACTGATCGGAATACTTAAAATGAGTGCCAATCGGAATCACTGAAAACAAGCCAATCGGAATAAGGAGATTGATACTGACCGGAATAAGGGACAAAGAGGGCACAATCGGAATATTATAAACTAGTACTAATCGGAATGTTATGAAAGCAACACAAATCGGAATATCACAAAAGATCTCAATCGAAATAACTAGAAAAATTGCACTAATCGGAATATTGCCAAAATAAGCTACAATCAGAAAAACATAAACCCTTTTCCGATCACACGATCGGAATAAGGGTGTGGAGTGCTGGTCGGAATGACCCAATCGGAAAAGGGTTTTACCCTTTCCGATATCCCTTTGATCCGAAATACAAGCAAGGTGAATAAGCTATTACCCAATCCAGCACGAATCCAATATGAAACAGATTAAATAAGCACTAAAAACAACTTTTCTAACTTTAAATAAGCAAACTTGTAAATCAAATAAATAAAAAGATAAACTTATTATAAAAACTTTAAAAAGTAAAATAAGCTAAACTCACAAATAAGCCAATAAGCACAAGGGTCTTAGAGCTTATTCGTGTAGAAACTTAAGGAAACATAAAAAGATTAACTTTTTAAGCACAAAAACATAGATGAACAACACGGATCATAAGTATTTTGCACCAAAAGTTAACTAAAATCAAGAAAGGTAGAATGAGATTAAAGATTAAAAGCTTGAAATTAAACTTGATTAATGAAAAACAATACAAAGGTTTGATCTTGAAAGAGAAAAAGATGAAAACTAGTGAGAGAAAGTTGAGAACTTTCTCTCTCTAAAACTATAGAGAATAAAAAAAACTAAAAACTACCTAAGACTAACTAAGTGCAAATTTTGTGAAGTAAAGTCTTATTTATAGGCGTGTGATGTTGGGCTTGTGAATGGGCTTTGGTTTGGGCTTCTTTTCTTCTTTCTTCTTTAGTCTTCACGTTTCTTTAAATAAACGTTTCCGACTTTGGATTTTGAGAAGTGTCGGTGAATAATTCCAACTCGTCTTATAATCTTTTGTTTTATAGACTCGAGTTCTTCGACATATATGAATCTTCCATCTTTGGCTCTATTCTTCGATAAATCTTCAAATAGGCACAATGACTTCAAATCTTTTGCATCTCTTGGACAATAGACTTCGTCTTGAGTCTTTTTCCTCGATAAAACCCGTGCAATCCCATGTTTTCTTCAATATTCATCCGGTTGACTCTGAAAACGCAATAAACACAAAAACCACGCATAACTCCAAACAAATGATATTAAATACGTGTTTTGGTCTCGTTTTAGCCAGAAATAAGTGGTAAAAGGATGGGTGTTTTCACACCTATCAAATGTGAACAAGGATCGCACCCTACGATCACACTCTAGATTGCAGTATGGATCGCAGTCAGCAATCTTAATCTGGATCGCACCCTTTGATCGCAACAAGGATCGCAACACACGATCGCAGTCTGCGATCGTGACTTTGATCGAAGTCTTGGATCGTAGTGTGTGATCGCAGTTATGATCACAGTGAGGGATCGCAGTATTTGATCGCAAGTAGAAATCCTAAGGCTTATGCGATCACAATACTCGATCGGAACAAGTAAAACCCTTAAGAACTGTTACGATGAGATACAAAAGGCAAATAAGCAAAAACCAAATAAGCACTTTTCTAATAAGCGCTTACTAAAAACTTAACCAAATTAATAATAACAAGAACTTAATAAGCACGAATGAGAAAACTTTCAATACACTAAATAAACAAGATCTATAAAAGAAACTTTAAAAAGATTAAACTTTTAAGAACGCTTAAAAGAAAATAAACTAAACATGAAATAAGCAAAAGGCACAAAAAATTGAGCTTATCAATCGTAAGAAATTGATAAGAACAACAAGATGAGCACTTTAATCAAATAAACACCAAGATGAAACAAGTTACCTACTTTGAACCGAATAAAAATTAAGATTAAAGCAAGAAAGGTAGAATAAGATAGATTATGAAAAGCTTTTAATTAAAGATAAAGATTCGAATACAAGATTTAATTGAAAAGCTTAAAACTTGAAAGAAAAATGAAAGAAATCTAGAGAGAGAAAGTAGAATCACCTACTTCTCTCTAAAGATATGAACTACAAAAACAAAAATAAAAATGACTAACTCCTTTCAAATGAAGTTGTAGGAGTATTTATAGGAGAGGAGAGTTGTGGTGTGTTGCTTCCTTCTTTCTTTCTTTTGTCTTCTCGACTTTTTAGATAACTCGTCTTTCTCGACTTTGCCTCGGGATTAGTCGAATGATAAAATGAACTCGCCTTCTAATTTTCTTCTTTTAGTAGACTTGGTTCTTCGACTTCGTCAAACTTCCGTCTTTATATTTTTTCTTCGATAAATCTTCAGAATAGGCCTTTGACTTCCGTTCTTCTTGCACTTTTGATCTTTTGACTTCGTCTTTTGTATTTTTCTTCGATAAAAGCCCGTGTTTTCTTCCTTTTTCATATTTTTGTTCTGAAACACAATAAAAACACAAACCACACATAATTCCGACTTTTACGACATCAAATACACGTTTAGGTCTCGTTTTTACTTGTTTTTAGTGGTGAAAGGATAAGTGTTTTCACACTTATTAAATCCCCTACACTTGACCATTGCAATGCCCTCATGCAATGCTTAATTTCAAAGCATAGTTTAACATTTTCCATCATAATGAACCCACCTTGACCTTTATTAAATACTAGAAACTAAGGAAACTAAAAAGATAGAAAATAACAAAATACTAGAAGGAGGAACAATTAAAGAGATCGAAGACTTACATTAGGGCTTTGGTTGTCATGAATGTTTATCACCCTCAATTTTCACGTTCCCCAAACCAAGCTTAAAAACGATATCATTGTTATTATAAGTTAGTAAGCTAACACTCACTCATGTGGCTCAATTATTCGCTTAGACTCCCTTATTCCTAGGTGTATCTCTTATATTTTATTGTTGTCTTGAATGATCACGAGGATGCATTCTTGACTTATTTCGATAGTTTAATTAGGCTAAAAATAAAGTAGGATGATTTAATCAGTAGTTAGCTAAAGGACAAAATCTTTTAAAACTGCTTCTCGGGACCTCATAAAGTTCATATCTTGGCATAACTCGCTTCACGATTTGAGACCTTTCTCGGAACGATATTTGGCAGTGACTTCATACTTCGAATCTTGAGGAGACGTTCTTGAAATAATGGTCTTCTCTTCATAATAGGAATTTCTTCACTTGAAGTTTTTGAGAGATTCTTCATACTTGGACCACGACTTCTTCATTTTTCTCCAATCTTTATTTTGGATTTTGATATACAACGACCCGCCTCCTTTTAGGACTTGGATCTATTTATCCTCATACCTTGCTAGGGTCTTTTCGGATATACTTCTCCATTATCTTTAGGGGAGTATTTGCTTTTCGTCGTGTGTCTTGATCCTTCATATTGATTTTTGATAAATTATTCTTCACATCACTTTGGATCTTTAGCAACAAAATGTAGCCCTCATGCCTTGTTAGGGCCTTTTCGGACTCGCCAATCTTCGCATCCCGCTTCAATAAGTTATGCCTTGGCTATGAACTCTAATTAATACCGAGCAACTTTTAAACGATCTTGTGCTAGAAGCTAAGTAACTTTTCAAATCGTACAACCTTACTTATTGCAATTATATTTATTAACAACCGATGGGAGAAAAAGCTCATAATTAACTCACATAAATTCATGAAAGAATACCAAACTTATAATTGAATCTATCATCTCTTGTTCTCCACAATTTAAAATCTCAAAGAATGACACTAGTGGATGCTTAGCCAATTAAATCAAAGTTTTGGGTTTTCAAGTCATCTATAGGATCTTGCAACTTCTTAGACTTTTTCAAGTTTAGAATTCGCATTTTAAAGTTCCCTTGATAAACGACTTTCTAGGATCAATTATAGGAACTTGTGAAGAGTTCTTGTTCTTAACCCATAGAGTTAAGACTTTCGCGTTTTAAAGTTCCCTATATAAAAGCCTAGCAAAACTTGATTTAAAAACGTTAAGGATACTAGCTAGAGTAAACTTAGATAAGCAAACTCGGGTTGAGTAAAAAAAAATATTCATGCCGGGCCTAATATATCAAAGACATCAAAACTTGTTAAAACCATTTTATTCCTTTATTTTTCTTTTGACTTTATTTTTGAAATGAAATGTATACATACGATGCGATAACAAAAGGAAAGAACATAAAAGAGAATAGATGAAAAATACTAATAGGCCAAAATAGATCAAAAATTTTGAAAAATGCTGAAAAATTAATTTTTCCGGTTAAAATGAGGACAAATTAATGGAAAAGCCCACTTAACTTCGATAGAAGTCCCTCCTACACTTGATATAAACATTGCCCTCAATGTTTAGCATGTGGGAGTAAACTCCCCTACACTTAGGACATTGTGCACTTTGTTTAAATCTTGCTAAGGAAAGGACAACTAAAGTGATTTCAATGTCAACATATAGGATATGAAATATGGAATCACAAGAGTTTAGGATAGAACCAGGAAGACGGGATCACGGGTCGTCAAATATCATCAAAAGTGCTCTTTGAAAGCTTTAATCCCTGCACATCATAAGAAACAAGACAGCAAACACCTATGTAGCTCCCCCAACACTTATTATGAAAACGGGTAAAGGATAGATCATCGGGTTGCCTCCCGAGAAGCGCTTGTTTTTGTTAACCGAGTCACGAGCCTGACTCGACCCAGAACTAATTCAAGGGAAACATGGTGGGGGATGGAATCATCTCATGAGAGATGTCCTCACCAAAGTACAACTTGACACGTTGGCCATTCCTATAAAGTTTGGCCCATTTGGTTGAGATAGCTCAATGGTGCCATTAGGGAAGAGTTTAGCAACGGTGAATGGGCCGGACCAACGACTTTTAAGCTTGCCCGAAAAGATTTTCAACCGAGAGTTAAAGAGTAAAACTTGATCACTTATGTGAAACTCTCGGTTCTTAATCCTAGAATCATGAATGAGCTTGGTTTTCTCCTTGTAGATCAATGAATTCTCATAAGCTTCATTCCTCAATTCATTAAGTTCATTGAGTTGGATTTTCCTAAGATCATCGGCTTTGTTGATATCAAAATTAGCCCATTTCAAGGCCCAATAAGCCTTATGCTCCAACTCAATGGGGGAGGTGGCATGCCTTTCCGTACACAAGACGATAAGGGGTACAACCTATAGGGGTCTTATAAGCGGTACGGAAAACCCACAAAGCATCATCTAACTTATCGGCCCATGAGGCACGACGCTCTCCCACAGTATGCTCTAAGATTCGCTTAAGTCCACGGTTAGAGATCTCGACTTGACCATTTGTTTGTGGATGATACGCGGTGGAAAGACGGTGATTGACACCATACTTAGCCATGACTCGAGAAAATTGATCATTGCAAAAATGAGTCCCGCGATCGCTAATGATAGCACGAGGAACACCGAATCGAGCAAATAATTGTTTCAAAAAGTTCACAACCACCCTCGCATCGTTTGTAGGTAAAGCCTTTGCTTCAACCCATTTAGATACGTAGTCAACGACTACGAGGATATACTTGTTCCCTTTGGATGATGGAAATGGCCCCATAAAGTCGATGCCCCATACGTCAAAGATTTCACATTCTTGGATGAAATTTTGAGGCATCTCATCTTTATGTGTGATCTTGGCTTGTCTTTGGCAAGAATCACAATGCTTAACCATTTCATGAGCGTCATGATAAATGGTGGGCCAATAAAATCCGGAGTCGAAAACTTTCTTCGCGATATAGTTAGGACCAAAATGACCACCGGTGGGTCCTTTGTGGCAAGCTTCAAGGATTAGTAAAGCTGCCGGACCATCAAAACACCTACGAATGCCAAGATCCGCACATTGCTTAAAAAGGTAAGGGTCATCCCAATAATAGTGTTTAATATCTTTAAAGAATTTTTTCTTTTGTTGGGACGTTAACCCTTCCATAAGAACACCACCCGCTAAATAGTTTGCAATGTCCGAAAACCATGAGGTATCGTCAAGATTGTAGTTAATCGACATTAAGGCCTCAAGGGGAAAAGAGTCATTAATCTCTTGATTTGGAAGTTCCCCTTGATAAGGATCCTCGAGTCTACTAAGATGATCTGCGGTTAGGTTTTCCGCTCCCTTTTTATCACGAATTTCAATTTTGAATTCTTGAAGGAGTAAAACCCAACGAAGGAGTCTCGGTTTAGCATCTTGCTTGGTCAACAATTATTTCAAATCGGAATGATTGGTGTACACGATGGTGGTGGAAAGCACAAGATAGGGGCAGAATTTCTCAAAAGCATACACTACAGCTAAAAGCGCATTTTCGGTAGTGGTATAATGCAATTGAGCCCCCGTCATTGTCTTGCTAGCATAATGGATTGGTTAGAAGTGTTTGTTCACTCGTTGACCTGAAACCGCTCCTACCACGAAATCACTAGCATCACACATGAGCTCGAAAGGTAACTCCCAATTTGGAGAGACTAAGACCGGTGCCTTAGTTAATTTACCTTTAAGAAGGTCGAAAGAATCGTGACATTCTTGAGAAAAGATGAAAGGAACATCCTTTTCTAAGAGGTGAGTCATTGGTCGAGCTATCTTAGAGAAATCTTGGATGAAACGTCGATAAAATCCCGCATGACCTAAAAAACTTCTAACTCCTTTGACGGTGGTAGGTGGAGGCAACTTAGAAGTGACGTCAACTTTAGCACGGTCGACTTCGATACCGGCTTTGGAAATTTTGTGACCTAGAACAATACCTTCTTTTACCATGAAATGGCATTTTTCCCAATTAAGAACGAGACGAGTATCTTCACACCATTTAAGCATACGTTCTAAATTGGCAAGGCACGAAGAGAAAGAATCACCATAGACCGAGAAATCGTCGATAAAGACTTCCATAGTTTCTTCAACCATGTCATGGAATATAGACATCATACACCTTTGGAAATTCCCAGGAGCATTGCATAAGACGAAAGGCATTCTTTTGTAAGCAAATGTTCCGTACGGACAAGTGAATGTGGTTTTCTCTTGATCTTTAGGATCGATAGGAATTTGAAAATACCCGGAGAAACCTTCTAAGAAGCAATAGTAGTCATTACCCGCTAAACGCTCGAGCATTTGATCCATGAAAGGAAGAGGAAAATGATGCTTACGAGTGACATCATTGAGCTTGCGATAGTCTATGCAAACTCGCCAACCCGTGACAAGTCGAGTAGGAATCAACTCGTTGTTTTCATTGGGAACAACGGTTATTCCGCCTTTCTTAGGCACACAATGGACGGGACTAACCCATGGCGAATCCGAAATAGGGTAAATCATTCCGGCATCTAGAAGTTTGATAACTTCTTTCTTGATGACGTCATGAATTTTTGGATTAACCCTTCTTTGGCTTTGGATTGCGGGTTTAAAGTCACCTTCCATGAGAATTTTATGAGTGCAAAAGTTAGGATCAATTCCGCGGATGTTGGAAATTTTCCAAGGAATTGCTTTCTTATGATTTTTGAGCACATCGATAAGTCGGGATTTTTTAGCCTCTTTTAAGTCCTTTGCAATGATGACGGGTAACTTCTTATTGTCTTCTAGGAAAACGTATTCAAGATGAGACGGTAAATCCTTAAGCTCTAAATCCGGAGGATTGTCAATGGAAGGCTTAGTCAAATTCGGATCATCGTTTGTAACTTCCTTAGGAGAAGGTGGAGAAATATGGTCCTCACTGAGAAGTTTCTCAATGGTACGAATGTCTTCATCCCAATCGGAGGGAGAATCGTCATATTTTAAGTCCACATCCCCTAAACTTGCTTCAAATTCTTTCAAAAGAAAATCTCTTTCTCCAAATGGAGTCAATGATGGGGCAATGGAGGCAACTAGGGGTGTAATCGAGCCGAGCCGAGCTCAAGCTTAGTAGGGCTTGAGCTTGGCTTGATACTAAAATTGTAGGCTTGAGCTTGGCTTGATAGCTTGTCAAGCTTTACTGATCCAGGCTTGAGCTTGGCTTGATAAGGCTTGATAAAAGCTTGAGCTTGACTTGAAAAGTTTGAATGTGTATAATTTTAATTTTTTATAATAAAACTCATCAATAAACATATGTATAAAAATAAAAAAACAAAAATCATTACTTAAAACAATTTTAATTTATTTAACATTAATAAAACCAATAACAAATTTATCATACAATCTTGGTTTTAAAATGTGTTTTCCACTCCAATACGATTAAGGTTCCAAAGGTCATTGCATGATGTGAATGCGAGCACAATCTAGATACGTTGCGTTTAGTATTAAGAAGAGTACAAAAAATATTTATACACATATTGTATTTCACCAAGTACCGAGTAAATGCAATAATTAAATTTACAAAAATAAAGAATCATTTAAAATACAAAGAACTAAAATATAAATGTAATCAGAGTTACAAGTCCTTCTAAAATATATTATTTATTTATGAAATAAGCACTTAAAATTAGGTTAATACTCAAATTAACAATTAGATGCATCATAAGAACATATTTTTGATAAAGCTTGAAAAGGCTTGATAAGAACTCGAGCCGAGTTGTCAAAAGCTTGAGCTTGAGCTTGATATAGTTTCGAGCTATTTTTTAGGCTTGAGCTTGGGCTTAAGCTTGATAAAAGCTTGGCTTGATCGAGCCAAGCTCGAGCTCGAGTTGCTTGATAAAAGCTTGGCTTGATTACCCCTAGAGGCAACTGTCTCAACAATGGGTAGAGAAGAAAAACCACTTTTACAAGCGTCTTTGAAATTTTCTTCACAAGCCTCATCAAGTACGTCAATGAAATTAACGCTCTCGTGTTCATAAGGTTGCTTAGAAAGTTTACCCATGTTAAAAACGATTTTGTCGTCACCAACTCTCATGATTAAGTCTCCCACGGCTACATCAATAAGAGTGCGACCGGTCCTCAAGAATGGACGTCGAACGATTAATGGAACACGGGGATCCATCTCGTAGTCAACGACAACAAAATCCGCCGGAAAGGTAAACTTGTCGACACCGACGAAGACATCTTCGGCTATCCCCACTGGATAAGCAATCGTACGGTTAGCTAATTCCAATGTCATTCGTGTGGGGAGTAGATCGGGTAGAGATAATTGTTTCCAAACACTTAATGGCATTAAGTTGATACTAGCACCTAGATCGGCTAGGGCCATACAATTCTCTACCCCGGGAAAGTTGCAAGGAATGAGAAAGCGACCCGGATCACCAAGTTTGGTTGGTAATTTCCTTAAAAGAACCGCGGAGCAATTCTCATTAAGTTGGGTTTGAGCAATATCAAGGAGTTTTTCCTTATCACTTAGAAGATCTTTGAACATTTTAGCATATTTAGGCATGTGAGCGAGCGCCTCGGCAAAGGAGATATTGAAATTCAATTGTTTAAACATTTTAAGAAAGTTTGAAACTTGAATATCATCCTTGTTCTTCAACTTCTCTTTCCTCAACCTTGAAGGGTAAGGTATATCGGGTTGAGATGAAGGCTTTGGAATGGAATTCTCACTCACATCCTTGGGTGGAGGAGGGGTAGAAGTAGAAGGTGGAGGAATTGGTGAAGGGGGCTCGTTATCCTTTGTCACAATCACCGGAGTAGGTTTAGGAATCTCGGGTTCCTTATAACCTTTTCCACTTCGGGTGTTGATTGCTTTCATCTCCCCTCTTGGATTAGCAATGGTGTTACTCAGAAGAGAACCGGAAGTAGAGGGTTGATTACTTGGGAAGAAACTAGCCATCATATCCCTTTAAGTCATTCGTTTGATTGCTTAAAGAGTTTCAGATGTCATTCCTAAGCTCGGCTCGAAGATCATTCCCTTGTTTAGCCATGTCACCTTTCATGTTAATAATTTGACTCTGAAGATTCTTTACTAGTGTGTCATTAGTCCTCATGTAAGTTTCAACCTCGTGATTAAATGTCGTGGGTTGGTTGGGAGGGGGTGCTTGGTAAGCGGGTGGTTGATAGGTGGGTTGTTGGTAAACTTGATGATTTCCTTGAGGTGGATATGGATTTCTTTGGGTTTGATGTTGAGTAGGAGCTCGAGGTTGGCTTTGATTGTTGCGATTGTTGCGATTGAGGTTGTTTTGGTTTTGAGGAGGAAAACCGGGTGGTGAGAGAAAATTGTTTGAACGATAACTTAGCAAATTGCGGTCACCTTGAGGACGAGCTTGATAGCCTCCCGTTGAAAAGTTACCGTTAGCCGCATACACGTTTTACGGATTGTCATGAGTAGAAGGACAATCGGTGTATGAATGAGGACCTCCGCAAGTCTCACAAGAAATTGCTACAGCTTTAGCTTGTTGAAATTGGTTCGTAGCCGTGGTTAAGAAATTTTTGTTCATCTCGGCTAGTTGACGGGTGAGTTGGGTGAGTTCGGCTATCTCGGGGTTTGATGAAGTAGAAGAAACATTTACCCTCGAATTATTTCTTGAAGATGCGGATGAATCCCAATTTTTGTGATGAGTGGTCATGTTCTCTATAAGCTCTCTACACTCCTCGGGTCTTCTCTTCATAAACGTACCACCGACGGCGGCATTAATCGTATCACGATCACGAAAAGTTAAACCATTGTAGAAAGTATCAATCAAAGTGGCGCGGAGCATATTATGGTTAGGACAACGATCGATCAAAACATTATAACGTTCCCAAGCATCGAAAAGCGACTCATCGGGTTCTTGAGTGAAACCACTTATTTGATTACGAAGACTAGTTACCATGGATGGCGGAAAATAGCGCGACAAATTTTTTGAGTCATCTCGTCCCATGTATGAATTGAGCTTTTAGGAAGACGATCAAACCATTTTTCGGCATGGTGGGATAAAGTGTGTGGAAAAAGATGAAGGCGGAGAAAGTCCATGGAAACACCGGGCAATTTCATGCTTTGAGTGACGGTTATGAATTTATCGAGGTATTTGTTGGCATCATCATCCGGTAATCCGCGAAATGTACAAGCATTTTGAACTTGTTGGATCATGTGATGCTTCAACGAAAATTCGGGAGCCGTGATTTGCATCGGCGCAATCGGTCCTCCACGTCCATTCATAGTTGGTTGGCAAAGCTCCTCCATCGTACGAAGGTCGGGTTGAGGGTCATGGTTGTTATTATTCATATTGGGGTGAGGTGGGTTATTATTATTATGCACACCGGCCATATATAAGTCTCTACGAGTCTCGGGCTCAAGATAAAACGAAGATCGAGTACGCATACACTACAAATGAAATACAATATTTTTGATTTTTTATCTATTTTTTTTGGATTTTTTGAAAATTTTATATTTTTTAGGATTTTTTTTTAATCTTTATGCTTCAAAATAACGTTCCCAAAAGAACGGATCCCAAAATCCAATTTTTCTCACAAAAAACCATGAATCTTTACGAAAGGAGCCGGCAGCGGCGCCATTTTAATAGATGACTTTTGCATATGTGTACTCGTTCGTTCTCGGAGTCTAATCGAATTGATCACGGTTTAGGGTGGAATTGTTGTTTTTGGTCACTAAAAGTGGGGGCTTTTGATTATCTATTTTAAATTAAATGACAAAAGTTTTAAAGTAAATGACAAAATAACAAAACTAAGACGAAATACTTGAACGAAATAAAAAGGGAATTAAAATAACTAAAAACTTAATTAAATGTAAATTTGAAAATAAAATGAGATAAGACAATTTAAAATTAAATTAGACAAAAATGGTGGGAAAGAATTCAACCTTGAAAAATAACTAAGTAAAATAAAAACAAAGTAATACGATTCAATCACAACCTAGATCGCAACACGGGGTCGTGGCCTGGATCGTGACAACCAATCGTGACCTCCGATCGCACCCTGGATTGGAGTTTGGATCGCAGAATGTGAACAAGGATCGCACCCTACGATCACACTCTAGATCGCAGTATGGATCGCAGTCAGCAATCTTAAACTGGATCGCACCCTTTGATCGCAACAAGGATCGCAACACACGATCGCAGTCTGCGATCGTGACTTTGATCGAAGTCTTAGATCGTAGTGTATGATCGCAGTTATGATCACAGTGAGGGATCGCAGTATTTGATCGCAAGTAGAAACCCTAAGGCTTATGCGATCACAATACTCGATCGGAACAAGTAAAACCCTTAAGAACTGTTACGATGAGATACAAAAGGCAAATAAGCAAAAACCAAATAAGCACTTTTCTAATAAGCACTTACTAAAAACTTAATCAAATTAATAATAACAAGAACTAAATAAGCACGAATGAGAAAACTTTCAAAACACTAAATAAACAAGATTTATAAAAGAAACTTTAAAAAGATTAAACTTTTAAGAACACTTAAAAGAAAATAAGCTAAACATGAAATAAGCAAAAGGCACAAAAAATTGAGCTTATCAATCGTAAGAAATTGATAAGAACAACAAGATGAGCACTTTAATCAAATAAACACCAAGATGAAACAAGTTAGCTACTTTGAACCGAATCAAAATCAAGATTAAAGCAAGAAAGGTAGAATAAGATAGATTATGAAAAGCTTTTAATTAAAGATAAAGATTCGAATACAAGATTTAATTGAAAAGCTTAAAACTTGAAAGAAAAATGAAAGAAATCTAGAGAGAGAAAGTAGAATCTGTTGTTCCTTTTTAATCCATAACACAAGATTCTTAGAGAGAGAAAGAGGAGAAAAGTAGAGAGAGAAACAAGAGAGATTTGGAAGGTTTATGTTTACTAGAGAGAGAAAGTAAAATAAACCAACACCCTCTTTCACATGTGAAAGAGGGTTATATATGCCACGGCCTAAGGCCTTTGTGGGCTTCATCTTGGGCCGGGCTTGGCTTTGTTTTGGGCTTACGCCCCTAACTTATACAATATTAGCTTAAAGTCCAAGCCCGGTTTTCCCGACTAACCTATTACAATACAAGACCTTTTAACGACTAAGATGACCTATTACATTCTTGTTCTACTATATGAAATATAGGGCTAACAATCTCCCCCAATGTATCGGTCATCTTAAAAAGCTTAAAAAGCATAAGATGATTGAGTGAATACATTCTTGTAGAGGAGATCTTCCTGCTTTGGTCTTGTATCTTGGTCTTGATCTTGTTTGTAACAGCTTTGTTCCTTCATGCTTTCGTGATCTTTATCTTGAGCCTTTGTCATTTGACTTTGGGTGCTTGAGATCTTCATCTGAGCTCCTTGTGACTAAGATGACCTATTACATTCTTACATTCTTAGGTATTTTTATTATCGCCATCTTGTGCTCTTGTGACTTCTGAATCGACATCGGTTACACAGCTACGCCACCTTCTTGATATGCAGCAACATATATAGACACGGATGAAATGGCTTTGAACATTTCACCCTAACTCGGTAGCGTTTTACCTCCGGTCGGTGAAGACCGTTAAACGGTATTAAATACCGTACCTGTGATCAGGTAGATTCGATTAAGAACCTCCTTGACAGGGTTTCCCGGCGGTAGTAGCCAGTTCTCTTTACTCGACCGTCTCAAAGCAGACTGCGAACGTAAAGAGTGAATCATAAGAATAAATTATCCGTCTGATTAGAGTCGTCAATTCAGATTTCCTGGAACAAGTTTGATTCTAAAAGAATCGCACCATTGTTGCTTTCCAGTTTGTCACAAGCTTGATTCATAGAGAATCTTGCGAGTTACCTACCGCAGTGCTGTTTGATGTTGACACTGGAAGGATTTCCATTCGTCACTGTGAACACTAATGAGTGTCACTCTGAATGTTCTGGCAAGATCACATGGATTTTGCGAAGAAACCTGGAATCAAGTTTGAATCTATTAAGAATCGAAACTTAGTTGCTTTCCAGTTCTCACAAGTTTGATTCGTGTAGAATCGCACAAGTTACCTACCATGAGCTTGTTTAATGCTGGCTCAAGCAGGATTTCCATCTTCATTGTGAATCGTATCACTCAGATGTTTTGGCAATATCACAAGGATAATGCGTAGGACTCGATTGTGTCCTAATGAGATGATAGATAGATCTCGATTGGCTCTAGACTCAATAAGTGCATTTTGGTAATCGGAGGCTGGAGCAGACTGCCACCTTTTCAATATTAACTGACTCGGAGTGAGAAAGTCAATAGATACGTGTTGATCTCCGTGACAATGAGACAAGTTTCTTTTGAGAGAAACTCGAATGGCTGGGGAAGGGTTGTGCATCGCATCACTGGGTCCATGACACTTGTCTTCAAAAGATGTGTTAACCCGGTTTCTACCTAAGTTGCACAGAATATTCAACTCCTTCAATGCTTACCAATACGTCATCATTAGCACCTTGTTGTGATTGTTCTAGTGCTAACTTAAGTAATTGGTCCACATTCAGCTTCATTTCACTCCATCTTTCCTAAGGACAACTATTTCTAGCTATGGAATGTCCTTGGGTAGATCCCTCCGGTTCTGGTTGGATCATAGGACTTAGTTTCCTATCCTAAACCACCTTTTGACTCCATCGTTCCATCGTGGATAGTAGGTTGTTTTGGGTAAAGATCGTAACCATAAAACCATTGAAAACCATTGAAAACCATTCAAAGTGCTTGATAAAAATCAAAACTTTTAACACTTTGAAAGTTTTATCTTTTCGAAAAGCTCCCCCTACACACATGCATCGATATACAAAATAGTTTGGCATGTGAAGGAAAGAGTTACACTTGAGTCTTTAAGATCACATGTTGCGATATATTACATTTTAATCACATTTTCTCCCCCTATCTCTAATATAAAAACATCATATTAGAGATAGTAATTGATTAAAATATGACAATTTCTGAAAACCGATTGGGAGAGAAACATGTGTGCACGAATGAAGCATGGAACATTTTCAGTCGGGACGCTCCCCCTCAACAATATATGTGTGTCTTGAGACAAAATTTGACAAAATTTTAGAAAAACGACACCACAAAATATGTTGAGGTACGGAGTTGAGATGCCTTTTCCGATATAATATATTACATTTGACAATTTCATATCATTTTCGGAATGTGTTGGATACATAAAATATGACAATTTTAGAGATGTACCTAACAACATTAAAAGGCTTGATTTTAAAGCGCTCCCCCTCAAAAATTGATCAAAATAACATATGACAATTTTGAGATATAAAAACCACTTATGAGGAAGGGAGTGTTGAACACACAATTTTGAAAGATTTAGAAAAACCTTTTGAGAAATTCTTGAAAAATTGTGTTCAACGGTTTTAAAATAATCAGGATAGAAGACTTCCCTTCTATAGCTTAGGGAAAGCGCACTGAAACGTACACTCCCTTTTCGGGTCCGTTTTTCATGAGCTCAAAACTTTGATTGTTTTGTGACTAGCTCATGACCGAGAAAAATAAATTTCCCGTTGTGAAGGATAAGTTATCATCCGTGATAAACTTTCCTTAAGTGGAGGTACGAGTTCTAAGCTGACATTTACTTAGAAGTCGTTTTTCATGAACTTAAAAACTTTGAATGTTTTTATCGGAAGCTCATGACCGAGAAATATTAATTTCTCGTTGAGAAGGATAAGTTATCGTCCGTGATAAACTTTCCTTATTTGAGGTCCGAGTCCTAAGCTGTGATGCGCTTAGAAGTCATCGTGAGAGTATATCAAGCAGCTTCATTTGCCAAAACCTCCAAGTCTTCTGGAGTCATATACTTCATACCAAGACGGCCAACGAGATACACAAACCTATCTTTCGATAGAGCTTTTGTAAACAAGTCTGCCAGCTGGTACTCAGTTCTGACAAAGTATAATTCCACGATGCCGCGTTCCACTTGTTCCTTGATGAAGTGATATCTGACATCGATTTGCTTGGTGCGGGAGTGCTGAACCGGATTGCAAGATATGGCTATGGCCGACTTTGAGTCACAATACATAGGTATTTTATCAAAGTGGAAGCCATAATCCGTGAGTTGAGTTCTCATCCAAAGGACTTGAGCACAACACGCGGATAAAGCCACATATTCTGCTTCAGCTGATGAGAGCGAAGTGCAATCCTGCTTCTTTGACGACCAACTGACAAGCTTGTCTTCCCCTAGAAATTGTATGCTACCAGAAGTGCTTTTACGACTATCAAGACAACCTGCGTGATCAGAATCTGAAAAAGCCGTTAGATGAAAACCGGTTTCCCTCGGATACCAGAGTCCCACGTGAATGGTATTCTTAAGGTACCGAAAGATCCGTTTAACCTCTTTGAGGTGCTTTTGAGTAGGTCTGGCTTGATATCGTGCACAATAGCATGTGGCATGATGAATATCAGGCCTGCTGGCTGTAAGGTACATAAGTGACCCGATCATACTGCGATATCGCGTTTGATCTACAGGATATGAGTACAAGTCAGCGTCTAGGGATGTGGTCGACAATGGTGTACCAACGCGAGCACATGAGGTCATACCATGCTTTTTAAGTATCTCTTGAGCATACTTAGCTTGGTTAATGAAGATACCACGTGGGGATTGATGAATCTGGAGGCCTAAAAAGAATTTTAGCTCCCCCATCATTGACATTTCAAATCTGTTGTGCATTAATTTTTCAAAACGTTTTGAAAGTTTTGGGTTCGTAGAACCAAAAATAATGTCATCAACATAAACTTGCACCAGCATTATGTCATCCCCATATTTATTTGTAAAAAGAGTAGGATCAATAGAACCTTTGGAGAATCCTTTGGACACCAAGAAGTTTGAAAGTTCTTCGCCATGCCCTTGGAGCTTGTTTAAGTCCATATACAGCCTTCTTGAGACGATAGACTTTGTCAGGATGATGAGGATCGATGAATCCTTCCGGCTGATTCACATACACTTCTTCCTTCAAATGACCGTTGAGAAAAGCAGTTTTAACGTCCATCTGAAAAACCGTGAAGCCCTTATGTGCAGCATAAGCAAGGAATATCCTGACTGCTTCCAAACGAGCAACTGGAGCAAATGATTCATCGAAATCTATCCCTTCTTGTTGACGATACCCCTTAACCACAAGACGAGACTTATTTTTGATGATGGTTTGTTCTTCATCTAGTTTGTTTTTCCAGATCCATTTGAAATCTAAAATTGACATTCCATAGGGTCGGTCAACAAGTTCCCAAACATTTAGGCGTTCAAACTGATGAATTTCGTCTTGCGTTGATTCAATCCACGCATGGTCAGTCATGGCTTGTTTGATGTTTGTAGGTACAGTTGAACTCACGGTGAGTGCATACATACACACATCGCCATCGGTTTCGAGTTGTCTGCGTGTTCGAAACGGTTGTGAAGGATTTCTAATTACTTGCTCCAATGGATGATCACGTGTCCAATGGTGAGTGGATGGATATGGTTGGTAGAATGTATGCATGTTGGACGGATCAACATGTTGAGTAGAAGACTCTCCGACTTCGTGTACCGGTGTACCGAACGGATTGATAAATTCTTCTTCGTTAGGTTGTGCATCGGCTGCTTGATTGTTGTTTCCTCCTTCAGCATTGACGGTTGGTGATGTTGGTTGTATGACAGTTTCTTGAGTTTGTTGAGTATCCACTGGAATTGTCTCTTGAGCAACGGTTGCTGAAGTAGATGTAGTTGTGTCTTGTTGACTTTGTGCGGGTGCATCAGTAGTATTGACAGCGGAAGGCTTTGACACAACTTGATTGTTTCCATAGTAATATTCATCAAACATTGGATCATATAAATCAACCAACTCATTCATTTGTGTCGTATCCGTCGATTCTGCTGTAGGAGTACTTTGTTGACATTCTTGCACGGGACGTACACTGTTGTGTGTAGGTGCCATCGCTGGACATTGAGGTGCGGGACTTGAGCTGTTGTGATCAAGTACCATTAGTGGCAATTCGTCAAAGTTCACATAAATTGTTTCGACAATAATCTTTGTTCTCTTGTTATAGACTCGATATCCTTTCGACAATGTAGCATACCCCACAAAAATACATGCATCACCTTTTTCTTTCATCTTGTCGAGATTTTCACCGTCTTTAAGGATGTAGCATAAAGATCCAAATACGTGAAAGAATTTGACTGTAGGTTTCCTGGCATTGATGATGTGGTAAGGTGTCTTTTCATGTCTAGGGATGACGAGAGAACGATTCTGAGTATAACAGGCAGTTGCAATTGCTTCAGCCCAGAAGAATAGCGGTAATTTTGAAGCAGAAAGCATTGTTCGAGCAGCCTCAACCAAAGTACGGTTCCGTCTTTCGACAACGCCGTTTTGTTCAGGAGTTCGAGCAATAGACGTTTGATGTTCGATGCCTTCTTCTTGAAAGTAAGATTGCAAGTTCTTGTTCAAAAATTCAGTACCCCTATCCGTTCTTACGGTTAAGACTTGAGCTTGAAGATTTCGTTGTATCATCTTGAGAAAGTTTTTGAGAACCTCTGGTGTTTCATCTTTGGACCTTAAGAAGAAAGTCCATGTGTATCTAGAGTAATCATCAACAATCACGAGAATATACTTTTTCCCGTTAATACTTTCTACACGCATGGGACCACATAAATCCATGTGTAGAAGTTCTAATCGTCCTTTTGAGCTTGGGGTAGTCTTTGACTTGAAAGACTTCCGTTTTGCTTTCCCCAACTCACAAGAAGAACAAAGATGGTCTTTGACGAATTTCAACTTAGGAAGACCGGTCACAATATCATTCTTAGAAAGCAAGTTGATTGTGTCAAAGTTGAGATGTGACAATCGTTGATGCCATAACCATGCTTGAGATGATGAGGCTTTAGCCATTAAGCATATTGGATTTGTTGAAGATGTGTCTTGAAGAGTTACTGTGTAGAGATCAGAACCACGAGAACCTGTAAGAAGGTCATTCCCATCGTAGTCTATAACATAGCAAGTAGATTTCCGAAAAGCCACTTCCAAATCCGCATCACAAAATTGACCAACCGAGAATAAATTGTGATTCAGTCCTTCGACGTAATAAACCCGTTTTATAGTGATATTCCCTTGAACCAAGTCTCCATATCCGAGTATCGGTGCAAATTGATCATTTCCAAACCGTACCGTACCCAGAAACTTCTCCACGAAGTTAATGAGAAGCTTGAGATTGCCCGTCATGTGCTTTGTGCACCCGGAGTCCATTATGAATAGGATGAGTTCGACGAGCTGCAGAAGAATTAGAAGACAATGTAGCATTTGACAAATGGGAGCCCATGATAGAAACGGGTTCCAAAATAGTAGTGGACCTAGATTCTAAAGGCAAGCTAACATTCATAGACCCAATTAGAATGGGGGTTGTCTTAGGTACCCATTTGTATCCGGGTGGTGTAAATCTTGAATACCCCCGTGTACATGTCCTAATCATGTTCTCATAAAGCTTCTTTAACCTGCTTTGTTTACGTAGAGTAGTGGATTCTAACGCACTTAGTTTCTTAAGTGGTTGCTCAGTGGATTGGTTCAAAGTTCTTGTGGGTTTACTAGTACTAGTGGGCATACGAATAGGCTTCCTAGTTCTAGTATTCACGCCATTATAATTAAGAGCACAAGCATCATGATTGAAAGTACGAACACATTTGCCACATTCAACACAAACAAATTCAACATTCGAGGTCTTAGCATTTAAACTGTCATTACATGCAGTTACAGACGTTTTATTCTTAGAAA
This sequence comes from Glebionis coronaria, assembly GCA_025667525.1. Taxonomy (NCBI): domain Eukaryota; kingdom Viridiplantae; phylum Streptophyta; class Magnoliopsida; order Asterales; family Asteraceae; genus Glebionis; species Glebionis coronaria. Next base: position 109,617,966 of record CM046874.1, read on the forward strand.
ACTTAAAATTCCTACGGTGATCTTCTACTTCATTCTTCTTCCCTTGACTATTGTTAGGCATGACTCTATCTTCAACTCTATTGCTCTTAAGCTGTGGTCCGCTAACACTAGTAGTGGGATTTACTCCTGTAGAAAAAGACACACGTTGATTAGTTTTCCTAGTATTCTGAGGTAACTGCGTTGTTCCAGTTTGAGTGGACCTAGTGTTCATCTTATACATTCCAGGTGCTATCACATTAGTGCTCTTATCATTTCCTATCTTAGGCAAAGTCTGTGGGGATTGTCCCAAAATAGATGTTTTAGGGCATTTAACCGCATTCGGTTGACGAACGGCGGATGGTTTACCCAAAACAGACTTTCCGTTGATTTTCTCAATGAGTTTCTGTAACTCACTTATGGCTATGTCCCTTTCTTTTAGCTGAGCTTTCAAATCATTTATTTCGAAATCTTTTTCATTCAGTAGACGAAACGAAGAAGCTGACATTTCTTGACACTTTTTATGATTATGAGATTTTTCACCTTTTTGTAAAGCAAGTTCAAGAGAAATGGAGTGTTTCTCAAGTTGAGAAAAGCTTTTCGAAAGTTTGTTATATGACTGAATTTGTTTTGAAAGCTCTACTTCAAGATTGCGACATTTCGCGTCCGATTCTGACACTAGACATGCTACATGACAATATTGATCAAGATCGGTATACACACCAAGTATAGCATTCATATGGTCAGCATAAAAATATTCCTTAGAAAGTCGATCAATTTCGTTAGAAAGTTGGTGTTCTTGTGTCTTTAATTTAGTTTGAAGAAAATCAACTTCATCTTCAAGAGATTTAACATAACTTAAATCAGTTAACATTTCCTCAGTGAGAGCTGTATAAAACATTTCCACATTTTTTGAAAGATCATCAATGGTTGGAACAATACATTGTTGAATGACGACTTCTACTTGTGGGTTAGGTTTAATATTCCAAATGGTATCCCTAGAAACTTTTTCATAGTCGACGACACCTTTGTACAAATTTAAAACCCCTTGTTTTATAAACTCAAATTGCTGAACACTTTTGCTTTTCTCATCCCATTTACGTTTGTCATCCAAAATTCGCTTTTCTAACAAAATTGATTGCTTTTTGAAACTCCTTTTTAAAGAAACTTTCTTTTGTGGTTCATCACTTGGTGGTGGAACACTATTATACATCTTTTGTTCTTTTGAAAGTTCTTTTTGAGGGACAAACTTAATATGATTGTTAGAATCAGAAAGGTTTATTAAATCACTTAAGTTTGATCGACTTTCTTCTTGTTGACGAATGATTTCGTCGCAGTCAGGGGAAAGCATAAGAGCAAGATTATCAACATAACAACCGATATCATAAAGAGCAGGCTTGGTACTTTGAGCTTTCTTGAGATATTCAGGCTTGACAAAACTCGTTTTCATATTTCTATTGAGCATATTCATAGTTTGAATAGACTGACCCGTTTTGTAAACAATGTTGTTTAACGTGTCGACTCTCTTTTCCAAAGCAAGAATTTTTTCAATATCCTTTTCTTCACGAGTTTTATAAAGCTCAGTTTGTTCTTTGTTAATCGACTCTAATTCAGTAATTTGGAGTTTATGTAGCAGCAGTTGTTCTTCAAGTTCCGATATCTTCTGTTTTGACATATGAATTTCGTGTGTTACTTCAGAACAATATTGTTCGTTGAGCACCTTACGTTCATATACCAAACCATTAGCTATTGCAACTCGTCGATCAGCTTCTTTTACATAATCACACTCTTTAAGCCTGTCTATCTCCTCGGCTAAGGATGTGTTTGCTTGCTTCAAACGTTTATTAGCATCTTTGTTTTCCTCAATTTCATGTTTTAAAGAATCAATTATAGACGCAAGCAAATCACGGTCCTCATCCGAGTCACTATCCTGAGCAGTATTACCTTCATCATTACACATATGCTGTGAATCCGTAGAGATATTGCTATCCTCGGTGTCCATTACATATGTGTCATTGATGCTTTCGGGTTGCTCAGGATGCCGTCGTTCATTAGCAAACACATTATAGTTGTCATTTGTTGGTACCTTTTCAATTGGCTCAGTATCAAAGATAGGTCCAGAAGTATCAGCAGTCTCTGGAAGCACTTCTTGAATCTTTGCCATGTACACATAATGTGCCTCTAGCTCTTGATCATCGGCTTCATCATCAGTGTCATCACGCCAGTCAACTTCATCTGCTGTAAGTGGAATTCCTGCTTCTTCTTTCTTACACAGCATCATCTTTTCCTTGTGATACCCTGAGTCCTTAACCCGTTTTGGCTTCTTGCATTCCCTAGCCATGTGCCCAAATCCCTTACAGTTGAAGCATTGAATCCCAGTCTTCTGCACAACCGGAGTGCCTACAGTATCTCTAGCCCCAACTTGATTCAGCATCCTCTGATTATCATACCTAGCATCACGATCATACCTAGGTGCATGATCAACTTCCTTATATCTAGCATTGGATGATGATCTGAGGTTGTTGTTGGTAGGTTTGTAGATCTTCTTATAAGTTGTGGTGAGTAAAGACATGAGTTCTTCAATCTTCTTGTCCCTTGAAGTTTGTTCATCATCACTGTCTCCATCTGACTCGGTGTCATACTTTGGAGGTGGAGTGGGGACAATTGCTTTTGCTTTGTGTTTAGCAGCAACTAGAGGTTTGGTGGATGAGCTTGATGACTTTGAGGAATGAGTAGGTGGTTGTTGACGGGGAACGGGTTTTGTTGAAGTAGCAGCCACAAAAGCAATAGAATTAGCAGACCGTTCTGCCTTTTCAGCCCTTAGTTCATTCACTTCATTCTGATGTTGTTTCAAGATATCATAAAGTTTGTGGTAAGAGATAGTCTTGATATCCTCCCTTTGTTTGACCAAAGTCACAAACCTTTGCCATTCTGGTTTGAGTTGAAGTAAGAACTGAACATTGGCATGATGATTGGAGATGGTGCACTGATTTCTGACAAGCTCATTCATCATTTTGTAGAATCTCGAGTAATATGAGTCAATGGATTCACCATCTTCAGATGTGAATTTTCCAAACTCCCAAAGTAGATTAGTCTCGAGATCTTGAACATTGATCGACTCACCTTGCTTTAATCGATGAATTGCATTCCACATTTCCATAGCATTAGGACATGCATCAACTGTGGAATAGATATCGTTATCAATTCCAGTGAGTATGAAGTTTACAACATCAGCTTCAGCTTGGAGGAGTTTCTTTTTCTCAGCAGAACATGTGTCAAAATCCTCCATAGCTCGTATAGTTGATGAAGTACCATCCTCTGCCTGTGTAGTAATTGGTCTGAATTCAAAAACTGGAGGTGGATTCTCAAGGCAATGACGAAGAGCAGTTCGGTTTTCTTTTCCGTCGAGAAATCTGAGAAAACGAGATCTCCATTGAACGTAGCAGCCGGCGGTGAGCACAGGTGAATTACCGTTGCCACCTTGTTCCAAACGAATTTGATTAGCAGTTGCAATGTTGATGTTGTTGTTAGACATGGTGAATACTTGTGAATGAATTGCAGATCTTAGTGGATTTGTTGTGATGATGTGTGGTTAAAATTGAAATTCCGAAATTTCCAGAAAAATTTTTTTCTCAGTCCGACAATACGGTAAGCCGAAAAATTTTGTATCGCCAAATTTTGAATTTGAGTTAGAAATAGCCAAAAACTAATAGGGAAAAAATTTGATTTTACTTGACCTAAAAATTTTAACTCTTTTTTTTTTTTTTTTTTTTTTTTTTTTTTTTTTAATCTTCGTGTAAACGATGTTCCTAAACTAGTCTAGATAGTGGCTAAGTCTAAAAATTGCTCAAACAAAATATCCATCAGAATGCCCATCGGAATAACCTTGTCGGAATGACCAATCGGAATCTCAAATCGGAATGCCAATCGGAATGTTGTTGTCCAATCGGAATGATGCTACTGATCGGAATGCCACTGATCGGAATGCCAATCGGAATGTTGTTGTCCAATCGGAATGATGCTACTGATCGGAATGCCAATCGGAATGATGTTGTCCAATCGGAATGAAGCTACTGATCGGAATGTCACAAATCGGAATGCCAATCGGAATATATAGTCCCTTTTCCGATTACACCAATCGGAATATATAATCCCTTTTCCGATTACACCAATCGGAATATATCCCACTTTTCTCGGACAAAACTCAACCAATTCGTGATTTTAAGCCAAAAAATGATCAAAACACCCAAAAATTTTGTGTTTTTAGCCAAAGTAAATATACCAAATCTCTACCACAACTATGTAGAAGATTTGTATCAAGAAGTAAGCATAAAAAACACAAGAAAAAAATTTTGGACGTGATATAAAGATCAAAATGATCACGAAAAATCAAGAACACACCACACTAATCTTCAATCACCTATCCACTATAGGCTCTGATACCAAATGTTGTTCCTTTTTAATCCATAACACAAGATTCTTAGAGAGAGAAAGAGGAGAAAAGTAGAGAGAGAAACAAGAGAGATTTGGAAGGTTTATGTTTACTAGAGAGAGAAAGTAAAATGAACCAACACCCTCTTTCACATGTGAAAGAGGGTTATATATGCCACGGCCTAAGGCCTTTGTGGGCTTCATCTTGGGCCGGGCTTGGCTTTGTTTTGGGCTTACGCCCCTAACTTATACAATATTAGCTTAAAGTCCAAGCCCGGTTTTCCCGACTAACCTATTACAATACAAGACCTTTTAACGACTAAGATGACCTATTACATTCTTGTTCTACTATATGAAATATAGGGCTAACAGAATCACCTACTTGTCTCTAAAGATATGAACTACAAAAACAAAAATAAAAATGACTAACTCCTTTCAAATGAAGTTGTAGGAGTATTTATAGGAGTGGAGAGTTGTGGTGTGTTGCTTCCTTCTTTCTTTCTTTTGTCTTCTCGACTTTTTAGATAACTCGTCTTTCTCGACTTTGTTTCGGGATTAGTCGAATGATAAAATGAACTCGTCTTCTAATTTTCTTCTTTTAGTAGACTTGGTTCTTCAACTTCGTCAAACTTCCGTCTTTAGATTTTTTCTTCGATAAATCTTCAGAATAGGCCTTTGACTTCCGTTCTTCTTGCAATTTTGATCTTTTGACTTCGTCTTTTGTCTTTTTCTTCGATAAAAGCCCGTGAAAGCCCATGTTTTCTTCCTTTTTCATATTTTTGCCCTGAAACACAATAAAAACACAAACCACGCATAATTCCGAATTTTACGACATCAAATACACATTTAGGTCTGGTTTTTACTTGTTTTTTGTGGTGAAAGGATAAGTGTTTTCACACTTATTAGACATTGTCTTTGCTTTCCATTCACATAGTCTTTTCTTAAAATTTTCCAATACAACTCTCCACGCGCTTTCACGCTTCATACACTCTCTAATTGAAAGGCCGAGATAAGTAAATAGAAGATCCCCAATACTACATTGCATCCATCTTGCCATATTAACAACCTCGCCTGAGTCTACTCCTACACAATATAATCTACTTTTATTAAGATTCACTTTAAATCTAACACTCTCTCAAAACATTTTAATATACACATAAGATTTTTAGCATTTTGTTTATCCCATCTGTGTCCCATGTCTAGACTAAGAACCATGAACTGTATATACGATTAATATTTTCATATGTGACGATCCACCATCTATATGAAAAACCTTTACCAAAATTGTAAAACTCGTATGCTTTTACCATGAATATTACCCTTATGATCGTGTACATGATTAGAACCTTCCTTTTATAGCACGTTTACGATTCACGAATAAGATTTACAAGTATTACGTACGTGTTATAACACGATAAGTATTTAATACGTATTAAGACACGATAATTATTTCAATAATAGTTATAATCACGAACATACGAACATGAAATCATGAACGTAAATAAACACAAGCTTAGTATTCCGTATTTATGTATATTTATTACGATCATGAATAAATATAATAAGACACGAACGATAACTATTTAAATCACGTAAAACAGGAACACGAGAACAAGTATAATATTAGACACGGAAAAACATTGGGTTACTCCATGTGGGCCCCCTTACCCGTGGCTAGACACAAGAAAAAGGGCCAAGCCCATCTTAATTTTACTAAAACAAGATTAAGGGAAAGATATTTTTTTCATAATAACAAAATATTGTAAAAACAAGAAAACCCTAAAATTTTTTCTCTTCTCTTGTTCTTCTTGGCCGCTGGGTACAAGCACGCACCAAGGGTGTGTTGGTTGATTTTTGGTGTTTGATTTATTGCAAGTGTGTTAGTGTTATCGTTCTCTTTTATTCACGTAATCGGTAAACCCTAAACCTCTTTTTTCTTTTTATGTTCTTGATTAATTGAACACATGAAATAAAGAATGGTATAAAACAAGTAAATACATGTTAATAAAATCATGGGGGTAAAATAATTAAGGTTTAATGGGTTTTTGTTTTTGGCCGACGCAAGGAACCGAGACCCAAGGGGGTCTCGGCTTGTTTTGTCTCGCACCAACTGAGACCTCAAGGTCTCGGTGTGGTGTTGTGTGTCTCGGTAGCAGGAGAAAAGGGAACCCCGACCTCGGTCGGGGTATGTTTGGTGTTTGGTGGGTCTCGGCTAAGAACAAGAACCACCACCGGCTTATGCCGGTGGCTAAATAAGGAAAGCAAGGGGAACCCCAAGCCACGGCAGCAAGGGGAACCACCGGCTAACCGGTGAAAACTTTTGCTAGCCAGCGGCTAGCCAAGACTAGGGTGCGTTTGGTTGCCGGTTCACAGGCTAAAACCGGTCCGGTTCACAACATGTTTAGATTAAAACAAGGGTTCGGTTCATGGGTTATTTTTGCAAGTTAATTATTTTTACAAGGTTAATTATATTTACAAGTTTATTTTTACAAGATTAAATTAACTTAATTAAAACACGCACATGATTAATTTAATTTATACATGACTTAGGTTATTAATATTATTATTAATACATGAATTTTAACCTAAGTAATTATCATTTTAATTAGACTATATAATTAATTAATTATTGAAATCATGACTTATAATTAGTTAATTTACATGGCTTAGGTTTTATTATTATTAGATAATAAGACATGTTTTAACCTAAGTATTTTTATCTTTATTTAATTAAATCATGTTATATTTAATAAAATACTTTAACCTATAGTTTATTTAATTCACATGGAATAATTAATAAACTATACTATTTAATTACATGACTTAGAATATTAATCAGTAAACACTTAAGCTTATATAATTAGCTTAATAATCCAGCTTATTTCTATTTATGGAAACTTTCTATTTTTAGAAACTTATCTATTTTAAGCAGTAAATCTATTTTTTGGAAACTTATTATTTTTGGAAACTTTCTATTTGTGGAAACTTTCTATTTTTGGAAACTTTCTATTTAGGAAACTTACTATTTTTAGCAAGTTACTTATTATTACACAACAAGTATAATAATACAAGAAATACAAGAAAATACTTAATCAGAATAGACATAATACATGATAAACACAATATAAAGCTTAATCAGTAAAACACGACATGAACATATAAAACAAGCTAAGATATGATATAAAACCAGTTACGTACTCAGTAATCAGATACTTATACACGTATGTATTTATGTAGCATTAGTGATACAGAAGTAGGACTCTCTTCCGTTCGTCTTCTTCGTTCACTGGATACAAGGTACGGATTCTCCATCCTTTCAGTATGGACATTCTTCCTTATTAGGATTCATCGTATGCAGCCAACTGTTTTCCCAGTATATGTTTTATATGTATTTGAATTGCTTATGTTTAATTAGATACCTAAAGCCATATACATGCATGACCAGTTTCACCTAGTTATGGAGGTACCATAACCATAACACTGGAGGCACCAGTGTTATGACTCCACCACGACGGAGTGATAGCTCGTGGCGTCCCTTCAGCTTTTGGCCATATTATTATTATCTGGTGGGGCGTATGAGTGCATCCTAGTTTACATGTTTTCAGCAGATTATTCAGGTGAATGTGGTATATGCCTTGCATCCTTCACAAGGAGCTGATCCCTCCTACCCAAACCAGTATATTAAATTAGAGGCAGCCCCTCTAATTTGCATGACGAGGTCACCCCTCCAAGTATTCATGCGCGTTGATAATTCATGACCTATATTGGCTAATGGTAAACATGTTAAACAGTTTTTATAATATAAACATAAGGCTTTTCAAACTATAAAACCAGTTTTACTAAGATATACCAGGTTATTCAGGACTTAGTCTTTTCCGCTGCTCTATGCTTATATGCTTATGTTATTCATGCTTTACTTGTATATTTGTGCACTGAGCGTTATGCTCAGCCGTTTTCCTTTTCATGTTCCCAAAACGGCAGGTACTCAGGGACGCTCGTAGACTCTAAGCGTACGTGCATATGGATTGGAAGCTTCCTAGCCTTCTTTACTTTATGCATTCCTTTATACTTTGGTACTCATTTCCATGGACATTGTTTAGTCCTTTTCATTTACATTACTTATGTTTGTGTGTGATGAGTTCTACTTTTGGGATACCGATGTTTGATTCCAGTATTTTCTTTATGGTCATGTGATGTTTAATACATTATCCTTGTTTGTTTTGATGCCACGCCATAATCACGCGTGACATTCCATTTATCAAAATGGGGTGTTACAATTATGGTATCATAGCCAAGGTTTCGACCTGTAGGCTCTCAAAACACGACATGTGATTAGTGGGTAGTCACTACGGTCTTCCTAGAACTGACAGTCGGTTTTCATGCATTCATCATTTTCATGCATACATATATATGTCATTGTCGCAGGTTTATGACTAAGTAATGGTTGGTACAGGACTGGCCCTATTTAGTCGCATGTGCTTTTGTCGAAACTTTTAAATTTGGGACCGACCCATTGGCGTCCCCACGCCATGTCTTTTGTTTTGAGTGAACTGACCATAGGCGTTCACTCTCGCGCATACAAAAGTTTTCATAAAACTGCATCATGCATTCATGTACTAGTTTTTTCTGCATAAAGTTTTTTTCTCATGATTTATTGGTATAATTTTTTTTCATGTATATGGTTTATGTTTTGATCAGTTTAATCATGTATTTTATGTTATACTGTCAGATGGTAAACACACACAATATCCGGGAGATGGTTGCGACTGCCAATGCAGACTTGCAGGACTATCCTCCCCCACCTCGCATTTTTCCCACGGAAGAAAGGAATAGGCTCATGAGCGAATACTACACTATTAGCCAGCGACCAGAAGAAAATAGCAATGATTTCATGCAGCGTTTCCTTCGGTCCGCTGGTGTCCTAGAGCAGCCGCGGGCACTACTGAAGAGCAGGCACAACATTTTCGTTGGGCCCTTTCCCCAATGATTGCCAATAACTTAGAAGGTGCTCCGATAAACACGGTAGCACAAGTGGCCGATGCAGCACATAAGCTGGAGATGCTGCAGGAAAGAGATGAGTTCGGGGAAGCAGAGAGCCCCGATAAGAGGTAAACATTCGTATTCAACGGTGACCAATCCGTATTCTTTCGCTATATGTCAATATTTCATCGCTTTAAACTGTATCTTCCAGGCAGAAGACTGGGGACCGGTCTCAGCCGGCTACTCAGCATCAGCCTACTCAGCCCAAGAGTGTGAGAACCCGTACTTTCCCAGCATTATTTTATTCTTTTATTCGTGTTTCTTGAATTTTCCAACGTATTTTGTTTTCTTGTATTTTATATGTAAATCCTGAGATTATATTAATTTTCAATAAATTATACTTTTCAAGTATTTTCGGATCACTGATAAATACTTATGGGGAATTATAAAATCTTTATTTTATTTTTCCATATTTAAATTAAATCAAAGTTTTTGATTTAAAATCACCCGCGTGCGTTTTACAACGAGTTTATTCAAGATGAATGTACAACGAGAATTCATAGTGATCGCGATACCGACGGATGCCCAAAATTTAACATTTTATTATCGGTTGTTTCGATAATTAATATTTTCGACGATTTCGTTTTAATTACGTATTAAGTCGTGTCGAGAAAACATATAATCGTTTTTATGATGCATTATAACTTTGAAAAGTATTTTTATGAAAACCGAGCCCTGTAAATATTTTTAATATTTACCAATAGTCATTTTCTACCCTTTTAAACTATCAATTATTTTTAAGTCCAAAAGTTTCAAAGTTGGCAACTTGAACCCTCCATTAACCTAGCCATATATAAATCATTTTACTTCCACTAACTTAACACATACAAACATTTTATAAAAAAAAACACAAACACCACCTTCTCCTCTCCTTGTTGTCGTGACATCCCAACCCACAAACCCTAAAAAATCTTCAACATTTAACTTGAATCCATCAAAACAAATTGAAGACCACTTCCTAAATTGTTATTGTGATTCTAATGGTACAAAATTCAAGCACATGCATCAAGTTTCTATACTTTTATGATTTTATGGTTGTGAGGGTCTTTGATCATCTTGCATGTGTGGTTTATGCAATGATCATCTTGTTTTCATTCTAAAAAGGTTATTTTGATCTTTGATTTTTTTGTTAAATTTTACATGCATGTTTTTAGGAGTGTGTTTGGTTGATAGGAATGATAGTGTAGTGATCCTAGAGGTATGTGAATGAGTGGATTGGTTGAAAAATGGATTTGACTTGTTTTCTAAAAAGGTAATTTGGGACAGCATGTCTTTAACTGATTTTTCGTGGGTTTAAGGTCTGAGAAAGGCTGATATTATTTGATATTGTCGTAGAATTTTCCGAGACGGTCGTTTTGGTATAAGATAGAGCTTCTAAGTCATTACGAGTCAAAAGTTATGCTAGTTTTAGTTTTCGTGTATCGGGAGACGCAAGTCGACACAATCCGAAATTGTGGCTGATTTTGGGTCGACTCTCGGGGACTTTAGGCTTGGATAGATAAATGTATCTACTGGTTTTCAAAGTTTACAAACTGAGTTTTATGAGTCTAGTAGTATTTTTAAAAGACGGATTGTCGAGATTGTATTTTTAAAGTGGTCCAAGCGGTTTTACAAAACAAGTGCACAAATCTGTCCCAAATTTGGAGTCGAGTAAAGTGTCGAGCTAATGGATTTAAAAGTGTGAACTTTGGCTCAAATTTTGGTGAGGTCTTATACAGGTTATGAGTGACCTTGACACCAATTTTCATCTAAAACGGACAAGTCTAGATAGGGTAGATCGGTGTGTACAATCAGGGTGTACTTGCTGATTTTATTTTGGACACTTAGTTCAATGTTTGTGTTGCGTGAGTTTGAGTATTCACCATCGGACATGGTGACTTACTCAAGTGCTTAGTCATTATATAAATTACTTAGCTACTGGTCCAAATAAGGGTAAAGGATAGTTTGACTTGCGTTAACTTGGTGTCGTATAACGGGTCATTTTCAAGTGTTCAAGTGTTTTAACATGTAACGTTGGATAAATGTATTCATTTGATTCGTGTCAATGGTTTTGAAACCTGTATACTTTGGAAAAAATTTGAGTCGTATTATATTTTGTACATATCGATACTCGAGTTCGAGTCTTAACCCGCGCCTTATTGTGATAGGTTGCGGTTTTCGTGTTTCCCCGGACATCCATATCGTCGGTGATCGTCTACCACTATCGTTTCTACTCAGTTGCTGAGTACCGTGATTGACTTACCTCGTGGCTAAGGTGAGTTCATAGCCCCTTTTTACTTGTACATGGTTTCTAAACACGGGGTGATATTTTACATGGTGGAACACAACTAATTAAAAACTGTATTGCTATCCAGAACTCGTATGTTATTCTGGACGTGTATGCTTTACATATGATTTCAATGGTATTATTGCTTTTAGACGTTAGCCTTGAGTTTCCTCTTCTATCATGAACCGTTAATTGTCCTGTATGCTTTGCGCTAAGCGCGAATGTTGTGGGTGGATCCATCGGGATTGACAATCCCCGTCCCGATTACTTTGACGCACTAATATTCGTTTATACTTGAGTATTTAGGCTGAATACTCCCTAGAGGAACTTACATTTGAGTTAAGCTTCGGTTCATGAGACTAAACAGCAATAATATGCATCGTGACTATGGACGTACATAGTTATCCCCCCCTCATTACGTGTTTTACAAATTCTATTGTGTTCCACACGTTTACTGCTAAACCTATGAATATCACTCAACTTTGTGTTGACGATTTTACATGTTTAATCTCAGGTATTATTACTTAGCTTTGCTTGGATGGGAGCCCGTAGGAGATTATCGCAGCTTGGAGATTTCTGTGATGCTTTTGAAAGACTTGTTTTATATAAACTATCAGAAGTTTACTAAATCTTTTGGGCAACTTATTGTTATAAATTGAGACAAAATAATATAATTTTCCGCTTTTAAAACTCTGGGACCTATGTTTAAAAACTCTGACCTTTTGTGATGTAATGTACATGTTTTTATTTCGTCAGCTTTGTATGAACTGTAATTCATTGATTCTTGTACTATGACGTGTTTCCCCCTTGTTGCCTAGCTGTTCCATGTCAGATTTTTGGGGGTCTCACAAAGGGAAACGGTCAGACTCACGACCGTTCTGCTACGGACAGGCGTGGCGGTAATGATAATTACCGTAATAACGCAGGACACTCCAACAGCAGTAGGTCCTTATACTTACTCATTTTCTTATGATTACATGTTATAATTCTTAATTCTGACACATTAGAGAATCTTCTACCAGGAATCATGGTAACGGGAGGGACCAAAACTAGAGAGGTTCACAGCCTAACCGTCCAGCTATCACTGGTATTCCATCTTACGATTTATCCGCATTGTCCTTTGTACCTTTTTACCATGTCTCATGTATATTGTTCTTATCAGGCTCTCAGCCAGTCAGGACACCTGCTGGAGGATATACTCATCCTCTTTGCTCTACCTGCTACCATAGGCACCCAGGGCCATGTCGCCACGACAGCGACGCATGCTACAAGTGTGGTCTTCCTGGCCATCACATGAAGGATTGTCGCAAGGGCGAGATGGAGGGTACATCGGGACATGCTGATACCAAGCTGCCTCCTACTAGTGGACGCGTTTACACGACATCTCGCGATCAGGCCAACAAGTCTACAGGTACCATCACTAGAATCTTGTATATGTATCGTCAAGCTGCATGTGTTCTGTTTGATACGGGTGCTACTCACTCGGTCATTTCTACTGCTTATGCCAAGTATGTTTGGATACTCCCCATGCCACTATAAAATATACTGATTATTTCCACGCCTTTGAGAGACTCTGTACGCATAACCCATGTGTACAAGAGCCTTACCCTAGAGTTTGACGACAAGATTCGTCCTGTTGACGCACTTTCGCTGGACATGAATGATTTTGACATGATTTTGGGCATGGATTGGCTATCCAAGCATCATGCTACTATAGACTGTCATTCATATCGAGTCATCTTCGGTGATGTTAATGCACCAGAGTACATTCACAACGGGTTCATACCCGGAAGGTTTGTACAAGTCATATCAACCCTGCAAGCACGTGCAGTACTTTCACATGGCTATGAGGGTATCTAGCTACTGTTCATGACATGGATGTTGAATCCCCATCAATTCAGGATCAGCCGATAGTGTCAGAATTTCCAGATGTATTTCCAGAAGAACTTCCGGGCATACCACCTGCACGGGAAGTAGAATTTAATATCGAGCTCATCCCAGGAGCTGAGCCGATTTCCAAGGCTCCTTATCGCATGGCTCCCATAGAGTTGAAGGAGCTGAAGGATCAATTGCAAGAACTTTTGGAACGAGGCTTTATTCGACCGAGCGCATCTCCATGGGGCGCACCGATCTTATTCGTTAAGAAGAAGGACGGCAGTATGCGTCTTTGCATAGACTATCGTGAGCTCAACAAGATTACCATCAGGAATAGGTATCCATTACCACGTATAGATGATCTGTTTGACCAACTCCAAGGGGCCAAACATTTCTCCAAGATTGATCTGAGGTCGGGCTATCATCAGCTACGGGTTAAGGAGCAGGACATCGCCAAGACTGCTTTCCGTACACGCTATGGCCACTACGAATTTGTAGTCATGCCATTTGGCCTTACCAATGCTCCAGCAGTGTTTATGGATTTGATGAACAGAATCTTCCATGAATTTCTGGACAAGTTCGTCATTGTCTTCATCGATGACATTCTGATATTCTCTAAGTCCAAGGAGGATCACGAAGACCATCTTCGTTCAGTACTACAGATTCTTCGCCAGAAGCAGCTGTATGCTAAATTCTCCAAGTGTCAGTTCTGGTTAGACAAGGTGACATTCTTAGGTCACATTGTATCAGCAGAAGGAATCACGATGGATCCAGCAAAGGTTGAGGCTATTACCAAGTGGCCAAGGCCGACATCAGCGACTGAAGTCCGCAGTTTCCTAGGCTTAGCTGGTTATTACCGTAGGTTCGTGGAGAACTTTTCCCGCTTAGCACTACCATTGACCAAACTGACGCGGAAAGGGGAGAAATTCGTCTGGACTGAAGAAAGAGAGAAGAGCTTTGGATACCTAAAGCAGAAGTTAGTATCTGCATCGATTCTTACTCTCCCATCTGGTACAGGTGGATTTCAGATCTATAGTGATGCATCGGGGAAGGGACTTGGCTGTGTTCTCATGCAACATGGGAAAGTGATCGCGTACGCTTCACGACAGCTTAAGCGTTATGAGGAAAATTAACCTACGCATGACTTGGAACTTGCAGCAGTCGTGTTTGCATTGAAGATATGGAGGCACTACTTATATGGAGAATCATGTGACATTTTCACGGACCACAAGAGCTTGAAGTATATCTTCACTCAGTGTGAATTGAACATGAGACAGAGGAGGTGGTTAGAGCTGTTGAAGGATTATGACATTAATCTGCAGTATCATCCCGGCAAGACGAATGTAGTGGCAGATGCACTTAGCAGAAAATCCGGAATTATAAACGGCATTAAAATTGAGGAGGAAATTGTAAGAGACTTGGAGCGACTAGACATAGAGATCATGGTACGTGGACAACACGGTTACTGGGCTAATCTTAGAGTGGAACCCGAGTTACTCTCTAAGATCAAGGAAGCTTAGAAGGATGATGGTGAAATCTGGGCGATAATTCAGAATTTGGAGAAGCAGACAGAATTTCGAGTAGACGCAGATGGTATCTTATGGCAGGGCACGAGACTTTGTGTTCCTGATGATCAAGAACTCCGGGAAGCATTGTTAGCAGAGGCTCATAGCTCCCCATTCTCAATCCATCCTGGTTCGACCAAGATGTACCATGACATCAAGCAATACTTTTGGTGGAGTGGTATGAAACAGGATGTTGCGACTTACGTCTCCAAATGTCTTACCTGCCAATAGGTTAAGATCGAGCATCAGCGATCTGGCGGTCTTCTTCAACCGTTAGATATTCCAGAGTGGAAGTGGGACAAAATCACATGGATTTTGTTACCGGTCTTCCGCAGACAAAGAGGAAGCACGATGCGATTTGGGTTATCGTTGATCGACTTACCAAATCAGCTCATTTCTTACCGATCCGCAAGGAAGATTCAGTCAGTAAACTCGCCGATACTTATAGGAGGGAGATCTTGAGGCTTCACAGTGTTCCATCTAGCATCGTCTCAGACAGAGATCCTCGGTTCACTTCGCGATTTTGGCAAAGTCTGCAGAAAGCTTGGGGTACAAAACATAAGCTTAGCACAGCTTTTCATCCTCAAACAGACGGGCAGTCGGAGCGAGGAGGTCATGTGCGTTGGAATGGACGGGTGATTGGTACGATTATATCTGGTTGGTAGAGTTTGCGTACAACAACAGTTGGCACGCAAGTATCAAGTGTGCTCCATTCGAGATGTTGTATGGCAGAAAGTGTCGCGCCCCAATCTGCTGGGATCAGGTTGGTGAGCGAACACTTGAAGGACCAGAAATGATAGAGCTGACTAATGAGAAGGTTTCAGTAGCTAAGCAGAAACTGAAAGAAGCACGATCACGTCAGAAGTGTTACGCAGACAAGCATCGTAGGGACTTACATTTTAACGTAGGAGATCACATTTTCCTTAAGGTTTCGCCGGCACGTGGTGTTAAATGTTTTGGAATCAAAGGGAAGCTCAGTCCATAATTCATCGGACCGTTTGATGTCATTGAACGAGTCGGTGAAGTATCTTACCGTTTAGCGTTACCTCCGCAGCTTTCTCATGTTCACGATGTTTTCCATGTGTCCTTACTCAGAGGGTACAAGTATCATCCCCTTCACATGGTTCAGTATCCACTGGAACAGATTCGTGAAGATCTCACCTTCATAGAAGAACCCGAACGAGTTCTTGACATACAAGAACGAGTCATGAGAAGGAAGACGATTCCGTTCGTCAAAATCCTTTGGAGGGATCATATCGAGCGGGAAGCCACTTGGGAAACAGAGGAGTCTATCCGGGCTTCTTACCCTAATTTCATATTTTGAATTCGGGTATGTTCTTCTTTTCCAGTTTACTTTATCTATAATTCGGGGGCGAATTATTCTTTTTAGGGGGGAAGATTTGTAAAACCCGCATGCTTTTACCATGAATAATACCCTTATGATCGTACGTACATGATTAGAACATTCCTTTTATAGCACGTTTACGATTCACGAACAAGATTTACAAGTATTACGTACGTGTTATAACACGATAAGTATTTAATACGTATTAAGACACGATAATTATTTCAATAATAATTATAATCACGAACATACGAACATGAAATCATGAATGTAAATAATCACGAGCTTGTATTACGTATTTATGTATATTTATTACGATCATGAATAAATATAATAAGACACGAACGATAACTATTTAAATCACGTAAAACACGAACACGAGAACAAGTATAATATTAGATACGGAAAAACATTGGGTTACCCCATGTGGGCCCCCTTACCCGCGGCTAGACACAAGAAAAAAGGGCCAAGCCCATCTTAACTTTACTAAAACAAGATTAAGGGAAAGATATTTTTTTCATAATAACAAAATATTGGAAAAACAAGAAAACCCTAAAATCTTCTCTTTTCTTGTTCTTCTTGGCCGCGGGGTACAAGCACACACCAAGAGTGTGTTGGTTGATTTTTGGTGTTTGATTTATTGCAAGTGTGTTAGTGTTATCGTTCTCCTTTGTTCACGTAATCGGTAAACTCTAAACCTCTTTTTTCTTTTTATGTTCTTGATTAATTGAACACATGAAATCATGAATGGTATAAAACAAGTAAATACATGTTAATAAAATCATGGTGGTAAAATAATTAAGGTTTAAGGGATGTTTGTTTTTGGCCGACGCAAGGAACCGAGACCCAAGGGGGTCTCGGCTTGTTTTGTCTCGCACCAACCGAGACCTCAAGGTCTCGGTGTGGTGTTGTGTGTCTCGGTAGCAGGAGAAAAGGGAACCCCGACCTCGGTCGGGGTATGTTTGGTGTTTGGTGGGTCTCGGTTAAGAACAAGAACCACCACCTACTTATGCCGGTGGCTAAATAAGGAAAGCAGGGGGAACCCCAAGCCGCGGCAGCAAGGGAAACCACCGGCTAGCCGGTGGAAACTTTTGCTAGCTGGCGGCTAGCCAAGACTAGGGTGCGTTTGGTTGTCGGTTCACGGGCTAAAACCGGTCCTGTTCACAACATATTTAGATTAAAACAAGGGTTCGGTTCATGGGTTATTTTTGCAAGTTAATTATTTTTACAAGGTTAATTATATTTACAAGTTTATTTTTACAAGATTAAATTAAATTAATTAAAACATGCACATGATTAATTTAATTTCTACATGACTTAGGTTATTAATATTATTATTAATACATGAATTTTAACCTAAGTAATAATCATTTTAATTAGACTATATAATTAATTAATTATTGAAATCATGACTTATATTTAATTAATTTACATGACTTAGGTTATATTATTATTAGATAATAATACATGTTTTAACCTAAGTATTTTTACCTTTATTTAATTAAATCAAGTTATATTTAATTAAATACTTTAACCTATAGTTTATTTAATTCACATGGAATAATTAAGAAACTATACTATTTAATTACATGACTTAGAATATTAATCAGTAAACACTTAAGCTTATATAATTAGCTTAATAATCCAACTTATTTCTATTTATGGAAACTTTCTATTTTTAGAAACTTATCTATTTTAAGCAGTAAATCTATTTTTTGGAAACTTTTTATTTTTTGAAACTTTCTATTTTTGGAAACTTTCTATTTGTGGAAACTTTATATTTTTGGAAACTTTCTATTTTAGGAAACTTGCTATTTTTAGAAATTTACTTATTATTACACAACAAGTATAACAATACAAGAAATACTTAATCAGAATAGACAGAATACATGATAAACACAGTATAAAGCTTAATCAGTAAAACACGACATGAACATATAAAACAAGCTAAGATATGATATAAAACCAGTTACGTACTCAGTAATCAGATACTTATACACGTATGTATTTATATAGCATTAGTGATACCGAAGTAGGACTCTCTTCTGTTCGTCTTCTTCGTTCACTGGACACAAGGTACGGATTCTCCGTCCTTTCATTATGGACATTCTTCCTTATTAGGATTCCCCGTATGTAGCCAACTGTTCTCCCATTATATGTTTTATATGTTTTTGAATTGCTTATGTTTAATTAGATACCTAAAGCCATGTACATGCATGACCAGTTTCACCTAGTTATGGAGGTACCATAACCATAACACTGGAGGCACCAGTGTTATGACTCCACCACGACGGAGTGATAGCTCGTGGCGTCCCTTCAGCTTTTGGCCATATTATTATTATCAGGTGGGGCGTATGGGTACATCCTAGTTTACATGTTTTCAGCAGATTATTCAGGTGAATGTGGTGTGTGCCTTGCATCCTTCACAAGGAGCTGATCCCTCCTACCCAAAACCAGTATATTAAATTAGAGGCAGCCCCTCTAATTTGCATGACGAGGTCACCCCTCCAAATATTCATGTACGTTGATATTTCATGACCTATATTGGCTAATGGTAAACATGTTAAACAGTTTTTAGAATATAAACATAAGGCTTTTCAAACTATAAAATCAGTTTTACTAAGATATACCAGGTTATTCAGGACTTAGTCTTTTCCGCTGCTCTATGCTTATATGCTTATGTTATTCATGCTTTACTTGTATATCCGTGCACTGAGCGTTATGTTCAGCCGTTTTCCTTTTCATGTTCCCAAAACGGCAGGTACTCAGGGACGCTCGTAGACTCTAAGCGTACGTGCATATGGATTGGAAGCTTCCTAGCCTTCTTTACTTTATGCATTCCTTTATACTTTGGTACTCATTTCCATGGATATTGTTTAGTCCTTTTCATTTACAATACTTATGTTTGTGTGTGATGAGTTATACTTTTGGGATACCGATGTTTGATTCCGGTATTTCCTTTATAGTCATGTGATGTTTAATACATTATCCTTGTATGTCTTGATGACACGCCATAATCACGCATGACATTCCATTTATCAAAATGGGGTGTTACAAAAATTCTCTTTGTAATCTTAAATAATGGAATGAATGTTTAAGAAAAAACATGGAAACATTATGAATTACAATATCAAAGTAGATCATTTTGTGATAGGCTTTTCAAACTCCACATCTGTAAGGATTTTGTGACTAATAGTAACAGAAAATGCACCTAAATGATCTCTAAGTGTTATTGTTAACTCACCCAGCGCATTCAGAGTAGAAGGCTTGATTACTACAACAACCATGGAAAATTTTCCATTATTGAAAAAGTTCTTGATATCACCAAATCACGAGCTCCCTATAAGCATTCAAAAATTTTAACCATGGTAACCCACAACTCATATGGAAAATCCTCATCCACACTCACATCCTCGATTACTTTCATAATATACTTATGTCTCGCCACTACACACTCCTGCCCACCTTCTCGGATAACCGTTATTTTACGAAGCTTGATCGCTTAAACAATACGTGTGGTACCTCGTTTATCCTTTCATTGTATCAAACTTGGCTTCTTGCCCTTTCTCTCTTTATAAAATTTACCATTTAGAGTGAATTAATTTTATGGTTTTGAGATGAAAGTTGGTTTTGGGTGGTGGTGGTTGCGTGGCGGCTTTAGTTATTGTGGTGACTAGGGGTGTCAATAATTCTGGTTCGATCTGAATTCAACCCGAGTATATTCGGGTCGGGTTATTCGGGTTGAAATTTTAACTCGGGTTTAACCCGACTAACCCGAATTTAAAAGCAGTCGGGTATCGGTAAACTAGTTTTGTCTAACTAGGGTGCGGGTCAACCCGATCTACCCGAGTAATATTTTTCTTTATTTTTTTATCTAAATTTTATATGATTTCTATTTAAGAAAAAAAATAATGAATATTTTACCCGTATTTGGGTTAACCGAACCCGAATTGACCCGACCCCGAGTTAAAATCGGGTCGGTTCGAGCAAATTATTTTTAGCCTTGGCCTGACTTCGACCCCACCCGAATAACATGAACCCGACCAACCTGACTCGATCCCCACCCCTAGAGGTGATTGTAGAGAAGAAGAATGATGTTTGGCCGGAGATCAAAGTCGTCTATATCATGGGATAGATTTCATTGATTATTTGAGGGTGAATTCAATATTAGCGAGCATTGTATTTAATCCTTCTAACAAGCAAAAGCGATGAGATAAATGCCCTATCTAATTTATGTATGAATGGAAGAGAAAACATTATGGTGTACTGGATTTAGGGGCGAACAATGTATTTAACTCCTATAACAATGAAAGGCAAAACCTTAAAAAGACTATTTCACCCTCACGCGCAAAGTGCGTGAGACGGTTACAAAAGTGACTAACGTTGTTTGGTCAAAAGAATGAAAAAGATGATATTGTAGCAAATTTAGGACTAAATGTTTATTCTTTCTCAAACTAGGACGAAAATTTACAAATTTATGACAAATGGTGTATTTAATTTATTCTCAAAACTTTATAAGGGAATTATCAAGATCAAAGGTTTCAATATAAATATAAACATAACCGACCAATGAAAGCTATGGAATATGTGATATTCCAATTCCACTACTACTTATCTTTTTTTACTTTTAATTTTGGCCTCAAAGGATGGAGCAATAGTGCTTTTTAATCCCATGAAGGGTCTTTTGATATGATCATCACATCTCGTGTAAAGTTTGTCTACATGGGAAAATCTATAGACATCCTAATTTTTTTAAAGATTTTTAACATTTATAGAGTGGAGGTTTATGAAATAGCGGCATGAACGGAGTAGTGGCATGGATTCAAAGAAGGGTGTTAACCAATGTTGTAAAAAACGGGTTAGACGGCCGCCTAGACGTTAGACGGTCATACTTCGTCTAGGCAGTGCTTAGGAGCTAGGAGGCTTACGCGGTAAAAAAAGTTAAGAAAATCAAACAAAAGTCAATATTTTTTTACAAAATATTAAGGGTTTTTTTTCTTCTAATATATAATGCTCATATTTATTTTAATGTAACATCTTAAAATAAAAGATAAACGAAATTATTATGTATATTTTGCAACTTCAAACTATGTGAGCTTCGAATTATTAGAAATAAGAAGTATTTTTATATCATAGATATTATTTATAATATTTATATGCATAAAATTTCAATTCGCCTAGGCGGCACCGCTTAGACGGATTTCGCCTCGACGGTCGTCGACCGCCCTCCTAGCGCCTAGTGATTTCTACAACATTAGTGTCAACCATGACCAATATAGTTGTAACAAACGAAGACATTGACTCTTTGATGTGTAGGGTATTATTATGATCTTATATCGGCCGAGTATGAGATAGTTGATGGTTTATAAAGCCTAAATGACCCATTCTCAAATAAGCTACCTTTTTAATGAAGTTCTACACTCATACTTATGAATCAATACGAACCTGATATGAGATAGGTTCGTATCATTTCGCGACATGTATCGAATTTGAAACAATAATGACCATTCTTGTAACAATTGTACGATAATATTTATATCTCTAATTTATACTTACAACTACATATGTCTCAAAATAAGTGATCATTTTTATTTTTTCGAGCCAAATCAACTCTAACCTTAATTATACGAATGAGTTGTATACTAAGTGTATTTTCAATGATATATATATATATATATATATATATATATATATATATATATATATATATATATATATATATATATATATATATATATATATATATATATATATATATATATATATATATATATATATATATATATATATATATATATATATATTAAATATTATATAATGCAACAAATATAATTACGGATAAAATTAAATTATTTTGAATCTGATAAGTGAAAATAGACACTTATTTTTATATGGAAAAGTAATATTTTGGTAAAAAAAATTATTGGATACGAGTAACTAATCTTACCAAGTCTAAGATACAAAGGAGATAATAACCGTTGCAACGATATACTAAATCCATAATTTTAAATAAGTCTATAACTATTCTGACTTTACACGATTATCAGTGACATAATGGGTTTATTCTTTACACAACCAAACTACTTAACAAAGATTCAGATTTAAAAACTCCACCTGAACTCAATCAAGCTTTCAATTTCATGTTTTAACCTCAAGCGAAACCCGTTTTTTAAAAGTCTAACTGAAGCTCCAACTCAACAAATACTCGACCATTTTTGCTCGACTCGACTCGCTTAGCAACGCGTGTTTATAAAGGTAAGAAGACGTAATTTAATAAAATCTAAAAAGGTTCATGTGACTCACGAGCCGATTATTCTGAAACTTTAATTTGACTTGAGAACATGCTCGAGAAGCTCAAGCTTAACTTGAATAATGTTGACTTCAAGCATTTTTCAAATTGATCTCGAATAATTTAGGTATTATATTGTTTAGTCTACACGGTCCTCCACACGATGTTGCATGTTAAATAATACGCTTGTCGTGAACGAAATTGCTCATCCTTGCACATATAAGGTTGGCCGCAACAGGCGATTAAGTAACTCGGTCGACTGACTGTTAGACTCAATCGTCTCATTGCGACGAACGATTACTCGGTCGTCGAAACAAGGTTCGGGTCGAGTATGCAATCAAAAGACTAACACACTTTACCATTATAACAAAGACTTTTTTTAATTATATTTAACACTTTACCATTATAAATACCTAACCCATTTTATCACATTTCTCACGCATTCAAACCACAGTTAAAAAACAGACAAATTAAAATTCAAAACACTACACAATCTATTCTGCTTTATTTTTTACGACTCTTTCGATGATAAGAATGAAGTTACTAGGGAGCTTGCGTTATTTATAAAAGCTTGTCAAAGGAATTAGGCCTATACATCCCACGAAGCTACCTATAGAAGGATCGTGACAATGCTCATAATCGTCTAGTTACTCCTAACTTTTACAGACATCCACGGTATGACGAAGCAATATTTCGTGCGCGGTTTCAAATGAGTCGAACACGGCTCACATGAATTGTTCGAGAGGTAACACATAATCATCTTTATTTTCAACAAACATATGGTATTTCACCGTTGTTGAAGTGTACTTTCGCTATTCGTCAACCGGCATACGGACCCGTTCCTGATTCTCTTGACTAATATTTGCAAATGGGTGCGACAATAGCCCGTGAGTGTCTCCGAAACTTTTGTAAGGACATCATGCAGTTATGTAATGAAGAGGTTTTGCGAATGCCGACGTACACCGACATGAAAAACTCTCTGCTCGCCATGAGGAATAATATGGGTTTCCTGGGATGATAGGAAGAGTTGATCGTAAAAAATCACCATGGGAGAATTTCCTAGTTACATTCGCCGCTCAATATTATAAAGGTAATCACGTGCTATATCCATTCAGTTTATTGGAAGTGATGGCCTTTCAAGACTTATGGATTTAATATGTGTTTTTATTGTCTTCGTAATGAATAACCTCTTGTACGTTTCACGTCAATCCTCTTTTTTCAATGATCTCAAATCGGGGAAAACTTCATAAGTGGGATTCCTGGCTAACGACATGTATTATAAAAGGGGATATTATCATACCGACGAGATATACACGAAATGATCCGTTCTTATTAAGTCCATTGAAGATATCAGGTCGAATGATCATAAATGACTAATCGCCTATCGGACCTGCCACATTCTTCGTCGCT